>CM062357.1:4952500-5330808 GCA_031216115.1 Senna siamea
GGAATGACGAGGCGGTTAAGCTTGCCCACGTCACTCGGTGTGACGACTTTATCGAACATGTGCTCTTTCTCAATGTTGTTATCGTTGTTGTTGTTGTTACTGCTGCTACCTCCTCCTCCTCCTCCTCCATGGAAATTAGCTTCTTCTTCTAATTCTAATTCGTTAATGTCTTTGCTTCTGTTTCCGATTCCTGGTGCTAGTGATAGGTCCATGAGGTCGAGTTTTGCGTGAGTATTGGGGAAATTGGAGGACGGTGCTGATGATGCTAACCCTAATCCAGACGATGAATTGGGAGAATCCGTGACGGTGGTGGCATCTGGAGAGTGATGATCATGAAGTCCCAACCATGAATTTTGATGACGATGAGGATTTTTGTAATTTGCTGAGAGAAGGGGATACTGATGCTGATGATGCTTGCTGCTGCTGCTTTCCTCTTTTGTAATTTCTGCTTCTACTTCTTCTTCTTCCTCTTCCTCCTCTTCCTCTTCTCTATCATTACAACACCCTTTTACTTGCATCAGCAATTCCATGAATTACCACTCGTCACACACACACAGAGTACCTCACCCACCTTGAATTTTCCAACTTGTGCTCTGGATCTCAGAAAACAACAACAGTAATGTGATGAAAATAAATAAAACATAATTTAATATATACTCAAAATTCGATGACATTAATTAATTCATTAACTGAAAGCTAAAATCTGAAATATAATTTGGAAGCAAGCAGATAACCTTACCAACAACTTGAAGCAGGAAGAAGTTGGGGAAGATATTTTTGAGCCAGTTTTCTGAGAGAAGACAATCACAAACAGTCGGTGCCTTCTAATTTTGACCTTGAAACCCTAAAGAATATTGAACACTGGCCATGGATGATTCAAATTATTGTTGACCTACACACACAGCACAACATGAGGAGAGAGAGAAAGAAAGAAAAAAGGAATTGAAGAGATAGGAATAGGAATTGAAGTCATGTGGCGGGGTTTAGTTAACAAATAGTGAACTTACCTCAGAGGACGGAGCTTCTTTACAACTAGGACAAGGAAAAGAAGCAAAAACAAATTAAAAAATTTCTTGCAACCCCAGTGTTATTATTTGTATGCTAAGAGAGATAGAGAGTGAGAATTAGAATTACTTTGCGAGAGAGATAGATACAAGGATATGAATTTTTATAACTGGGGTTTTATATATACAAGTTTTTTATTTCTCTCTTACTGTACCTCGTGCAAAACTTGAAGAAGATCCAATACCACTACAAGGTGAGGGGCCCATGAATAATGTGGGTTTTGGGGTCATGTGAGCAACTTGTCATTTTCATCATATTTGGAATAATCTGTATAATATATATATATGCTTCCAGTTTGACACCAAAGAAGCCAGTTGTTTCGGAAGCAATAGAACCTTATTTAATTAACCATATAATTATATATATATATAAAAGTATGATTTGCAGCCCTTGAGTACATGTAAATTTGATTTTAATTAATATTAATTTGAAGTGATATGTTGGTAAGGGCTAGAGGGGTAGCTAGGCCGGGGTAGCAGTAGAGAGGGGGAGGCTCTACTTGTGGCAGTGACCACAGTGTTAGGTTTTGAGAGTTTTTGGTTTTCATTAAAATTGTTTCTTGGGTTTTTGACTTTTGGTGCCATTGATGGTGTGTGTGTGTGAGAGAGAGAGTGGTCCCATCTCCTAAAAGGAAAGGTTTAGCTAAGAGAATGAAAACAGGGGGGTCTGTGCAGACGCCTCCTGCTACTTCCTCTATGTGCCCTTCTTCTTCATCATCATCTTCTTCTTCTTCTTCTTCTTCTTCTTGATCTTCTCATCCTCATCATCATCATTCTCACAATTTAATAACAATAATAAAGATTCCAAACTCCAACGGTACAGACAATTGCATATAAAGTTTGTTCAAAAATATATTTGTTATTGCTAGCTCCAAAACTGGTTCATAAATCTCTTTCTCTTTTATTTTAATAGAGTTAGATTAGTCAGTGCATGAAAATAATTAAGATATATATATATATAGTTTAGTTTTCACACAAATCTTAAATTATGTTAACTTTCTTTGAGATTAAGTTTAATTATCTTGGATATTCTTTTTATTTTAAAAGTATCAGTAAGCTTTTATTGATATTTGATATATATATAATATGCATAATTAAGATATAATTATAAACACAATAAACAATTAGGGTAAAATGCATCCATGCTTTAGTGAGAGAAGATAAAGGCCTTTTATGCATGCTTAACGTATTTAACATAAAAAGTTAATTAATATATATTAAATATCAAGGAATTATGTGATATTTTTTAAATAAAAAATTATCAAATATAATTGAGAAAAAACTCATAAAAAGCTTCCTTTGCATTTGATAACTCAACAAAAAGGTCGAAATGATTCTTGCTTCTTCCTTGTCACTCTCATAACTTAGGATGGCAATTTGGTAAGGAGGGAGTGGTCAGTGCTTTCTTATTCTTGTTCTTGCGTCTATCCTAACCTCTCATCTCCATATAAGGATAGTTGGGGAAAAAAATATTTTTTATATTTATTCTTTATAAAAATTCGGAGATTGACGGAGTTTTAAATTTAAAGAATTATTAAAATAATGGTATAATTTTTCACAAAATCAATATATATATTAATGAAAAATACTTAATTATACTAAATAATAAAAAATTAATTATAATTTTAAAGTTTTTAAATAAGAGAAAGAGTTATAAAAGAATAAATAAATCTTTTAAGAATTATACTACACTCTAATGTTAATAAATTACCTACTTTTTATTTTTAATTAACGAATAATAAAAAATTAAAATAAATATTTAAATAAATATATGTATATATATAAAATATATCTATATAAATTTTTGAAAACAATAATGTCACGAAATAGAGAACATAATTCTCATCCTCATCTCTAAATTTTTTTGATAAAATTTTATCCCTCATTCCTATCTTCACAAAAAAAAATATTTTTATATTTGAGTCTCCAAATGAGAATCATTCAAAGAAGGAAATTTTGTCCAAAAGGAACGGTAATGGAATTCTCTTATTATTTTACAAAACGCGGGATTCAAAATAATTTATCACTTTACAGATAGATAAAGAAGAAAAAGGAAATCAAAATTAATTAGATAGTCCTACATCCTTTTAGTTCTCTTATTATTATCACAAAAATTATTCTTACAGTTACTTTTGTTTTCTATTTGCGTCAAGATATCCTCTTATTGCAACTAATTAGACTTTTTTTTTCTTTTTTTAGTCCCTGCAGCTCCTATTTTCTGAATTTTGTCTCTTTAAAAGTGAAAAAGAAATGGATATATATATATATATATTTATAAGTAGTTAACATATAATTCCAGCCATATGTACTTTATCTATATATAGCTGGCCTTAATTAATGATGAGAGGAAACATATATATATATATATATATAGAGAGAGAGAGAGAGAGAGAGGATTGTTACAAAATTAAATGTCATTTCATTTGTGATTATCTCTATAATTATTATTTTGTTTTATTTTCCTTTTTTGCTACATCTCTGAGGGGAAGTACTAATTAATGCATGGTCTGGATATCTTGCAATTTGCAAATTAGGTAGACCCTCTTTTAGTGGCCTAATGAAATTTTTTGCTTTTATTATGTACCTGCTTTCTTTAAGAACATATATAGAGGCTGCAGTTTCATGAGACCTGTATAATTTTTTATTTTTTGACAGGTATTATTTATTTAAAATATTATTAAATATTAAATATAAATATTTATTTTAATAAAAATTTAAATTTTGATTTGTTATATTATAAAAAATTAATTAACTCAATCGTTGTTGGTGAGACTTGTTCAATTTAATTAAATAAATAAAAATATAAAATAACTCGGAAGGAATAAACCAAAGTTATTAAAGATATATATATTTATATATTTATATTTATATATATATATATATAAAGCAAGTTGAGTATATGTATAATATAGGCAATAATTATTATTATTAAGCCGATTCCTGCACGTGGTTGACCTTTTAGGTCATCAATTTATTTAGGTAAATACTTGACAGAATATAAACGTAATTAATTATTCACGCAGATATATAGGCAAGATATTGCCAACCTTAATTTAGCTGCTTTAATTTATAGTTTATTTATATATAACATAGTAGATTATGTTTAATTAAGTAATCTTGTAGGAAGAGTGGAGATACCCTTCAATTAAGGTCCCTAGAAGTCAAAATCATTAATTGAGTCTATGAAAATAAGCGAAAGCACTCCTCTTATTTAAAGCCTCAATTATGAAATCTCTTCCATTAAACAATAGCAAAAAGCCTCATTATTATATAATTATAACTAATTATTTATTTTAATTATGATTAAGAATTTAAAGCATATTAATTTGGCAGAAATAGGAATAATCAGGTTGAAGCAGCCATGAAAATATGAGTAATTAAAAGTTCCTTACATCCCATCACATGATGACAGGTTATTATCTAATAGGTAAACTTACAAATATCATTTAGCAAAGTTTAGTCAAACATTAATTGAAAACATATGAAAGTCAGTCGCTGTCATTATCTTCTACGAACCATGTGGGATGATCCAGTTTGAATGTTAAAAGTTTTTTGCAGATAAAATAAATTAATAAGTTGCTGGTTTTTTTGGGGATGAGAAAGATTGTCCTTAATCCATCAAATTCATCAGCTGCTATTTCACCTAATTCCGTCCAGTAGTCCACATTTCATTAGCTAAGAATGTGGATTTAACTAATGGATATATAGTTTTTTTTTGTAAGATTAATGGATACATATATATAACATTTTTATAAAATTATAATTTATATAAAATAAAATATGTGACGTGAAGAGGTCGCGAGAAATAAAATAAATGAGAAGTTACAACAGATTATAATAGAAGAAGAGTAAAAAATTAAATAATTTTTAATTATTTAATTTATTATTTTTAATATTATATTTAAAAAATTAAAGAACAAATTATCATGCACTTTTATAATGCGAATCCTCTGGTATAACTTCATTTTGGACCTCTACAATAATTTGATTGTCTAGTTAATTTGACACTCTAATTAGGGGATGTAACAAATTGGTGCAAAACAATTTAAATATATCATAAAGAATTATTTGTCTAGACATTTCATTTTCAGGAATTAAATACCTTGGTAATCAATAAAGTTGTTAAGTCTTTGGACGTATTAGGGATTAAATAGTCCGAATTTTGTAAAAAAAAAAGGTCATGGAAAACTGAGATAAATATATTCACATAAAACTATATGTACTAGCTCTAAATTAAATATAATATTCTATCATTTTAGTAATAAAAAAATATGATTATTTCATTTCAATTTCACCTTGTAGCTGGAGACACTAATTAAACTGATGTTATATACAATCTTTCAAAAATCAAATACATATCATGTGAGGTTTAAAACTATATATAATGACATTAATTTTAGCTAGCTAGGGAATTAATTAATTAATTAAAATAGGGTTTTGGTCGAAGAATAATTAAAACATGATAGATATCTAATTATACATAATTATTATGTGGCAGAGAGGAGGGATCTGTTAGCTAGCTGGTGACTTTGTTTTAATATGTTCATGCTTGCTTAATTATAAGGTGCAGCTTTCAAAAAGCAATTGTAAAACTGTGAAGGAAGGCGCATCACTATTTACACAGTATTTGCTTTTGTGTGTATTTATTATATATATATATATATATATGTATGTATGTATATGCAGAGAGAAACAAGTAGTGAAAAAACAAAAGAATGAGTAGTACTTCAGTACTATTGATAAAAAAAAAGAAGCTAGTTAGCTAGGTATTTAGATAGGGGTTATAGATACACTTATGTGTAAATATTCTTGTGTTTCACACACTTGTATAATATTATTATTATATATATGCATATATTTGGTTGTTGAAAAGAGTGGGTAATTAACCTTTATATTGAAAGACATGTTGTAGGGCTAGGGTGTATGGATGTGTTTCATGAATGATTTCGGGTTTAACTACATAGTTAGGAGTTAGGACTGTATATTTTGCACAGTATTACTATAACTATTAAAGTGTATGTATATATAACTGTGCATTGAAACTGCTAGGTAGCTACATTGATAAATCACTATATGCTGTTGTGATGAAAGGTAAGCATCAAGGTGGTCCATACGAACTCTGATCACTGATCTCTTATGTATGTGTGTGTGTGCCCATTTCTTTGAGTTGGAGTTACACATAATCACAATGAGTTTTGTTATATATATGATTAAATCCATCTATGATATATAGACAAGCAAAAAAGATTGATTAATTAACATTGTCATACTCTACTTGTGGAGAGAATAGATCATATATGTGTATGTGTGTGTGTTTAGATTTTACAGTGAAAAAATTAAGAGATAAAGAATTTATCATTCATATATATATATATATATATATATATATATATATGAGAAACAAGTTGGGGTTTGCCTTGACCAGAGGAATAGTGTGTAGTCACATTTCAATTTAATTGTATATATGTATCTGGCAGCTCTCATGCATAATGTATAAGTACTTGATTCCTTTAATTTTCATGATATATATATATATTTATATATATATTGAAATGGCCCTTTCTAAACTGTCTCTATATACACGATGATAATTAATTAGAATTAATTACACAAATTAATCTCTGCATAAGCCATGTTAGTACGTAATATTAATTTTCTGCATAACATGGGGTTATATAATTCTTAATATATATGAAAAGACAATTAAGTTGATGTTAACCTCCAACACAAAATTATAGTTTTATTTTTATAATATGATAATAAAGGTACATAGTTTAAGTATTTTATTTTTGAAAGAAATATATATTATGCAGAAAATTAAATTTATTGATGAAAAATAGATTAGAAGAGAAGTTTAGTTAGTAATATATATATATACATATATATATATCAAAGGTTAGGAAGATATTATTTTTTTAAAAAAATATATCATATTTAATTTCATCATACCTTTTAAAAAGTATCTAAATTTTATCCATAAAATAATTAGAACAGTTTTTTGAATGTAAAGTTGAACCTAATTATTAAAACTTATTTATATCCAAACGTCTCATTATCGTTTCTGGAAGTTAACACTAAAATCGATGGATTACTTGTTTCATTTCTTATTTAGGGTGATCATATTAAGATACATAATTGGTTAGAGGATTGATGGGAATGTGTAATTAATGCTTTTAAAACACCAAGGGAAAGACTAACTTTTTTTTTCATAAATAGAAAGTGATTGAAACCCCAACTTAATTACTTACTATTCTTAGCCCATTCAATGCAAAAGTGAAAGAAAAGCAAAAATCTATTTCATACCCACAATCAAGAGATAAAATTGACTTAATCTGTTACCTTACCAGATGTAATAATAAACGCACACATCAATCAATTTATTACCATTTACCACCGTACTTGTTTTTAATTAATTATAGTAATCTACAAATTTTTCCTTTCTTTTCTCTCCTTTTTCCTCTGTTAGTATGTGGTATTAATCTGAACAGTTGGTAAGCAACACTTATACCGAGAATTTCCGAGGAAATGTCACAAACATACCCACATGTTTAGGTACAGAAAGAAATTAACTTCATTATTCCTATATACATATATATTCTCCAGTTATGGCTTGGGAGCAATTGGGGAAGAAGCTGGTTCCGCCGCACTTACCCTTCTGTTTTTGGCTACTCATCCAAATTTAAGGCCTATAGTATATGTATGCACACTCAAACCTCATTTCAGCAAATTTTTTTTGGTGATCTTGACTTTTGCAAAGATTAAAATTCTCTTCCGTTATATTATTTCAAATTTTTTTCATATATGTATCATAATAAATATTTGTTTTGTACAAATTAATTAAGGCTGTAGAAGCTTTTGATGCTTTGATCGGTTTAAATTATTTAAAGAGAATTTTAAATTCAATTGCTTATATTGGTTTGAAATTGAGGTAAATTTATCGATTTGAATTAACAGTTCTAAACCAAATTAAATTATATCTAATTGGTTTAGAGAGTTTAGTTTGAGCGCGGGGTTTGGGTCTATTATAACTTGGTCTAATTTAAACATCATTAACATAAAAAATAGTTTTTTATACATAAACATTAATCAATAACAAAAAAATTATATTTTATTCATTAACAACTTAAATCATAACTGTGCTTTTGTAATCTATAAAAAAATTAACAATAATATAAGAGTGGACTAAACTTATATACACTTACTTATATCTTTGTTATTAATTTTTTTAATCAAAATAAACTATATAAAATTTTTTTATAAAAAAACTAATCATGAGATAAATAAATTATATAAATTATACATATATTAATCTTTGATTAAATAACTTAATAGCAAAGATATAAAAATTATACCTTACGTTTTTTCCCATAATAATAACACAATTAACAATTCAATATTCATAAGATAACAACCATATTATTCTTTCAAATTTAGTTCAAATAAGAATAAAATCAATATAGTTTTAAAATTAAATTATTAAAAATTAAAATAAAACATATAGATTCATTAATTACCCAATTAGTTAAATGTAAATTTTTAATAAATAGTTTATAATATAAAAATGTTATATATATATATATTATCTACATAGAGTTTGGTTGGATTTTTTGACACAATCAATAACTAATTTAACCAAATCGCCCAAAAGCTACAAGGAACAAAGTGAGCAAAATAAAAAAAAATTGATTGATTTTTTTTAATTTTTGCTCAATTTAATTTAGTTTGATTATAGATCGAATATCAATTTTAATCAATTTTAAACACTCCTAACAATATATTTGGTAATAGTTACTTCAATTTGTAGATATTTTTATTTAATTATCTAATAAAAAAATATAACAAGTGAAATTTTTTTATAACTCAAGGTCCAATGACTATGTCTAATTTTAAAAAAAATCACTTTTTCACTTGTTATGTTTTTATTTAACAATATGACAAAATTAAAAACTAAGAAAGTTGACCTAAATTATGTATATATAAGTGAGTACTACATATTAGTAACTTGTTAAAAGATATAATTATAAGAAAATATAAGTAATGTGGTGTTTTAAAATTATGAATGAATGAATGAATTTGTTAGTTTGTTTTAGAGAAAGCAGAGTACTGCAGATAGGGGAGTGGGTTGTAATATATAATTGGCATGGAAGACAATAATTTGAGTGACGGTGGCAACTGTTGTCTTCTCAAAATATAGCTATATAGCTTTTGGACCACTCCTCCTATATAGCCCTACTCTACACTAACATGTACCATTCAAACACTCTCCATTTCCAATATAATACATATTTATTTTTTTATTGTCCTTCTCTCTCTCTCTCTCTCTCTCTCTCTGCTTTCTGGATATTATTATGTAAGTGTCCTTCTTTTCTGGCCTCATGGGAATGGTCATGCTATAGGGTGGGCTTTTTAGTGTATATATTTTATGTCATCAAAATTCCACTTCTACGTTTGGTTCTGACTTGCGACACTTAACCAAACTTTAAACTCGAATAAAAAATAAAAAATTAATATTTTTTATTATTTTAAATTTTAATCATTATTATTTTTATTATATTTCAAAAGTTAAAAAAATAACTTTTATTTTTTGTACATATAAAATCTCTCGTAATAAATTATAGCTAGGATAATCTTCTTTCTTCCTCTCTCTTTTTCTTTTTTTTCTTGAAAAAACATAAAATAATTAAATTTGGTTTGATACTTGGTAGTTATAATTAATTAATTGCCTAGCTAACACGTTATATTATATATATTTTCTTTCCCTTTTTTTTTTACAAAAATAGAACAACCTTAAAGCCTTTGAAATAAGAAATTAATGAAGCCACAGAAACGTGCGACTTCAATTTTATTAATTTAAAGAGTCATGAAGTTGATATACATATATATGATATGAACATGTGTGTGTGAGTGTGTATATATATATATATAATATTACTAAATAGATTTGATACTCTCACTTATTCCTAGCTACTATACTAGCTAATCAAAAAAAAACATTTTTTTGGCTTCCCTTCAAATTGTAACTAATACCTATTCCCTGCCACTATTAGTTTATTTTCAGGTTTGACGCCATTTTGTAATAATTAACAATAATTTGCTCTGAATCTCTGCAACGACATTTGCAGAGAAATATTATGTATTTCAAGGAAAGTGGACTTCTGGGAACATACATAATATATGTCTTAAGATCTAAAATAATTAAAAGAAAATTCTAAGAAATTTTAGAAATTTTTTTTTTTTGGGTAACAAAAAATTTAAATGAGAAAATAACGTTAATTAATTCAAGCTCTGGGAACAAGTATTTACAACAAATTTACTAACAAGTGAAATAACTTATTAATAAAAGATTGCTTTAATTCAAACTCAAATCATACAATTAAAATAGATAAAAAAATAGACTCAACTTTATAAATTTAGAGATTTTTAAGATAAATTTTATAATTCTAAAAAGTTCTCCGCACACAACTTAAGATTTTCTACATCTTAATTAAGATATTATATAAAACAATTACCATATGATTCTCATTAGAGCAGCTACAAAAATAAAATTATATGATCGCTCTTGAGCTAGCCCTCTCACCTATTTATTAAGTTATACTTTCTTTAGTCTGAATGATTTCTTAATATCCAACAAGTACTGAAATCAGAGTTAATAATGCTATGACAGATGCAACTATATATATATGATTGTACTTTTCTGGATCAGTTTTGTTACTTCCCTTGTGATCAGTTTCACCCAAGTTCTCACATTCTTATTAATGGGATTGAACCAGACCAACCAGTACTTCAAATTATATATATACACCTATTCTCATTCTTCTATATTATTTGTAATTTCACCAATTACATTAATCCAATATTTGGGAGTCAAATAATGTAATAATTAAGCTGAACTGAACTGAACCTTTAAAACAATAATAATAAAAAAAGATATTAAAAACTGAGATTGTAAGATCTAATTAAGCTTTAAAATATATATATATAAGTATATATTTATATACATGGTTCTTTTAGAGGCACAATATACACATATCTTGTTCATAAGTCCTGTCTGGAGCTATATGTATATTTTTTAATTTTTTAGAGGTATTATTTTTTTGAGATAATTCTATTTGAAAGTCATTCAACGTAAATACTTTTTTTAATAAATATTTAAATTTTAGTTTATCACGTGAGACATTAGTTTCTTTTACTAGACTCAACAGTCTGTGAGTAATTATATATATATACACACATTTATGGATCATTTTGTACCACAAAATAAAGATTATAGCCAGCTGCCAAACCCAAGTTGAAATTAGAATTTTTTAAAAAAAAAAATTAATTGAGTTACAATGTTATCAGTAAAGAGTTCAAACTTAAAAATTAAAATAAAAAAAATAACTCATAAACTCAAAGTTATACTCTCAAAATTATACTTTTATTTTGATTAAGTAAGTTTCATTCTCTGTTTCCTAATTAAAACATTTATATACTTGAAATGGTGTGCATTTATATTTTAGAGTTGGAGGGTATTTAATTTCTCGTTCTTTACAGTTATAGCCCTCTGGAGCTTCAGATTTGTGTAGCATCATATACTCTAATTAAAGTAGTCTACAAAATAGGACTTATATTTTTTTTATATATTGTATAGCCAAAGTATATAGCTTAGCTCTGAACAAAAAATGCATCTCTAATGTTTATCTATATGCATCCTATATACATACACTTTAATTAATTAATACTAGCTAGACTTTCCTTTTAACTTTTTTTTAATATAATTTTCTTTTTCAATATGCATCAATAATAGCAATCTGTCGGTTTAACTATATCCATCTAATACAGCAGGCATGCAATTGCCTGTGATGCTACTTAATTAAATATTAATAACGTTGCCGTACTTACATTGTGAGATATTTTTATTTAATGTACCAATCTTTTAGAATGAATATTTTTTATAATTTAAAAGTTAAAATATATATAATATTATTAAATTATAGATTATGTATAAATAAGTCTCTTTAACTAAAAAAATTGACTTAAAATTTTTTAAATTTTATAATTTGTGGAAAGAAATTTTATTTATTAATTTTTTTATCTAAAATCTTAATAGATAGTTGAATTATCAAATTATTTAAGAGACTTTTTTGTATAAGAACTTAAAGTTCAAGTAAGTTTTTTATACAAAACTTAAAGTTTGATCTAAAACTTCCCAAAATTTATAATTTGTGCAAAAAAAAATTTGTTTATTAATTTTTTTATCTAAAATTTTAATGAATAGTTAAATTATCAAATTATTTAAAGAATTTTTATGTATAAAGACCTAAAGTTCAAGAAAATTTTTTACATAAAACTTAAAGTTTAAAAAAAATTTTTGTACAAGATCTAAAATTTAAAAAAGTTTCTTACATTTTAATATAACTTATTTTTACTAACACATCACTATTGTATTAAGATTTTAGATATATAAATTAATATAAATTTTTTTTTGTATAAATTATAAAATTTTAAATTAATTTTTTATATTTAATAAAAATTATTTACATATAATTTATAATTTATAATTTTTTTTTTTTTACATTTTAACATAATTTAAATTACATATTTCAGCGATGGGTAGTACAATGTTTGTCCGACACTAAAAAATTAGCATAAAACAAACTCTGAAAGAATCTTCAAATTACTCACAAAAGTCAAAAGCATTATACAGGGAACCGAAAAATATACAGGAAGTTTAGTTCATTAACACCTTTGCAAAATATTAAACTAACACTGTGGTGGTTAATCTCTTCTGAGTTTATATGTTCGAACCACTGCAGATAATTAAAACAGTTTTTAAATTGCTTTTTTTTTTTTTAATGAATTCAGTCGTTTGATTTGATACTACCTGAGTTATCAGGTTTCTAGTTTATTTCACATTGGAATTTGACCACTGTTCATTTAAAATGACAGATTAAGGGATCACCTGCAATCTGACTCGTCATGATCAGCTTTCACCTCATCAATTTTCAACCAGGAAATCGTACTTTTTCTTAAAGTTATTATCATCATTTGCAAAATATTATATTCTGATAGTACTAAAAATTTAAGTATTAATTACATAATTATTATAATAAAAGATTATGTAATATTATATACATGACAGTTTATACTCATTATTCAATATTACGGTACCAAAAGCCAAACATATATATCGCTTATGATTTGATTTAGTTGAATCAGTTAATTTTTTTAACGTAATAAATTAATATTTAAATTTTTAATATAAAAAATATTTATTTTTTATGTTTAAAAATATTTTAGAAGAATACATTTAAAAAAATAAAAAGGGTAAAAATTAATGATATTGATAATTGATTTTATCATTAATTGTCTCAATTATTGGCTTAGAGTTTATAAGAGATCTAATGGGACTTTATTTTTCCAGTTACCTATTTGCTCTGGTTCAAATTTCCTTGACAGTAGAAGTTTATACTATAGTCGCTTCCTCACTCCAAAAATGAGGCATTATAGAGAGTTCCATCTTATAACATATTGAGTTTCTTAACTTTTTTGAAATGGTAGTAAGAAGTAGGCTAATATTAAATTTTTTGAAAAAAAAATTCTTAACTTTGTATAAAGTGTAGTCATATAAGGATTTCATGTGACAGTTGATGTATCTTCAAAAAAATTTGGACATTCTTAGTTAAAGCATGGTTTCAAATGTTTAAGACTTTATTTAAGCTTCTTGGTTAGCTCAACCACGTTTTAATTAAAGTAATTCTTGAAGAAATTGCATTAGATGTATAATAAAGAAAATGAACAAAACAAAAAAAATTATTTTGACCCACTAAAATATTTTAAATAAATCTCAAAATAATCTAAGAGTGAAAAATCCATCCTACAGGAAAATCAACTCTACACAAACAAGTTGTTCCAAAAACAAAATCCCTTATAATTAAAGCCTAACTTTTAAGTCTATATATGTAGATGCTACCCTCACATTAATCCCTAGAAGAGAGAGGGAGAGTACCCCCCCCCCCCCATTAATATAGGCATGAGCAATAGTGTAGAGAGAGGACAAAATATACAATATCATGCATATGTAAACGAAGGGAGAGAGAGAGAGAGAGAGTGTGTGTGTGTGTGTGTGTAGGAGAGGACAAAATAAGGTGATATGAATGTATGACAGACTTTGATGACCTAAAAATTCTGGTATAGCTCACCACCAGACAGTAAGGGAAGGGAAGGGATAAAGGGAGACCACAGAAATACAGGGTGGGACCATATGTAAGTGAATGGGGACACATATAACTATGTATGTATACGTACATACATATATATACGTACAAATCAATCCCAATATAATTAATATTATTACTGTTAAAAGTTACTTTATTCATGCTGCATCCCCACTTTACCCATATCATTCCACTTAGCTACCTAGCATATGGCCGTTACTGTGTTGTTAGGTCAAGATTAAAGTTATAACTATTAGTGAGAGTTAAGTATAATTATTTTATTTAATTGTATCTAATTCAAGCCTCGTATAATTTAGTTTAATTATGAAAAAAGAAAAATATATGAAAAGAAGGGAGAGTTGTAAGGCTGATGAAATATGGGAGTGAGAAAACCGTTGGGGTTTTGTTGATGTGAGGTCGCTTTCCAAGCTTGAATGGCATTTAGCCTGGCCGCCTACTAATCTGTATAGGCCAATAGCTGCCACTGGATGAACTCCATCTCTAATCTCTATTTCTCTCTCATCTCTTTCATTTATTCATGTTATGTATTTGTAGTGCAGGCACCTCCTTAATCCTTATGTTGCTTTTCTTTCACTTTCATCTTCTCCCTTTTGTTGCTTTCCCACTGCAAAAATATTTTATCACCATAATTATTATGCTCTTATCTGCCAACCTGTAGTCTACTATTCTTCCAGCTCCATATACTATTGATCTTTCTTTTATTTATATATAAATAAAAACAATTCAGCAGGAGGGAGATTAAAAAAACTTCAATAATTTTTTATCACTTCTTTTAATTATTTTTCTAACAAATGTGAATTTTGATTTAAAACCCTCTAAATTTTATAATTTGTATTGAAAACTTTTCAATCCAAAATTGCTCCTAAAATAGTAACACATAAAAAAAAGTTGAGCTATAAATTTATAAAACTATAATTTAAAAAAATTCTTGAACATTAGATCTTATGTAAAAAGATTTCATTAAATATGGAAATAGATTTAGAACTCTCCTTAACTAATCTATCACGTCTACTTTTATTCAATGTTTTAAAAATCAACTAATCAAGATATTAGTTCACAGTTCAGTGATTCAATTAATCATGGTTGAACTGATATTAACATTATATTAATTTTAAATTATAATTAAGTATAATAATATTAATTTTACATAATTTTATTACATAAAAATAAAATAAATATAAAATATATTATATTTTTTAGACAAAATAATAAATAATTTAATAATTTTTTTAAAAAAATTTAATATTTTTCCTTCTTTTTTCTCATTTTCTCTTTATTTTCTTTCTTATTTTACTTTTTCTTTGCTTTTTTTATTACAAAAGATTAAAAAATACATAAAAAAAGATAATTTTTTTTTCAAATTAGTTAAACCATTATATTGGTCGATTTTGACCTACTAATTCATTTGATTTTTGATCAATTTTTTTGATTTTTCATTAATGTTTTACAAAGTCAATTTTGAGAATGGATCGGATTGGAGCTATGATCGATTCATCATTTTTTGATTTTTTAATCAGACTAACTAGTTTGATTCGATTCTCAAAATAATGTCTATTTTGAATAAAAAAGTTAATTAATTAAGAGAGTTTCTTGTATGAATTAAGAAATTTAGAGACTTTTAAATTAATTTTATAGTTAACGAGATTATTTATATATAACTGTTCTAAATTTCAAAAGAATTAAGTTCCTTAAATTCATAAATAGTGGCTTCAATACATTTTAACCCCTCTAAGTTTTTAAAAGTTTTAATTTAATGTCTTTAATTATGAAAAAAATAACAATGCCACCTCTTGCTTTTGTATAATGATACAATCTTGTCATTTTGTCGTATTATAATTTAATTTCACGATATGATGCCATGGAAGTTATTTATTAATTTGAAATTGTTAACTCACATTCAAATCTCTAGTCCAATCATCGGATTGTTAAATTTCATGTTCAAATTGGATGAAAATGTTAGAGGGTAGAAATTGGGTTCTTTTAGATAATAAGATGGTAAAATTATTTACTTTTGAACTACACTCATCATATATTTCTCTCTTTTTTAGCCTTTCACACAGTTTCTTTGTTTAATTTTGAGACTATTAAATTGCAGTTAGGCATCTTTCTTTGCATTTTTTCTTGTTACTTTGTCTTTTTTTTTTCCTTTCTTGTAGGGAAGTTTTTCTCTTCCTACGAAGATTTTTTTTCCTTTAAGTATAATGAAGAAAGTCCTTAATTTAGAGGATTTTTCTCTTTAAGGTGAGAGGTGCGTTGTGTCTCTTCAGGATCTTTTTTTTTTTTTTCTTTTATTTCGTTGTATTTTTTAAAAAGAGTGTTGTATTTTTGTTTCAAAAATTGTGATATCTTTATTTTGAGATTTAATCTAATATTTTTTTAGGTTTAGAGCTTACTATTTTTTTTTCTCCCGTTGTATTTCTTAAGTATGTTGCTTTCTTATTTTTAAGTATCACGTTTCTACTAGAAGTACGAACTTGTTCTGTTTTTAAATTTTTTGTATCCTAATATATCTTGTGGTATTTGTAATTAGCATTGTGCCTTTTGATTAATGGATTTTTTATTTCAATTAATGAAACTAAAAAAACAAAAAATAAGAAACACATTGTTAGTTAACTAGATAAGAATTCAAGTCTTGTATATAAAAATTAAAATGAGTTATTGTAGCTCAGCCAATCAAGGGTTTTTGCTTTTAAGGATTAGGTCGGGTTTGGTTCCATCCAAGACCAAAGGAGCTAATTTGGGCCAACTCATGGTTCCTTTTTTTTAATATGATTTTTTAAAAAAACTTATTTTATTTGATCCAAAAAATTATATATATATAATTTACTTTATATATTAACATATTATAAAAGAATATTACAAATCAATATGGGCTATGATATTTTATATGACGTCAAATATTTTTAAATATTTTGTATAAAAAAATGCTTATAAAGATTAGTCTAACCCAATTTTTACAAGTTTACCGTAATACATTGGCCTAAAATGGACTAAATTAAACTACAAGTCTATCCTTAAAATGAATTAATATTTCATTGGCCAGCCCCTCTTAACTCTATTTTAATATCTCTACTATTATGAGAACTCAACAATTTCAAATGAGTGCCCTTTGTCAACTCATGACACGAAAGGAGTTAATTTTAGTATATTAATGAAGGAGTATATATATAAATCTATTCCATTATACGGGGATGTCATTCCAAAATCTAAATTATAAGAATTATGGATTGAAATTGAATCTTTTATTAATTTATATTACGTGTCTTAATTAATTTATTACAGTTAACGAAGATATGTAAGAAGTTTAAATTTAATTTTATTATTTGAGTTTGGTGCAAATTTTAACGACCATGAATTTTTTATTTGAGCTTGAGTCATTTTTTTAAAAACGGCCCACAATATGTTTTGGGCTTTTGTGCTTTTATAGCCAAAAAACGAAGGGAAGACTTACCAAGTTAATTTGTTATTGTTTCATCAGTATATAAGTTGTGTTTAAAAAGTCAGTATTTAAGAAATGTATGTTACTTTTAACGTAAAAATGAATGTGTACACCATTTTTCTGTACTTTAACGAAAGGTTAATGCAACTTGTCCATATCTCCATCATATATACTACAAGAATTCACATATTTAAGATTTCTTTTCCGAAAAAATTAAGATACAATATATATAATTTAATTAACATAATTTTTGTGACAAGTCATATGTATGAAGTACACATTAGAAGTATAAAAGTTATGAAACATCATAGCTCTATATAACTCGATTGATCCTTTAGATTCTAAGGGTCCTATAATGACTTTAGCTTGTGAAAGATAATATTCAGAGATAACTATTATGCCAGATAATGGTGGTCCTACAAATTTGTATTCTAATGTCAGACAAATATATTTATGTGACCCCATATGCATGGATAAATTATTGCACGGCATATAATTTTATTTTTTGTTTCTTCCTCTTTAATTTCAACCTATATATATATAACATCTTAATTTAACTATGCAAAGCAAAACCCAGATGAAATAAAAATGATTCGTTGATTTAATTTGGGAAAGAATACCAAGTTTTGGTATGATAAGTGGACAGACTTTTGAGCTTTGAGAAAGGTCATTCATGGCTCTTTTTCAAGGTGTGAGTCCAAACTAATGATTGTAGAGTGATAAATTTAAAAATAATATAATTTTTTTATAATTATTAATTTTAACTATATATATTTTTTTTACTAAACTATTAAATATATATATATATATGTGATTTATATGAAATTGATCGAGCCCATAAAATCAATTCTTTTACATATATATGCCAGGGAAGCTTGAAAAGAATAATGCTTAATACCAATTTCCAAGGGGCTTGGCTCAAATTTTCTCATACCAAGGTAGTTTCTAAACACAGAGTAAGTTGAATTACTTTAATGGTAAATCTTTCTCAAATGATCAATCTTACAAAATGTAGTGGTCTTAATTTGTTTATTTTTCTTATCACATTATACATATCATATTATTTTCTCTCACAAAAATTTAAATCCCATCTAATAGAAGGTGCTTCCCTACTTTAATTATTAGGGTTCAAATTTTAAATTTAGCAATATATGTACATATATATAAGGATCACACTCTTTAATTATCTCTACTTATATTTGAATAATTCAACTATAAATTATATATTTAACCTATACTAAATACGTGACAATAAACTCTCCTATATCATAACATAAAAAAAGTTGAGTTTTTTTTTTTTTAATAATTCTTTTTCATTGGCTTATATCACAATAAAGTATAAATCCAGAATATGTTATGTGTTTTAAATATATTTTCAAGTATTCAAATTCTATTATGCTACTTGAAAAAAAATATTGTAGAAATATAAGAGAATTCTTGTGATTTATTGTTAATGCAACTGTACTTATATCTCCCACATTTTCATGATGATTATGAAAGGCCCACATTGATTTTCTTGATATTAATACCAACCTCACAGCCCATTATTTGTGGGCCAAGCCTGGTAAGTTTGGGCTGTATTCCAATACAAAAGTCACGTAATTATATATTCCTTTGAGAATTGCTAGAAGACAAAAAAAATTGTCCAGAAAATAAATAAAAATTAATAAACAGAGATTAATTTGTATTCTTCTTTAATCATAAGATGGTGGCAGTAGGATTACTTATTGTTTTATATATTTTGCTTATAAATTTATGAAAGACTTTTCAAATATCATGGATAGGGACACTACATTACATAATTATTTGTATTTGATGATGTCTTCCGATCCTTTCCGTTTTTATTATGAATTGGATCAAAGATTTGTCATTGTAGCTTATCATGATTTGGATTTTACAAACTTCAGCAAGTTTTAAAAGTTCTTGAGCTTTAAATCCCTTAACAGTTTAATTGTCTTTACGGTCAAATCTAATTAGAAAATTATGAAATTTAATTAAAAGTGGACCTAAATTGAATTTTATTTGTTCTCGTTCCCAAATATCTATTCTTGATTTTGTTTTTCCTATTTGGTATGAATTATTCTTAGGGATCATAGAAATAAGTAATGTATTATAATTCTCATGTTTGGACTCATGTTGGTGAGTAAATAAATTTTCATTCTAATTGAATCATTAAATCCCCAGACTTAGATTCATTCATTTGAAAATTTTCAAAATGAACAAATTTTCTTAAGTTGAGATTCCTTTACATAAAAATCGTTCTTATAAAATTATAACAAGAATAAAATGTCTTTAAACAACTGGTAATATACTCTTAAACACCTAAAATGCTTTTTGGATTTTTGTTTAACTTTTTCAATAATATATTAGATTGATTAATATATAATGACCAAAATTAAATAGAATTTTTAAAATTTTTTCTGTCAAATTATATAATAAAAATAAAATAAATAGACATTTTTAAAAAAAATCAATTAGAGAATGTTTGGTAGGAAAAAAAATTCATATGTTATTTTGTGATTATAAAATTTGTTATAAAAAATATATAGTTACTTGTGGGAGTTGAATCTAGCAAAAAAAGTTAGTTTCCCATAGAATGATGAATTATAGTTTAATTTTTCAATGAAAAATATATTTATATTTAATATTTGATAATATCTTGAATATTATTACTTTTAAAAGAAATATTTGTGAAAAAATTGCACCTAAATATTTTCTCATGACAAAGTTGTTTGTGGATCTCAAATTACTTACATATAAACTTTTAAAATATCCACAAAAATGTGAAATCTAGGTTGTTATTAAAAGTGGAATTAAATTGAGCTTTCATTTATTCACAATCCAACAGTCCATTCTTGTTTTTGTTTTGTTTAGGAAATGCTCAAGAAAAGGATTTAAATCAGGAATTGTAATTCTTATTTTTGGACCCATATTAGTGAGTGCATAATTCTCTGATCTTCTTGAATTATTAACTCTTTAGACCTAGATTTATTTACCTAGAAACTTTTTAAAAAATTTTCTCTTTTACATAAAATTTACTTATATAAAATTTCAATAAAAAATAAAATTTCTTAATCAACTACAAATATAATTTAAAAACCCTAAAATGTTATATTTCGAATTTTATTTTATTTTTAGATAATATAATGATTGATGCATCTTGGGCTGCCATCTTACATGTTTAAAAACTAAATTGATTGCTATAAGTTGACAAAAAAAAAAAAAGCAGTTGTCAATTTTTCGAACGTCAACCAAATATTATGCCTTACATAATTGCCATCCTCTGTTCTTTCTTTTTCTTCTAAATATTGGAATAGCAGCTTTGATTTTGATACCACAATTCTTATTCCTACTTGTTGACCATGGAAACATCATCTAAGTCATTTAATCATGAAAATAGTCAAATAAAAAAAATTAAAATTTTGCATTACTCATTAGAATAAAATCAACAGTTAAGATGAATTTAAAAAAATTTAAGAGGAATTTAATGAAAAATTTTTTTTTAAGATGAATTTAAAAATATTAATTTAGAATCTTTAAAAATTTGGATTTAAAACTCGACTTAAATAGTAGGACCCACAGATCTAAAAAGAGAAGTATATATATACACATGTAAAAGCTGCCAGGCAATTAAGGCTAATCTGATCTACAGAATAATATCAAACAATAATTCCATATATCGAATATTTACCAATTATTATTATTATTCTTCGACATAAAAAAAGAAAAGAAAATAACATGTCTAATCCAAGGGTCCAGAATGTTCCATCATGTTGACTTTCTAACCCTACAAAACCGGAACAGACAAAGATCTGTCCGTACTACACACTACACAAACGGTCACCATAACGTCGTTAATCTAACGGCGACACTCAACCGTCAATGTTGACTAGATACTAAAGTGATGTCTGAGACTAGCCACGTGTTGAATCCCCTTTTGTTCCAAAAAGAGACTGCTGATATCTATTTGTCAACCGTCTAACCAATAGGATGTTGACATGTGGAGATAATTGACACGCGGCGGTGTTTATTGGACCGTCTCAGCTACAAACCTGCGATCATGTTGGAAATTCTGACAAATCTTCCGACACAACTTTTTCTATTTAGTGGGGAGTTTTCGGGTCGACCCGGTAAGGAT
Organism: Senna siamea; assembly: GCA_031216115.1. Taxonomy (NCBI): domain Eukaryota; kingdom Viridiplantae; phylum Streptophyta; class Magnoliopsida; order Fabales; family Fabaceae; genus Senna; species Senna siamea. Next base: position 4,974,359 of record CM062357.1, read on the forward strand.
CCAATTATGAAACCGTGAAATATGGAGCCGAAGTTAAAGCCCGAGAATCCCGTTCAGTTTCTTCAGTTCCTAAGATTCGCAGTTCTTAGTTCCAGGTTTCTATTTCCAACATTAAATCCAACCAAACTCCGAAAACCCTAAAAAGTCCTTCTTTTTTAAAAAAAAATTTATTGATCTTACTTTTTTTTTATTATTTAATTTAATTTTGGGTTACTCACTCCTTCTTCCTTTCTCTCCAAGTCTCTGATTTTGCTATTTCTTCTGTCTCTGTCGCTGTGGGTTTATGACACTGAAAGAAACTGCAGCTGCAGCGGAAAGAAGAAGAGGCAAAATTCAGAAACGGGTAATTGAAATTTGAAACCGAAAGAGGAAGAGAGATATAAAGAGAGAGAGAGAGAGAGAGAGAGAGAGATTAGAGAACTGTGTGGTGTTCGTGTGTGGGCGCACGTGTAGTCCAAGAAAGGAAAGAGAGCAGAATAGGCGTCGATGGACCGTGGAATCTTATAGAATCGCACACAGAATTTGTGGTTTTAGGGTTTGGGGGTTCTCTTTTAGTCTTTTCTCTACTTTTAGAGAGAGAGGCTAATCCATTCCCCCCTTTTGCCCATCACTATTTTGCGTGCTTCGTACGGTCTATCGACCCTCCACTGCTTACCTTTCATACTCTTCGATCCTCACTTTAGCTCTCACCCAAAAAGCTTCATCCTTTCCAATTCCATTCGTAATCCCTTCATTTATCTTGTACTTTTTCTGTTTTATTTATTTTTCTTGTTTTGTTGTTAGTCAGTTTAATCGCATAATCGGAAGAAATGGAGGATGGGAGTACTAGGGTTTCTGGTGCAGTCGAGGATGACTCAGTAGTAACTCGCTCCTCTCCCTCCTACTGGCTGGACGCTTGCGAGGACATTTCCTGCGATCTCATTCACTTCGATGATGGGTCTATCGTCCCAGAACAGGTCGATAACAATTTGATACAGGATGGACTTGTTAACGATTTCTTTGGCGGTATTGATCACATTCTTGACAGTATTAAGAACGGTAGTGGCCTCCCTGTGGCCACTGAGAGCAATTCCATTCTTACTGGGAGTGGAAACCAAGATGGTCTGCAAGCTGAAATCTCTGATCAGAAAGATAATTTTGTGAAGAATGGTTCGGCTGGCGACAAACATGGTCGGACCATTGAAGCTTGTGAGCGTTCAGAAGCTGAGAGTAATGGATACAAGCTATCAATTGGCAGTGAAGAAGGGAGAACTGTAGCTGATTCTAAGGAAAACGGAGATGGTCATGCAGATGGTGAAGAAAGATTCAGCAAGAGGACTCGGCTTGGTAATCATAAGAATGAGAGGCCTTATTCTGGCAGAGTCAATTATCACCCCAAGGAGAGGGAGAGGTGTCCTAGTAGGAAGAGGCCCCGCGAATGGGATGAGGTTGATAGGAAGGACAAAGATGGTGTGAGAAAAAGAGAACAATATGGTAGTTGTGGTAGGAGAGATGTTAGGGATAGGGATTGGAGGGATAGAGAAAGGGGTTACTGGGAGAGGGATAAGTCAGGTTCCCATGACATGGTCTTTCGCATAGGCACCTGGGAAGCTGATCGTAATCGAGAAGGAAAGTTGGCTAATGACACTAAACAGGAGTGCAATGGAAAGGTTGAGAGCAAAACTGAGGAGCCTAAGGAAAAAGTTCCTGAGGAGCAAGCTAGAAAGTACCAGTTGGATGTACTTGAGCAGGCAAAGCAGACAAATACTATAGCTTTTCTTGAAACTGGAGCAGGGAAGACCCTCATTGCTGTTCTTCTCATAAAAAATATTCATGAAAGCTTACAGAAGCTGAATAAAAAAATGCTTGCTGTATTTTTAGTTCCCAAAGTTCCACTTGTTTACCAGGTAATATCATTTTGAGACAACTAAAAATTTAATTTTACTTTGTTAAGAGGCAAAGTAAGAACTAAGTAATGCATTTTATATATTGTTTATCCATTGCTGTAGGAATTGATGTAGTTTCAGTGCTTTGTCTAATTTCAGCAAGCAGAAGTAATTCGAGAGCGAACTGGCTACCAAGTGGGCCACTACTGCGGAGAAATGGGGCAGGATTTTTGGGATGCCCGAAGGTGGCAACGTGAATTTGAAACAAAACAGGTATGCTTTGAAATTTCTGTTGAAGTTGTGTTACCCTATGCTTTCTGACAGTTTACTTTTTCTTTTATTAATTTGTGTTTCAGTTCATTAAAATAGTATGTCTTTTTATTCTGTACTGCTGTAAGGCCCTGTTCTGATAGTAAAATTGTATCAAAGATCAATTTTTTGGCAAATGCTCGATGACTGCATCTATAGAATTAAGTGCTTAACCTGGAGTAGTATTGGAAAAGACAAAGTGATACTTTAATTAAAATTTATGGAATTCTTATCTATAAAGATTTATCTATAGGCTTATTTGTCTCGATGCTAATTAATTTTGTTTTTGGGACTTTCATCAATAATGTCTATGGCCCCTCTAACACATTGCTTCAATCATTGGTAGCTTGCACCGAAATTAATGAAGGAGAAGATGGCGTTTGTTTTCTGTTAATGGTAAATTTAGTTGAATTTATTACTTATTATCACATCTATAAGAGATGATGGCCTTAAAAGCAGAATGTTAAGGTGCAAGGTATCAAGATAGATATGTTGGAAATGATTGGGAGAGGCACAAGGTGGATCAAATTGCAAGATCTTATAATTTTTTATTAAATAAAGACGGCCAAGTGTACAAGGCTTCCACCAGTACAGTCTTTATCTCTACAAGCAGAGAAGTTGTTCCTAGGATTTTAACCCGTGACCTCTAGTTCACATAGTATAACCTTAGAGTTGGTCCAAGGCTCACGTCATATTTTTTATTAAAATAAATAAAAATATATAATGGTTTTTTTTAATTAGCATAAATTACCCAAAACTTTCCATACTTCCATGAATGAAGTCATAAGCCATTGAACAATTGGGATTATAAGAATTTCCATAAAACAACTTATCTCATTGATGTGTGTGCTACACTAGCATGATGCTTGAATTTTTTTTCTCCTTTAAAAAGGTAGGATTCCAGTTTAGGATCATAAGAGCGTGGGATGATCAGTGGGATATTAGGTCGTAAGATTACACATACAGGATTGTGATCCTAATGTGATCCTGGTAGATTTCTGAATCAAATTCTATGGATAGGATCATAAAATGTAAGATCAGCCTGTCAAAATCTAGATCTTAACAAACATGCTGAGGTGTAGTGTTGAACAAAATTGTCAAAATTGAGCTTTTATTTAACATAATTCAAATGGAGGGAACTTCTAGAAGATTTATTGTTTAGAGCATCTTGCCTTGTTATTTAACATGCTGTCTGAGAGTGATACCCATGACTTTTTTGTCTAAAATGATTGTATTCTGATGATTTGACCTAGATGAGTGGTGGTACTTTAATGGTTTACAGGCAAATAGATGGATCTGAATTTATCTAGAAATTTTAACTGATTTGGGTTAGAGTAATTAGTCGTTCCTGAATAGTTGGGATTTAAATAGGCATAGTTTGGTTGGTACTGTGTATTAGACATGTTAAATTGTATTAGACTGGGAATTCTGTTGTTGTTAAATGCCTGTACTTCTCTGTGTTGAACACATCTAACTTGGAAATTTTAATATTTCCTTATAATAATTCAGATTTCAGAATTTTTCTGTGGGTATGCATTTTGATAGCTTTTTTTTTTTTCATAGCTAAACTGTCAAGGTTTACCTCATTGCCTTCGTGCTTTATCTGGCAGTTTTGTTGTGATTATTATTTGTGTTGCTTTATAAATTTACATAGAAGACATATTTCTATACAAGCTCAAACCTTTATTTATTTTTGTTTATATGGTTCTGATTCTTATCATTTAACTCAACGTGTTTTGTCATAAGTTGAACTAGCTATTTAGTTTTGTCCTGATCTAATTGCTAGTGTTATTCATTGGCTTTTTTACACATAACTTTAATTGCCCTATTGTTTGTTCTTGCTCTAGGTCCTAGTCATGACAGCTCAAATTCTTTTGAACATTCTGAGGCACAGCATAATAAAAATGGAAACAATCAATCTCCTAATTCTGGATGAATGCCATCACGCTGTGAAGAAACATCCATATTCATTGGTGATGTCCGAGTTCTATCATACAACACCCAAAGACAATAGACCATCTGTATTTGGAATGACTGCTTCTCCTGTTAACTTGAAGGGTACTCTCAACTGAGTTTGGGATTTCATACTGTCATTTATTTTTTCAAGCCATTAATTTTCCAGAGGGTTGAATTGCTTTTTATTTATTTTACTTTAGAAAATACCATAATTTCCTTGCTTCAATTTCTTAAGTCAACATTGCTCATTATTATGATATATTCAGGTGTCTCTAGCCAAGTGGATTGTGCAATAAAAATTCGTAATCTTGAAAGTAAGCTAGATTCTATAGTTTGTACCATTAAAGATCGTAAGGAGCTGGAGAAACACGTACCAATGCCCTCTGAAGTTGTGGTGGAGTATGACAAAGCAGCCAGTTTATGTTATCTTCATGAGCAGATAAAGCAAATGGAAGTTGAAGTTGAAGAAGCTGCAAAGTCAAGTTCAAGAAGAAGTAAATGGCAGTTTATGGGGGCTAGAGATGCTGGAGCCAAAGAAGAGCTACGACAAGTATATGGTGTTTCTGAAAGAACAGAAAGTGATGGAGCTGCAAACCTAATTCAGAAATTGAGAGCTATCAATTATGCTCTTGGTGAATTGGGTCAGTGGTGTGCGTATAAAGTAAGTTATTTTATGAGAATAATTGATTAATCATTGATTTCCTGCATTTCTTTATAATTTTTATTTCTTTTACAGGTTGCACATTCTTTTCTATCAGCTTTGCAAAATGATGAGAGGGCAAACTACCAACTTGATGTCAAGTTTCAGGAATCCTATCTGAATAAAGTTGTCTCTCTTCTACAATGTCAACTGTCAGAGGGCGCAGTTTCTGAAAAGAATGCTGGAGTTTCTGACTCAGAGTGTGGTGTGGCACAGGGTGGTTATGAACCTGATGAGATTGAGGAAGGAGAGCTTCCAGACAGTCATGGTGAGTCTGGCTGTTGAAACTATGTAGTGTCATAGAGCTGAATCATTATATGTGCATGGCTCTAAAGTGTTCAAATTTGTCAATGATAGGAACTTCTAGCAGAAATCCCTCTAAGCAGCCAGTACAGTAAAACAGTAGGTAAACAGAGAATTAGGAGCCTTGCCTAACAGCAATGCAATGCCCCTTAACAGATAGCTCAGACAAGAAAAGAAAGAAAAACAGAACAGTAAATTGCAGAATAGTAAATGGTGGTGCTTGACTTTCGAGAGGCCAGACTCTCTCCCTCCTAACCAAATTCTTCCTTGCCTTTCCTCATTCCCACTGCCTCCTAAAAGTATCCTCCACCCTGGCAAAGTTAGTTGCAGACTGAAATTTCCCTTTTGCCCTTTCCGGATTATCTCTCTCACTTGGGCCTGTATTCCCTTCCTTCCTTCTTCTAGAATAGGTTACTAGCATAGGATTGGGCCTATCATTTTCCTCCCCCACAAGTTGCACCTTGTCCTCAAGGTGGAAATTGGGAAATTGCAGCTTGATTGCTTCAAACTGTTCCCTGGTGCACTCAAATTCCGGGACGCCGCTCCATTTGATTAAAACTTCCATGTTCCCATCTGTCAGCTTCCTGACTTTCCTCACTACCTTGGGCTGAACCTGTAATTCCAGGTCTTCAGTAAGGAAATGGGGTAGTTCTTGTATATGAGTGGTAGGCTGGAGGGCTCTTTTTAATTGGGACACATGAAAAACTGGATGAACCCTTGCTGTGATTGGTAAATCTAGTCTGTAAGCCACCTCCCCATACTTGGCTGTAATCTTATAAGGCCCATAATAGCGTGGACTCAGATTTTCATTAGGTCGCTTGGCTAGAGATTGTAGCTTGTAGGGTCTTAACTTGAGAAATACCATGTCTCCCACTGCAAAATGGATTTCTCTCCTATGTTGATTGGTTCGAGTCTTCATTCTCTCTTGTGGCTTAGCTAAGTGTTCCTTTAATTCAGTAAGAGTCATATTTCTGTTTCGTATCTGTTCATTCACTTCTTCAACCAGTGAATAGCTATCTTCCATTCGAAATAATGTGGGTGGATCCCGTCCATATAATGCCTTAAATGGCGTCATGCCCACAGAAACATTATAGGATGTATTAAACCAATATTCTGCCCAATTTACCCACTTACTCCATTGCTTTGGTTTATCACTAGTAAAACACCTCAGATAGGTCTCAAGTGTTTGGTTGACCACCTCAGTCTAACCATCAGTTCCGGGTGATATCTGGAGCTGTAGTTTAGGGTTGTTCCTGACAATTTAAACAACTCCTTCCAAAAGTGACTGATAAAAATTCAATCTTGGTCTGAGACAATAGACTGTGGAAAGCCATGTAATTTTACTCTCTCTAGCAAACACCTTTGCCACTTCTTTTGCAGTAAAAGGATGTGATAATGGGATGAAGTGGGCATATTTTGTCAAACGGTCTACCACCACCATTAGTGTCCCATCCCTGTGATTTTGGTAACTTCACTATGAAATCCATGCTAATATTCTCCCAAACTTGTTGTGGTATGGGTAGTGGTTGAAGTAACCCTGCTGGACTCATAGCTTGGTATTTATTCCTTTGACATATCTCACATTTTGCTACAAAGGCCTGGATATCCCTCTTCATACCTTTCCAATGTGCATTTTCAGACATCCTCTTGAAAGTGCATAAATACCCTGAGTGTCCTCCTAAGGGAGATTAATGGAATTCCTGAATTAACTTGGGAATCCTCTTAGATGTTTTGGGTAACACTAGCCTGTTGTAGTAGATTAAACATCCCCTCTTCAAGCTATACCTGGCTGGTACTTTTTCTCCTTAATGAGCTTTTGTTTAATATTGGACAACCGGTCATCTTGCTACACTTCACCTTCCCAATCCTCCACTTCATGGTATTGCCATACTGAAAAAGCCTTGAATTCAAGGCTGTGTTCTCTTCGGGATAATGCATCCGCCGCTTTATTGTCTAAGCCCAGTTTGTATTGTATCTCAAAATTGTACCCCATTAGTTTTGAGACCCATTTCTGCTGATCCGGGTCTGGAATTTGCTGTTCTAACAGAAATTTAAGTGCCTTCTGGTCGGTTTTGATAATAAATCTATGTCCCAACAAGTAGTGCCTCCATTTCTTCACCACAAACATGATGGCCATCAATTCCCTTTCATAGACTGAACTCTTCCGCGCCCTATTTGACAAAACTTGACTGAAGGAGGCAATGGGGCACCTATTCTGCATCATGACAGCCCCAACCCCATTACCCAAAGCGTCGGTCTCTGGCTCAAAAAGGGCTGGGAAAAATCCAGCATGGCCAAAATGGGGGACTGTAGACATAGCTGTTTTAATTGCTTCAAATGCTTTTGTGCTTCTCCACTCCACTTAAAAGAGTCTTTTTTTAATAGGCTGGTTAAAGGTGCAGCCAATTTGCTTTAATTCTTCACAAAGCGACAGTAATATCCGGTTACAGCTAAGAAACCCCTTAAGGACTTCAAATCCTTTGGAATTGGCCACTTCAACATACACTCGATCTTACTTGGGTCCGCTTGAACCCCTTCGGCCGATATGATATATCTTAAGTACTCTAGTTGCTTCTTCCCGAATGCACACTTTTTGACATTGATCACTAGCTGATGTTTTTTTAAAATGGCCAGTGGAGTCCTGCAAGTGACTGAGATGGGTTGTCATGTCTAGGCTGTAGACCAAAATGTCATAAAAAAATACCAACACAAATCGCCTGAGGTGCTCCTTGAATATGTCATTCATCAAGAATTGGAAAGTAGAGGGTGCATTGGTGAGGCCGAAAGGCATTACCATAAACTCATAGTGGCCTTCATGTGTGCGAAAAGCTGTCTTGGCCTCATCCCCATCCTTGATGCGAATTTGATGATATCTCAATTTGAGGTCCAGCTTAGAAAAAACAATAGCTGCCCCTAATTCATCCAACAATTCATCGATGGCTCGTATAAGGAATTTATCAGGGATAGTGATCTTATTAGAGCCCGGTAATCCACATAAAACCGCCAGCTGCTGTCCTTCTTTCTCACCAACAGTACCAGACTCAAAAAAGGGCTGTTGCTTGGTCTTATAATGCTTGCTTCCAGCATTTCTTTCACCAGTCTCTCTATTTCAGCTTTTTAACAGTGCAGGTACTTGTATGTCCTTATATTGGGAGGATCAACTCCTTCCTTGATCAGAATCTCGTGATCTCTATTCTGGGAAGGTGGTAATCCATTGAGGGAATTACAGACTTAAGTAAATCCGTTCAATATTTCTTGGATTTCTTCACTAACCTCCTCATACTCATTTTTTTGCATTGATACCTCCCCAAACTCCACCAGAAATCCCTGCCCCCTTTTTTGGACTGATTTAGCTACTACCTTAAACGATACCAATGTCTTGGATGGTGACGGATCCCCCTTTAAGCAAACCATTTCTTGTCCCATTTTAAACTTCATGGTCAGATGTCTCCAGTTGACCCTTACCTCTCCAAGAGACTCCAACCATTCCATGCTTAGAATTAGATCAGCCCCTCCCAAATTGAATAAGTAAAAGTCTTATTGCAAGCTTACTCCCTGCATAGACACCTCAAGGCTTCTACAAACTCCTTCACCCTTCACTTGGTATCCATTGCCCACCGTTACCTCATACTTAGCTGTATTTTCTTTAATAAGTGCTAGTTGCTCCACCAACTTGGAAGAGATGAAATTGTGTGATGCTCCACTATCCACCATGATCAGCACAATTCGTCCCTTTACTTCCCCTAGTAGTTCTCTTGTAATTCCCACTATAGAGTCTAGCGATAAAGCCATCAAAGTGCTGGCCGATTTCTCCTTCTCGGTTGGTTCCCCTTTGCGCTCTTCCTACTCTTCCTCTCCTGCATCCTCGGTCGCTTCTGACAACAATATTACTTGGAATTGCTTGTTCTTGCATTGGTGATTAGGGTCGAATTTCTCACCACAGTGAAAACACAGACCTAATTCGCGTCTCTTGTTCGCCTCTTCCTTGGATAGACTACGATAACCACTCCTCGTGGTGTTGGACGTTGTAATACTCTATTTTTCCTCTCCACCTCGGCTTTCTGGGCTTCGGTTAGAGCTGCGTACCGTGATGGTCCTGGGCGTGTTAGGCGGATTCGTGGACCGGTTGAAAACAAGTCGTGACCAGCCATTTGGCCCTTGATACTGCTTCTGGACTCTACACAGTTTCTCGGTCTTCCATTGCTCCAGCGCTATGTTCTTAGCCTCTATTTTCTGGGCTGTATCCATCATTTCCACAAGTGTTTGGGCTTAGGTCATTCTGAGTTTTGCCCTAATGTCCTCCTTCAACCTATTCTGGAAGGCTTCAATTAACATTCCCTCTGGTGCTTTAGTCAAGGGTGCCGACAACAGCTCAAACTGCTCATGGAATTCTGCCACAATCTCTGTTTGTTTCAACGCCATTAACACTTTATACTGGTTTCCCAACTGAGATTGGTGAAACCGTTTGAGCACCTCCCTTCTAAACTCTCCCCATATCTTCAGCGGATTGCAGCTCTCGGTCCATTGGAACCAATTCAGCCCATTCCTTCCAGGTAGATGGACATGGTGTCGAGTTTCTCATCTTCCTGCAACTTATTCACGGAGAAGTAAAGTTTGACTCTAAACAACCGGTTCTTCAACATTGAAAACAAGTAATTTGAGTTTACAGTATTGGTTGCTGTCCTTTTCCACATTTTCCTCATGTCCTCTCTCGATTCCCGTCGCCCTGACATTCACAGATGGGCTCGCTTCATCAGTTATCCCTGCCCTGCGATCTATCCTACCCAACACCTCCTTAATTTCCAACATCCACTCCTTGAGATGATGCACATCCTCCTTAACTCCCGTCAGCTCTTGTTCCAGATTATCTACTCTACTCTCCATCCTGGTATTGACCATTCCCTATCTCGGCCTGCTCTGATACCAAAATTGATAGGAACTTCTAGCAGAAATCCCTCTAAACAGCCAGTACAGGAAAACAGTAGGTAAACAGAGAATTAGGAGCCTTGCCTAACAGCAATGCAATGCCCCTTAACAGATAGTTCAGACAAGAAAAGAAAGAAAAACAGAACAGTAAATTGCAGAATAGTAAATGGTGGTGCCTGACTTTTGAGAGGCCAGACTCTCTCCCTCCTAACCGAATTCTTCCTTGCCTTCCCTCATTCCCACTGCCTCCTAAAAGTATCCTCCACCCTGGCTAAGTTAGTTACAGCCTAACTGAAATTTCCCTTTTGCCCTTTCTGGATTATCTCTCTCACTTGGGCCTGTATTCCCTTCCTTCCTTCTTCTAGAATAGGTTACTAGCATAGGATTGGGCCCATCAGTCAATTATCCTATAACAAGATGCAAGTCTTGAAAAGTTTCTTTTCTTGTAACTTGGGGCATGCATTCAGTATAAGGATAAATTACACTCCGTTTCTGATGTTAAATTTACACAGGTCCTTGCAACAAAAGATTAGTTACAATTTTGCCTATTTGGACCAACATACCCTTATATTTATTATTTATATAATCTAACAAATATTGAATATGTATTTGACCAATATAAAATAGTTACCTTTTAAAATTTAGGAGAATTTAAATTTTTGATTTTCAACAAAATACTTAGCATTGAAATAAGAATTAGAAAAACGTATGTTTTTAATAGGTATATTTCTAATAAAAGAAACCAATATAATCTTGGAGGGCATTTTGATCATTTTAGTTTCAATGGGTGTTGTGTATATTTTCAAAATAGAAGGGAAGGATGTATAATTTAACCATCTCTTAGAGGATGGGAGTGTAATTTATGCTTAATTTAATAAAATTGTTATTGGACTAGTCTGAATGCTTGACATACATATTACTTGTGATACAGTACCTAAGCCTTTGCTTCACATATTTGCATGAACATCATGGACATTGTGGTGCTAATCTGCCTTGCTTTACATATAAGAATATCAAGATGAATCCTAATTATCTAAAGTCACAAATATTCTTTGTGATTGTTAATTTGATCCATCAACATCATGATATATTTTCCTCTTCATCTTATTATATATGCTTGATATCTTTTATACTTATTACTTCCTACCTATTTAAATACCAGTGATTAAGATGAAATGTAGTTTGATGTTTTACTTAAGCTGGAACACTTTTGTTTAGTTGTCTCTGGTGGGGAGCACGTGGATGTCATAATAGGAGCTGCTGTGGCTGATGGCAAGGTTACCCCCAAGGTGCAGGCTCTGATCAAAATACTTCTCAAGTATCAGCACACAGAAGACTTTCGTGCAATCATCTTTGTTGAGCGTGTGGTGTCTGCTTTAGTTCTTCCCAAGGTTAAATATATACATGACTTGTGTAGATTGTTTTAGTTTATATAGTTATCTGATCAAGATCCTATCAGTCCATTGTCTTTGAACCTTGCAGGTTTTTGCAGAGCTTCCATCTCTGAGTTTTGTGAAGTGTGCAAGTTTGATTGGTCACAACAATAGTCAGGAAATGAGGACCTCTCAAATGCAGGATACAATTTCTAAGTTCCGCGATGGTCGAGTAAGATTTTTTTACGCCTGCCCTATTTGTTCTTTGTGAAATTGTAAGATTATTTATTGTATTCTTACCATCTAACTCATGCACCTATTTGTAGGTTACTTTGTTAGTTGCCACTAGTGTTGCTGAGGAAGGACTTGATATACGGCAATGCAATGTCGTTATCCGCTTTGACCTTGCAAAGACAGTTTTGGCATATATTCAGTCTCGAGGCCGTGCCAGAAAGCCTGGTTCAGATTACCTCCTGATGGTTGAGAGGTAATAGTTATGCTCTGTTTGGCTCTTGGCATTTTCTTTTTTCATGATGATGATTGACTATGATTGCAGAGATTGAAATGTGCCTAAAAGAACTGAAACTTCTGTTGAGGAATTGGTTATTTTTGGCTTATGTTGGTTACATTCTTTCCTTGTATTATCTTTTTGCTTAGTGCCTCGTATACATACTCAAACCAATAGTCTGCTGGCATTATGGCATTATTAATAAGGGATCAGAGATTTAAATACTCACTGGCAATTTCTGGAAATAGTAAGAAGTTACTGCTCTCTTTTGGGTGCTTTATATATGTATTTATATATATATTTTCTATCAAAGAAAAGTTTGTTATTTGAAGGAGGAATAGCTTCTGTTGTTTTCTTTCATTTTCAGCATGTTTCAATTGTGACGTGTTTCCAGTTTTTCCTTCAGTAATAAATTATGCAAATTTAATCGTGTTTTAGGAATTTATACCACTCCTTCTCCCAGCGTTTCTAAACTTTGACCATTTATTACATAGTTTCAAAGGATAATGGTTGCTGAGAAACTGAAATCTCTATTTGACTCTCTCTCTTCCCTTGTTGCCTATTGATCCCTTTTTTTTTTGTGGTCTTGTATGTAGGGGAAATTTATCACATGAAGCATTCCTAAGGAATGCCAGGAACAGTGAGGAGACTTTGCGGAGAGAAGCAATAGAGAGGACAGACTTAAGTCATCTCAAAGACACTTCAAGATTGATTTCAGTAGATACTAGGCCAGGAACTGTTTATCAGGTGGAGTCAACTGGTGCAGTCGTGAGCTTAAATTCTGCTGTTGGTCTTATCCACTTCTACTGCTCTCAGCTCCCTAGTGACAGGTGCTGCATTTCAGCTTGTTATTGCTGATTTGCATAACTAGATATATTTATTATTCAACCTGAATTCTTAGTGTGTCAAATTTGATGTTATCTAAAAAAAAAATGTGAATGTCAAATTTGAACTTTGGTGCATTTATCTAGATATTCAATTCTTCGTCCTGAGTTTATTATGGAGAAGCATGAAAAACCGGGAGGTCCCACCGAATATTCTTGCAAGCTTCAACTGCCCTGTAATGCGCCATTTGAAAATCTTGAGGGTCCTATATGCAGTTCAATGCGCCTTGCACAACAGGCATGATATTACTTAATCATAATTGTAATGGATTCTAGTCATCTTTACAAAAGAAGAATTGATTATTACTTATTATTTCCCTTGTTTTGCAGGCAGTTTGTCTGGCTGCTTGCAAGAAACTGCATGAGATGGGAGCATTCACTGACATGCTGTTGCCTGACAAAGGAAGTGGTGAAGAAAGAGAGAAGGCTGAGCAAAATGATGAAGGAGATCCACTTCCGGGGACTGCTAGACATAGAGAATTCTATCCTGAAGGTGTGGCTGACATACTTAAGGTTGGTTCACTCTGTGAGTCATACATAGTTTGTTATAATTTTGTGCACTAGGACTTAGGATGGATGGCATCAGAGCATAGGTATGATCCACCTCAAACCCTTATGCTATTTCAGTCTTAAAATAAGGAGTATTATGATTTTCTTTTAAAAGCACGACTTGGTGCCTTTTGTTGTACATTTCTGTTTTCTCTGTTCTTTCTACCTATTGGTAGTTGCACATCACTCGAAGGTGAGGTGTAATACTGAGCCCATGAAGTAGTGGGAGATTCAATAGTGTTATTTTGTTACTTAAAGAAAGATGTAATTGCTGTCCTCAGAGGTGTGGGCTTCAGGCCAGAAGTGCTTCAGACCTCTGGCTGTCTCTTCCCCCCCCCACCCCCCCTTCCCCCAAACCCCTTTCAGTGTCATACTACCTTGTAGTTTTTTTAGAAATGGAAGTGCATTCAATGTTAGGTGTACTTCTTGATTATATTATGGACAGAAGCATGTAAAGAAAATATCATTCTTTAATGAAAAATTCTGATTATTGCCCCCCCCCCCCAACCAAAAAAAAAATGAGATTATTTTTGCTTAACCCAATCTGGACTTTCAGGGAGAATGGATCTTATCTGGAAAAGATGCTTGCAGCAACACCAAGTTGCTTCATCTTTATATGTATGCTGTTTGGTGTGAAAACGTTGGCCATTCAAAGGATTCATTCTTGACTCAAGTTTCAGATTTTGCAGTACTTTTTGGCAACGAGCTGGATGCAGAGGTAGTAAATTTTGTTTGAGTATAACAGTAGTGTCCCTTCCTAGTTGAGTATCTCTGATCATATTTTGTGTTTGCAGGTGTTATCGATGTCAATGGATCTATTTATCGCACGAACCATGACTACAAAGGCATCCCTTGTCTTTAGAGGGTCAATAGATATCACTGAGAGTCAGGTGTATAGATTAACTATTCCATATGGTTTTATTAGATGCCTTCAACTGTTAGAAATTATAGTTGCTGATGCCCTAATGTGACCTTTACTTTTTTGTCATGCAGTTGGCATCCCTAAAAAGCTTTCATGTACGATTAATGAGTATTGTTCTGGATGTGGATGTTGAACCTTCCACCACTCCTTGGGATTCTGCAAAAGCATATTTATTCGTCCCAATGGTTGGCGATAAGTCTGTAGATCCTATGAACCAAATTGACTGGCATCTGGTTGAGACTATAATTGAAACAGATGTGTGGAAAAATCCGCTTCAGAGAGCTCGACCAGATGTTTACCTTGGCACAAATGAGAGAACATTAGGCGGAGATAGAAGGGAATATGGATTTGGGAAACTGCGTCATGGCATGGCCTTTGGGCAAAAGTCACATCCGACCTATGGAATCAGAGGAGCTGTGGCACAGTTTGATGTGGTAAAAGCTTCAGGATTGGTTCCTAATAGAGAAGCCGTGCAAGTGCAAAAGCATATTGATGAGACTACCCAAGGGAAATTGATGATGGCAGACACCTGTACTAATGCAGAGGATCTGGTGGGGAAGATAGTTACAGCTGCTCACTCGGGGAAGAGGTTTTATGTTGATTCAATGCGCTATGATATGACTGCAGAGAACTCTTTTCCTCGGAAAGAAGGTTATCTTGGTCCTCTCGAGTACAGCTCATATGCTGATTACTACAAGCAGAAGTATGATATTTATTCTCCTTTGGATTGTTCAATTTTCTTCTAGTTTTCTCCCTTTCTTCAAAGTTTGTGATTTTGTCATCCAGCCAAACCTCCAACTACCATTTTGTTTCCTCCTTTCTTTTCTCTTTTTGAAATTGGGTTAATGATAACTTGCTAGCCATGTCGCACCTCAAACATTGTGCATGAAGAACAGGAGCTACTCTTAATCTGGGAAGGAATCTGCTCTTGTCACCTTCAAAATATGAGGGCTTTTTTAACAATATCCCACTGGTGACAATAGCTTATGACTCCTTTCAGATGGAGAAGCTTTTTGTATCTTCTTGCACAATGCATGGTGCATGTGGCTACTGGTTCCTTCTTTTTTATTGTTACGTGTAGGTATGGAGTTGATTTAATTTACAAGCAGCAACCCCTTATAAGAGGGCGTGGTGTTTCATACTGCAAGAATCTTTTGTCCCCTCGATTTGAACACAGTGAAAGTAAGCTTTTGTGATTCCTAATCTGAATTTTATTTTTCTTGCAAGTCTGTAGATTCTAGATTAATGATGTCATGTCTTTGCAGCACATGAAGGTGAGTCTGAAGAGAATCATGACAAAACTTATTATGTTTTCCTTCCTCCTGAACTGTGCCTTGTACACCCACTGCCTGGATCACTTGTTCGTGGTGCCCAGAGGTTGCCTTCAATAATGAGGAGGGTTGAAAGTATGCTACTTGCAATTCAGCTTAAAAATATGATACATTATTCTGTACAGTCTTCCAAGGTATTGTCTCTGTTCAAGGTAGTTAATTTGTTGTCCTAGTTATTGTATTTAATCCATACCTTCTACATGAACAGATCTTGGAGGCCTTGACTGCTGCCTCCTGCCAGGAGACATTCTGCTATGAAAGGGCGGAGCTTCTAGGAGATGCTTATCTGAAATGGGTTGTTAGTAGATTTCTTTTCCTAAAGTACCCACAGAAACATGAAGGTCAGCTTACTAGGATGAGGCAACAAATGGTCAGTAACATGGTGTTATATCAGTATGCATTGAGTAAAGGACTTCAATCATACATTCAAGCAGATCGCTTTGCTCCATCCAGATGGGCAGCTCCAGGGGTGCTGCCTGTCTTTGATGAGGATACAAAAGATGGAGAATCATCTTTATTTGATCAGGAGGGATCAATTTCTAAGACAGAGAGAATGGATCATCTTGCTGATGGATTTGAGGATGATGAAATGGAAGATGGTGAGCTTGAGAGTGACTCAAGTTCCTATAGAGTCCTATCCAGCAAGACACTTGCAGATGTTGTAGAAGCTCTGATTGGGGTATATTATGTTGAAGGAGGGAAGAATGCTGCTAATCATCTTATGAAATGGATTGGCATTCAGATAGAGTTTGATCCTGATCAGATGGAGTGTACAAGAAGGCCAAGTACTGTTCCAGAGAGCATACTTAGGAGTGTCGACTTTGATGCTTTGGAAGGTGCTTTGAATCTGAAGTTTAGAGATAAAGGGCTACTGGTAGAAGCCATAACTCATGCCTCAAGACCATCTTCAGGAGTGTCATGTTATCAGCGGTTGGAGTTTGTTGGTGATGCTGTCTTGGACCACCTCATTACCAGGCACCTGTTTTTCACTTACACAGATCTGCCACCAGGACGTCTGACTGACCTTCGGGCTGCTGCTGTAAACAATGAAAACTTTGCTCGTGTTGCAGTTAAACACAATCTTCATGTGCATCTTCGACATGGGTCTAGTGCCCTAGAAAAACAGGTTTCGTGACTATTGACTCACTTTAATCATGGATCTCAATCATAACATTCCTAACTGCCTGAAGCAAGATGGGCACTTTTCTTGGGATCATTCTGAAATTGTACTTTGGTTTATATGTCTACAGATTACAGAATTCGTGAAGGAAGTTCAAGATGAATTGTCAAAGCCAGGGTTTAACTCCTTTGGCTTAGGAGACTGCAAAGCTCCCAAGGTCCTTGGTGACATTGTTGAATCTATTGCTGGTGCCATTTTTCTTGACAGTGGGCGGGATACTGCTGTTGTTTGGAAGGTTGACACATACACTCTAAAACCTCATCTATCTCTACCTATTTATTTTTCTCAAATAGATAAAGTGACTTCTGGGGTCTTGCAATTTTATTAGGTTTTTCAGCCTCTCTTGCATCCGATGGTTACTCCTGAGACTCTGCCAATGCATCCTGTGCGTGAGCTGCAGGAACGATGCCAGCAGCAGGCTGAAGGCTTAGAATATCGAGCATGTCGAATTGGCAATTTGGCTACTGTTGAAGTATTCATTGATGGTGTCCAAATAGGTGCTGCTCAGAATCCTCAAAAGAAAATGGCACAGAAATTGGCTGCTAGAAATGCCCTTGCTGCTTTGAAAGAGAAGGAGGCAGCAAAAACTAAGGAGAAGGATGAAGAAAATGGTAAGAAGAAGAAGAATGGAAGCCAGACATTCACCCGACAAACATTAAATGATATCTGTTTGCGGAGAAATTGGCCTATGCCATTCTACCGGTATGAGTTTTTTTTTTTAACATTGTAAACAAATAGTGATGAGAGCCAAAAGTGTGCTATTTTACTGAGCATCCTTTCTTACACTAAATCTCTAGGTGTGTGAATGAGGGTGGTCCAGCACATGCAAAGAGGTTTACATTTGCTGTTCGTGTCAACACTACCGATAGAGGATGGACAGATGAATGTGTGGGAGAGCCAATGCCAAGTGTGAAGAAAGCCAAGGATTCTGCTGCTGTTCTTCTCTTAGAGCTACTAAATAAATTATACTCGTGAATGATACATTAGTTATCATTTGCAAATTCTACTTTGTTTTTTTTTTTTTTTTGGCCAAGACAATTCTACTTTGTTAGAACCTCAATTTTGTACAATGGGTGTTAAACCAATAATAGTAAACTTATTCAGATCAATTATTAGTTGAACAAGTAATTACTCAGTGTGCCAAAATATTTTTCACTGAAAACTTGTTTGGTTCATTGGGTACTGTAGATTCTTAATTGTACTCTTTGCAAGGCTCTTCAAAACGGATGTGTTTGCCTATTTTATCAACTAAAAGGCTGAATTATTCATCAGTGAGTTTTCATTACTTTCTTGGACGAGTTGGTACGTTATGTACCAAAAAATTTCCTCTTCTGGATGCTGCATGTGATGGAGATGACGGCTTTATTACCTGTTTTATCAGCAAATTGAAGGGCACAATAGATGTATGTGCTAGAGAGCAGTTTAGGTTGTGGTTTTCTTCTTGTACCTGCATGTAAATCTGGAACCTCATATGAGCACTAACCAGGTACTAAGGAGGCCCGTGTGTTGTACTAGATAGATAATGGGGATGAAGTTCATAAATCTTATTCCCCGTGTTAGGAAGTGGTACTACTTTATGTTGTAGGATATTTCAGATCATAGGAACACTAAACCGCTATTTGAATTGTGAAAAAAATTATTATTTTAAGCATTTAGAAGTTTATTTATAAAGTGTTTGAAAATAAGAAATAAAGAAAAAAAACTGATACTCACCTACCTAACATTACAAGAACTGGACTAAATTTTATCAGTTGAAAAATAGACGGGTCTTAGATGAAAACTTCTAAATTCATTCAGTAGTTGATATCAACGAAAACTATATACAAGATTAAAATATTTTAAGAAGTGGCAAAAAAATTGTCCCAAAACATTATGTAGATATTTATATACATTCAACTTTAATTCGACAGTTAAACCCAAACTATATATATATATATATATATATATATATTATATTCAGTTCAATGGCCAATACCGTTGCAGAATGAAAGATAGTCACTTACAAATACACATGGAATCCAAATTGATTATAAGAGAATACTGAATTACTCACTGGATACATAGATAACAAGAAATCATATTCCAATTAATAAAAAATTTACAAAATACATTTCAAGAATAGTTTATGGTTGTTCCTTGCTTAATAAACCAAAAAACCATTATTATTCGAATAAATACAAAAAAAAAAAAAAAATCAACTTCAACTAAACATATTCAATAACGGTCTCCCGTAACATCATATCACACGGGGAAGGGATTTAATTTTGGATAAAGTCCAAAAACATCTCTAACCGTAATAACTTTTTTTTAAAAAAAAAGGTCAATAATTGCGTTTATTATGATTAATGGTGAATGTCGTTGTTTATTGCTTCAAGGTGTGCAAAATATACTCCGCATAAAGATCCCTGCACCAAAACAAAGAGGAAATTACAATAATTTTATTTCATATACCCAAAAAACTTTCTCTCAGCTAGTTTAATTAGATAACATAATAGGGGAAGTAAAAAAGAAAAGAAAAGAAATTAGTTTCTCAAGATATACTTACATCGAGTACTGGATGGCTTCATTAGCTGTAGATGGAGGCAAGAACTCATTAACAGCTACCTCCTTATGCTCATTCTTCTTGTCTAATCAATAGGTTAAGAGACAAGATTGAATTTGTCAAGAAACATAAACGAGAGTGTTTTTTGAATCTTTCAGATATACGAAATTGCATAAAAGTCTAATCATTTTTATATCTCTTTAGTGTCAGATATTGTACCAACTCCATCTTTATGTGGTATCAAACTATCAGATTGATAGCAACAACATTGTTAAGGATACAATCTTCAAAGAAGCGCCTGATCTCAGAGAGGCGATGAGGTGGAAGTTCTTTGAAGTCAGTATAGTGCTTGTACTCTGGATCATCAGCACATACTGCAATAATCTTATCATCTGTCTCTCCCTGTATCAATACCATCACTTTGTTTATAACAAGAATGAGTAGAAGGAAATTAAGGAGGAAATTGTTTAATAGGGTGAAGGATACAAGAAAATTTTACTACTGTTAATTATTGCAAAGAATTAACAGAAACTCATTATATGTAGCTAAAATTTTTTTCAAAGGATATACCTGGTCAATCATAGGCATTAGTCCAATGGCCCTGGCTCTCAGGAAGCAACCAGGAAGAACTGGCTCCTATACACATCAAATATTCAGTAAGCTAATGCAGCATTTGAATTGATTTGGCATATTGGTCTTTTGAATGAAGGTGATAATAACACATACACTATGAGAATTAACAGCAGTAACTTGATATTTACTAATAACAATGAGAGTATATGCCATATGTGTAAGATATATGAACTTTTTTACATGGTATGAATCTACCTGCATAAGGATCAAGACATCAAGTGGATCATTATCTTCGCAAAGGGTTCGAGGGATGAAGCCGTAGTTATGAGGATAAACAACTGATGAGTACAGGATGCGATCAACCTATAAAGTCAGATAGATGAATAAGCAAAAGCAGAAGATGGAAATCAGAAGGATAAAGAGTTTACAAGACTGAAAGACCAGAATATGAGTAAAGAAGAATGATCTGGAATTCATTGGGATGTTTATGAAATATGCTTCCATTTCAATGAGCAGAAAATTGGTTCATACCTTGATCATCCCAGTCTTCTTGTCAAGTTCATATTTGACCTTGCTTCCCTTAGTGATCTCCACTACCTGCAGGTAGAAAGTAGTAGATTTCAGGTCAAGAATGGAATTACAGGGGCCACTAGATTGTCTTGTTAGAA
Organism: Senna siamea; assembly: GCA_031216115.1. Classification (NCBI taxonomy): domain Eukaryota; kingdom Viridiplantae; phylum Streptophyta; class Magnoliopsida; order Fabales; family Fabaceae; genus Senna; species Senna siamea. The sequence goes on from CM062357.1 coordinate 4,994,948, forward strand.
GAAAATAAGATATTGACGATTTCAAAATTGTGGAAAAAGGCATTCAAAATTTGTAGGAAGGTTACAGAATTGATTTTAAGGATGTCTTCTGAGAGTGCTTCCCAGAAGAATCCAATCCAGATTGTTAAGGAGAGATATTAGTCTTGCCCTTCTTAATAATAGCCCATTTTGCACTAGTTTTTCTACAGAAAAAGTAGGTAGTAAGCCAACAAGTATTCAATCCAAGATGAAGACTTACACAATTGAAGATATGGGGAGCTTCAGATCCTGCAATAGGCAATTTTAAAAAAAATTGAACCATAATGTTTAGTCTTGCATGTCAATGAACAGGACACATAAGAATGAACAATATGGTCAACAATAGTACCAATTTCAAGATCATGCCAAGGGTGGGCAGCAACTGATCTCCTTGACAAAGATGAAAGAATCCTTTGATTCAAACGCGGACGGTTGTCTGAAGCTTCAACAACTTTATCTGCCTGGCTACTCATCTTTAAGACATCACATAGAAAGAAAACAACAAAAGACATTGGTTTTAATGAATCAATAAAGAGTAAAATAATGTCTAAGACTACAAATAATGTTTTCAATAGCCATCAACCATGAAGCCTAGAATATGTTATTGAAGATTTATGGGTCATGTTGCAGCAGGAGCATAATCATCAAAATCCCAATGAATAGAACCCTAAATTTTCCAACATTTCACTGTAAGACGTAGAAAAATGTTTTGATCGTCAACAATAATCAAACTAAAAACTCTTCAAATTGACACTGCTTAATCTTGCCAATTAAATCAACCTCTGTTGGCATTCATATAAATTTTGCTGCAAGTTTCAAAATAGACCAATTTATATTGCCTGGTAAAATAAATTGCAAAATGGATTGCTTGAGGGGCTCTGACATATTTCTTTTCAGTTTTATGGTCATTACTTTTCAGGTTTTGTGTGGACTATTTTTTCAAGGACGCAGTTTCTTATATCAACTTGATGCATCTAAAATTTTAATCTCAAGAGACTGAGGGGACAATCACTACAAGTGAAAGAAACTTAATTGAAATGATGACAACTTGGTACATTTAACAAACACCCAGTATGCAATAAATAGCGAAAACGAAATGCCAGAAAGAATATTATTGATAAGCTCTGAAACAAAGGAAGAAATTGCACCTTGACTAAAGAGTAAGTATTCTCAAGAGAGGGAATAATGGTTGAAAAAGGAACGGGGACATCCAAGCAAGTACTGTGGTTATCATATTTATACTTCAAGCTGAAGAATTGGTCAATTCTAAAGTTAGTAATTTCAAACACTATAATTGAGGTAGAAGTTTTTCTATACTTGTATGACATGTGTAACAGTGTAGAATTTTTTTTGAATGATTCAATTCTATTCTTTCACTAACTTTTTTTTTTTTTTGTCTTAGCAAAGAAAAGGTTCAAAAAATTATAAAAAATTGAATAGAATCCTTATAGTTTTTTAAAGCATTTTACGGTTAAACCTCTGTTAAAGAGCCATTTACGATAGTTTAAGGCAAACGAATATTTATTAACTTATAACTTTGACTTAACTTTTAAATTTATCCTTTAAAATTGATTCATTTTACTTTAATCTTTAATTTTAAAAGATTAATCAAAATTTTCCTAGTATCTAATACAGTTCATTTACTAAACAAAAAATTTTGAGTTAAAGTCAATTTTAATATATTTATGCTATATTATTTTCAATATTATCAGTCTATTAATCTTACATATAAATAATAATAATAATAATAATTTTATTTTTGACGTAATATTACATTTAAGTTTAAATTTGATGAGTACTTAATTTAAAATTCAAACTTTAAATTTAAAGAATTATTATTATTTTTATATATGTAAAATTAATATATTGATAATATTTAATAATATGACATAAAAATATTAAAATTGACTTCAACTTTGTATTTTTTGTTAAAAAAATTAATGGTGTTAAGGATTAAAAAAATTTTGATTAATTTTTTTAAAATTAAAAATTTAATGTGAAACCAATCAAACTTGAGCAACAAAACTAAATTTGAGTCAAAATTAAGGGATTAAGAGCATTCTTTTATCATATTTTAATAATAGAAGTTAAATTAAAAATTTTTTAAAACTATAAAAATCTAGTTATAAATTTTTAAAGAATAACAACTAAATTAAAAATAGAATGAAGTTAATGGGATGAAAAATTAATTTAACCATGAAAATTAAAAGGCTGGGGGCAGTTTGTCTTGGTAAATTCTTGTTTTTGTGCACTTCTTTTTCTCTAATGTTCTAATTCATTGACTCTGCATTTTTTATGCAAAGAAGGATATGATATATTCTTTATTGAAATGATTAATTTAACTTTAACGAAAAGAAAAACTAATATATTCTTGAAGTTTGGACATTAATAATTTTGTTATGGTTAAATTTATTCTATTACTCTTTGTAGTTTAAAAATTTGTAATTAATTTTTTATAAATTTTAAAAATTTTATTTGGGTCACTCTTATTAAACATTTTTTATTATACACCATAAACATTTTGAATGTGTGATTAATTAATTTTTAATTGCATCTTTACAGTTTAAAAATTTGTAATTAATTTTTTATAAATTTTAAAAATTTTATTTGGGTCACTCTTATTAAACATTTTGTAACTGTCATTAAATTCAGTTGATTATACACCATATCTTGAACATCTTGAATGTGTATAATTAATTATTTATATTGATAAAATATGTATATTCAATTTACACTGAACTAATGAAACTACAAACTCATAATACAAAATTATTGAATCTATTGACAAATATTGTTATTTAATACATAAAGTGAATCTTAAAAAATGGTTAAAGTGGAAACAAAACTACTGTTTATCAAAACATTTGACCTTGACTTGAGAAGTCATTAAAATATAAAAGACAGAATAGTGGAAAGTAAATATAAATTCTCCAGAACACTCAGGCTCAACCATGGACCTTGAAATTGAGAAATTACTAGACTATATATACATCCACAAAAGACTAAACTAATTTATGTAGCGTATGATTTTCAGACATGCATGATATCTGATTCTATTTGTTAAGAGACAGTAACCACATACCCTTTTGCATATACAGCTAAGTGAAGTATATGCTAGAACCGGATTATTCAATCCATTCCTCAATGTACAATGCTTGGGAATCTCACATCTCATGCACACTATAAATACAACTATGGCTGATTTTCTTTCCCGTTCCTTTGACTGACAAAACTAAACCAACCATTACCACATTTCATGGGACATACATGGAATCAGGAGACATTGATATCATCTGAAGCAGGCTAGAATTTGAGAATGTCTCCTCTAGAGCAGGTCCTCTCACAATTCCTCCATCAACACCAACACTCTCCTTTGTTATGTGTATCAACTCCCTTGCAACATCAATCATCCCTAGCTTTCCATCTGCACCAAACAACAAGCATCTTGTTGCAAGGTCTGCAACTATGTGTATCTGCTCTTGGCGTGAATGTGGCTGCTCGTGGTAGTACAGAAGGGGATCAGCGATTTCTTCTAGCTTTCCTGCCCTTATTTTTTGAAGTGCTCGAGTTGGTGAGTCCAAGTGATTTGAGCCTGAAATGATCTCAAGAAGCACCACACCCATGTCATAAACATCATTTTTGCATAGGCGCAAGCCTTCAATGTCGTTGTCATAACCATTATTAAATTTGGAATTGATTAGTCCAAATCCTGCAATCTTGACAGAAAAATCATCGTCTAGGAAAATGCAGCCGGATTTAAGGTTGTGGTGGAATATGGGAGGAGAGTTCTCATACTGTAAGAATGCAAGAACACTAGCTGTTTCCGCAGCAATAGTCAATCTCCTATACCAGTCTAAACAAACTTTTTGTCCCTTGCTTTGATGTAGATGTTCCTCCAAGGTACCATTTGCTGGATACTCATAGACCACTAAAGAAGGGTAACCAGAGTCTATACAGCATCCGAGAAGGCGTGCCATATTCCTATGTACAATAGTAGATAAAACCTCAATTTGCGATAGGGCTTGAATAAGATCCTTCTCATTTTCACATTGTAACTTGTGAACAGCTATGTGAGATCCATCCCCAAGAACTCCAGCAAAAATTGTGCCATTGTTGCTACTGTGCATGAGTTTCTGACCCTCTTTGAAACCTTTCGTGGCTTCCTCTAGCTCATGGTGGCTGAACAGTTGAGTTCTACAAGCCTTTTGAAAAGAGGTGTGGTGATAGTAAGCCTGCTCAGTGTCAAACATCCCTGGTTTTACTGGTCTTTTAAGTAGATAAAATAGTGCTACCAAGGAGCCAACAATAAGAACTGGACCAAGGATTCCTGCATGTTAAGAATGCCATGACATCAATACAGAAGGTCGAGATGAAATAAAAGCATTGTGATCAGTCACTAATCCTTGTTGCCTTTTGCTCCATTCGTTGAGTAAGTGTAATATTTTAGTTTGGGATTGGGGACACTAAGGACGTTCTGCAAACAAGTATCAACATGTACAATGTTATTACTTACCAGCGATGATGACAAATTTTCTTTGATCTTTTCTTCTGATGTAGCAGTCACTGCCATATGCTTCCTGTCCATTCTTGATGCAGGCTGCAATTGATGCATCGAACAAAAGCAAAAATGTCAAAGCTGAATGAAGAATGTTCTAAAAGATCATGCAACTTTGGAGGACTCTGTCCAAAAATACAATCCTGAAAAACTTGAAGTTATTGATATTTTTATATCCGGTGTAACTTACAGATAATCTAGTAGATAAATAAGCTTTCTCATATATTTAGAGTAAATTGCTGTTTTAGTTCCGAAAGAAACAACTTGTCTCACTTTAGTCCTTGAATCATAAAAATACTTAATTTAGTCTTTGAAAAATATATTATATTTCAATTTAATCCCTAAATATAAAATTTTTACACCTTTTTATGTCTCAATTTAGGGTTTTAAAGATTAAATTGAGATATAATATATCTTTTAAGGATTAAATTAAGTATTTTTGTGATTCAAAGACTAAATTGAGACAAATTGTATCTTTTAAGGACTAAAATAATAATTTATTCTATATTTCATATATACTTTATGCAACTACTCTCAGTTGTCAAATTGAACTAGTCAGTTGGATCACATTTTCACTATTTAACTAGAAGAATACATACTCAAGTGAATTGTTGACTAGCTTAATTATAGGCAGATTTGGTGTTTATATTTTGATTGTTTTATTGTTGATTTCTTTCCTATTTAATGATAACTTTGTGTATAAATACCCTGCTCATGGTCATGGGATGTAAATCAAATAGAAGAAATACAAGTAACTCATTCTTCAAAAATCTTCATGAATCCTTTGATGTACTATCAAGTCTTATATAAGAAAGCATGCTCTTTTCAATAGATGCAATCCTGAGCTGAAGTTTCTACAGTATTCAATCATTACTTAATTTTGGTAGCAGCCCAGATGGAAGTTATTCATAGTAATAGACATGAGGAGCACTGGAAGAGCTAAATTATCATTCCTAGCTGCTACTACCCCAATAATGTAATGGTTTTCTATTAGAGGTTTAGATATAGAATAAAGGGAAGCAGAGAATTCTATTTTCCGAGGAAAATATTGGACTAAAGGGTTTCAGTAGCAGAAATCACAGGTCACCAAAGAGTCTCCCTTATGTTACTGAGACAAATTCCACCGCCATGTCTCATATTTTCAACAGAGACACAGACATGGGATACCACAATGAGTATAGCAACATGACAAAATATGTAGAGTTCATCTGTAATTTTGAAGAGTCTCAAATAGAAACACGACTCATGTTTTAAAGTGTTCTTGCTTCACAGTCTATGGGGGTAAGGCATGAGATTAGTAGTCCATTAAATTAAGATCAAGCATTTAAAAAGAAAGCAGCTGAACAAGAAAACTGTAAAATGTAAAGTGAACAAAGCAAAACTCTCTTATGCATTTTCAGTGATGAGGAAAACCACTACTCACACTGCAAACATCCAGTTCCATTAGCAAATCCGTCACCAACATACCCATCCTGACACACACATCTTGCTCCTCCTTCAACTGCCGTAGCATTCACCATTTTTGCATTCCTTGAGCAAATTTCATCTGAGGAATTCTTAGGAATAGCCCATTCCAATTTGACCCCGCGCTTTCCTGAGTTTGACCCTCTCAGAAGAGCCCAACTCGAGAATCCCCTGCATCCAAACTGAGAAAACACGGAAAACCCCTCTCCAATACGCCATATGCTATGGTCAGAGAGTGGATAGCAGCACCCAAGTGAGCCTCCACCACCACCATTGCTTCCATCACAACCAGGCAAGTCCACTGTTTCACAATCTGCTCTACACAGAGAAGAATCCTCACAGTCGTAGAGGCCAATCACATTATCCACTGAGACCCCAAAGTGTTCATTTCTCACAAGACTTTTGCCGAACGAGTTGAGGTCATTGTACTGACGACACGAGAAGGAGCCTGGGAAATCCACTAGTACACCATCAGGGAAGAATTCAATTACTGGGTAGGTTTCTGAGTTAATTTTCAGCAAAAGGGAAGAGGAATTCGAGCAAGAGAGATGGAAAGAACTAGAGATTGACATACAAGAAGAGTTCATGTAGAATGGAAAAGGAATGTGGAGTTTCCCACATGTTTCGTTGCAGCGATTGGGAAGCAAAGCGGATGGTTCTAGTAGCTTTCCTTGGTTCTGGAGGGAATTACAAGAAAAAGGCATGCACGCAAGAAGGGTTCCGAAAAGAACAAGAGGTAACATTGAAAGGGCTATTGACGCTGTAATACCAAAAGAAGAAGAAGGAGTGAAGATGTTAAAGACAACCAGTACAATACGTTCGTGGGCCTCCCTTTTAATGCTTCATAACAATTGGGATCATTAAAAAATGAGAACTTGATGAAGGTGCATAGACCACACTCACACAGATGACAAATACCCAAACTGGGAATAGCATGTTTCTGAACCAGAAGAAAGCATAGATAATTTTTTTTCTTTCTAACGCACGAGTTTTGCTTTTAAATAAGTTGTTCCAGCTCTAAAACACTTAGAATGAGTGAATGCTAAGTAAGAAGCATTACTAATACACAATACGACTCTATTTTTAAAGTATCAACTTCTCATAAAGTGAACATCTACAACAACAGATCATCAACAAGAAGCAGTAAGTAATATGAGACAGAAGCAAAAGAGTTATTTAAAGTGGTAAATGGAATCTGAATAAATGGTAAAAATAATGTAATAGGAATAGGATAGAGTATGAGTATGAGTATGAGTGGAAGTTGAAGGTAAGGGAGGTCATTGAAAGTATAAAAGGAGGGAAAAGAGGGGGTGCATGGGTAACGAGGAAGACATAGAAGTTGGGGAAGGAGGAGACGACTGGTCTTTGGAATGGGGTACAAACTAATACAATTCGTATCAAAAGGAAATATACATGGGAGAGCGTGCATGCGAGAGAGCGTGAGTCGATGCTCATTGTGAGTGAGAATGAGTGCGAGGTTACTTGAAAGACGTAGATATGTACGTACGTAGCATTATATAGTATATATATTAATGGAAATGAAGAATTAAATAAAGTTGAAAGAGGTTCGAGATTTGGATTGGGGGAATAAAAAAAAGGAGGAAATGCATGGAAGAAATGAAGATTGAGAATTACGGAATGTGAATGTCAGATCTGTCATCTGTGAAGAGTGAAGACAATGCAATGCAAGTAAACTAAGGAAGGGGCGTACCTTACAAAAGGAGAAAGCTAAATGCCTAATGCCTTATTATCTGCAGAAAACGATGCCACCGCTGATTATTGAAAAGCCACAATAAGCGCTAACCTAACTCACTACCGCTACTACGTCGTACACTCACTCCCTCAACTATTAAACAATAAGAATTATCTTTATTTTTTAAAATAATGTATTTATCTATATTTTAAAAAAATAAAATAAAAAACTCACAAGATTCAATTAGTGACTAGATATTTTTAATATAAAAAATATATTATTTTTTCAAGAAAGAGATAAATTTTAATTTATATAAGTTAATTTTTATTTTATTTTATTTATATTTCTCTAACCCTATTGCACACGATCCAAAAGCTAAATATTGAGAGACACCAATCTTTTTTTTTTTTTAAGATTTTGTTGAATTAATTATACTTATTAGTATTATTCTACATTGAGTAAAATATTAATTTATTTTAAAAAATAAATTAAAAGAGACATTTATATAATATTAATATCAAACAGTAATATAGTATATAATTTTTGAAACTAAAAAAATAGCAAATATAATTTCATTAGACTTCACAAAAGATTAATGTAATTTATTCTATGAACTAAGTTAATACTATAACCACGAAACAATTTAATAATAAAAAAATTTTAACCTCTCAAAAAATTAAAATCCCTTTAATGTCATACAACTATTAAATATATCACCATTGGTGTTACCTTCCTATGTGTTGCCATGGATTGGAACTTGGGGTTTCTACACCCTATGCACGTGAAAAGGTAAAATTTGCAGGTGGACTTTCATTTGTTTAAAGAATTTGTCTTAATTAAATAATTTTATTGTTTTGAAATTAATATATATTGTATAAAATATTTATTTCATTGACAGAAAATAAATTAAAACTAAAGTTTGTGTTGTATAATATTGTATCAAATTTTATAGGTACTAAATATATTTTTTAAAATTTAAAAAATAATAAATATAATTTTATTAAACTTTAAGGACAGTAATGTAATTTAATCATCAATATTTAAGCAGCTTACATGAGGAAGATATAATAAACAATACATTTTGGATCTTGAATCATGAATCAAATAATATCTTTCTCAAATATAAGCGTTAGAGAATTTAAATATTTTTTATTTAAAAAATACACACATGTATAAATATTTTAAAGTGATTATTAAAATTAAGATGACAGTTTAAATTTTATCAATAAAATAGGAATAAATGTGTGTGTAAATAGAATGATGATCAAATTTCTAAAAGAAACCGAAAAAAGTACTTTAAGGTTGATCCTTTTTGATGTGTTAGGTTTGGCGAGAAATGAGTAGATGATGTTGAAGTTGAAAATGTGCCATCGGATGACAAAAAATAATGAAGAAGAAGAAAGGGATATAATTAAATAACTAAAAGCAGGAAAGAGAAAAAATTTGAAGGTATAATATATTTATCATTTTATTTATATATTATTTAATAATTTTGTATCACACCTTTTATTTTTATATATTAAGTAATTTTATAATAGTAAAAAATATAACATAATGTATAAATAATATATTAGAATTTTTCAAGTAAAAGTGCCAAAGTTTTTGCATCAAGACATTAGACCTCAAGGACTACGGCGTCATTATTTTTTTTCTCTTAACTTTTGTCCGTTTCTTTTTTTAAATTTTATTAATTATATTTAAAATTTAAGAAAAATTATTTTAATCAAAGCAGAATTGAAGTTTAATTGGATGAGGCCAAAACATTTTAATTTGAAAATTTTTTATTTTAGTATTTGAAATTTAAAAGTTAAAAAGCTTAACAATAATTAAAAATTTTAAAAATTATATAAAAACTAATTTAATGATCATTTACTTTTATTTAAATTTTTTCATTAACTTAATTATGTTTTAACAACAGTAATTTCATATGACAGGAGTTTCATATATGATATTATTAGTGATATATACATATAATATTTAATTAATCAAAAAATTACATTAATTAATAAGATAATAAACAAAATTTAAAAAAATAAAGAACAAAATTGAAATTTAGTAAAAATTAAAGGGACAAAAAATTAGTTTTGACCAAAAAAAATTCATTTCACAACTCATTGGATCAAATGCCCAACAATTAATCACACATCACATTTAGGATTCTAGGGCATAAGTGGTTATTATTAATTTTTGTTTAAATTGATTAATTCCTCTCTACAGTCACATTTTAATTTTAATTTTATTTGTCATTAAATTTTTGTCTATAAATTGTTAAATTTTCATTTTTCTTCTTAAAATTAAATGAAACAAAAAAAAAAAAGTATAGTCAAAAGTTCATGAACACAATTTTTTTTCAATCTTATCAACCAAACATATAGACAAAATAAAGATTAACCAAAATTTTCATTTATTGATGCACTGCTTGCCCGTGAGTTTCAACTTCCATAATCCATACTTTTAATTTTTGATTTTGGGTTTAAATTTTAAACTTTGAGGGGATCGATATGATATTATGATAAGATGTTTGATATATTTGGCATTATTATAAAGATAAAGATGCCGTCTGCTTCCAACATTTTATCACACCCACACGAATATTCACATAGGTACAGCTCACCTCTCTATCTGTTAAAAAAGATTAATTATAGTAAAATCAACGTTGTATATAATATTAATGCACAAAACGCTAATTTAGTTATATAATAAAATGATTAATTAGTGCACAAAATATTTCGCTTAATGTTAATTTTTGCGAAACAAAAGGACCCTATCTATAGTTACTATCTATATTATATTTTTTATTATTTTTAAATAAAAATTGAATTAAATTATTTTTACCACATATATGTATACAAGTATATTTTGTTGAGATAATTTTATTTAAAGTGCAGATATTAGTAGACATTAAATATAAGAATAATTTTTAATAAGAAGTTATTAAATATATTATTAAAATCTATGTTTTATTTTATATTACACACCAATAATTAAAAGGTTTTTAAAATCATATATAATATAAATATAGTTCTTTGGTGTCTTGATTACATGAGAGAAATTAAAAAGTAAGTAAAAAATAAAGATAAAATCATTTAACTTGTCATTATTTTTATTATTTTTAAAATATAATATACTATATCTAAATTCTTATTTTTAAAAATTATGTAAAATAATATTAACGAGCATATAAATGTTTGGATTCTCTCAATTTTTTTAAAAATTTGACTATATCAATCTATAAGAAAATTTTTTTAAAAAAATACAAATAAGTTTTAATTCATAAAAAATATATTTTAATTTATCTCTTTCTTACTTTTTTTTACATATGTAATACGATCCAAATTCATCATATAATATTATCCTTTTGTAAACTTTGATACTTAATGTCAAACTAAATGAGTGATGTTAGCTACACAATTTGTAAACTCTTTGATGTTTCACCAACCATATAATTAGTATTAGCCTAGTTGTAAGTAATTGTCGTGCCTATCATATTTAATATTTTGCCAATTCTCACAGATCACACACTACTTTCATGTAGATTCCCCTTTTTTTTTTCTCATATTCATTTTCGTTATGATCATGATATAAAGACACTTCACATACAATTCAAAGACGAGAAATTGTAGACACAGCCAACAAATTAAACATATTAAGGATTCTTTTGAAGGATGGTGCCAAAGAAATTAAGTAGCCTGCCTTCCAAAGGATTGACTTAAAAATTAATACTATTAACTATTTAGACTATTGGTATTTATTTTTGGAGAGACCAATATATGCTATTATTACTAAATTTTCATTTTGTTTTGGGTGAAAGTCTCAAATTTTATTTTGATCTCAATTAGGCAAAAATAATTAACAATATCTCAAACCTTCCACAAAAAAGAAATAATTAATTGGTAAAAAATTTTAATAAAGGAGATTCTGCTGTGGGACCCTCCCAACCTTGCTTCTTTTTTCTATGAAACTTGAAAGAGCTTTTATGGGATAAAAAAAATATTCAAAATATATAAAAAGAAAATTTCACTTTCATCTCATCTCATTTGAATCTTCAAAAGGAAAAAAAATAGTATCTAATTCATACAATTTATCTAGGGTTAAAATATAGGCAACGTAAAAAATATAAAATTTATTCTTTTTAAATTTCTCTGTATCGATTTGAAGATGAACACACACTTTTCTTAAAGTGATAATCAAATAACACCAAACTTTCCATATAAAATATGAGTAAATGACACTCTTTTTTTAAAAGGTTTTAAAATTATACTCTCTTCTCTTTCATTTTAAAAAATTATACTATCTTCTCTTGAGAGATAAAAAAATTTATAATTTTACTTATTTTGATTAAATTGCTCTTATGTTTATCATTTATATAATTAAATATGTATTTGATTAATATAAAATAATATTTTTAACCTAAAATAAATTAAATTTATTTTTTAACTCAAAATAAATAATATTAATAATACAATATTATAATTTTTAAAAATATATTTTATAATAAATTATAATATTTTAAAAAAATTAATAATATTATTAAAGGTATTTTAATCAAAATAAATAAAATTGAAGGTTTTTAATCTGTTAAGAGAGAAGAGTATAATTTTTTAATATAAAAAAAATAAAATTTCAAGATCTCTAAAAAAAAAAGAATGTAATTTATTCCTAAAATATATATGCTATTCTCTTGTTTTATACTTATCTATATAAGCCCCTAATTTTTTCCTTATTATTATAAAAAGATTTCCATATATATAATATTTTTGACTCCCTTCTCATGATGATATAAAAAGTTTTATTTACCTTCATGAAGCGAAAATTTTTTGTTTTAAGTTTCGATTTAAATTAAAAAAATTTCCTTAAAATATATATGTTTGCATTGAGGAGGATTGAAAAAAAAAAAAAAGAAAGTCAATCTTATTTAAATATAAATAAAAATATTTAAATTAAATTTTCTCTCCCTCTTTCATTTTTTTTTTAATTGGTCAAACCCTCTTTCATTCTTTATTGGTATAGAGACGTAGAGGTGGTAAGCCTTATAAATGTTGGCATTGACAGATAACAGAAGGGAAGGCAACAGCTCTTTTCTTTTTGAAAAATAAAACTTATGCAATCATTTTTAAATTGCATTTTTTTATTTCAAATATAAAATTTCTTATTATAATAAATAACAAAGTGTTGTGGCTGCCAGATTTCACAATATATCAAGAAGAAAAGACTCAATTTAGTACGAGTATAATAACTTAACTGTTAGAGGAATAAATAGAACAGAAAAGCACATTGAGATTGTGAATCATTCAAGTACTATAACTCATTTAACAAAGAATGTATACTTAACCAGGTTTAGTTATATCTTGGCTACCACAATCAACAAACAAGTAGGAGATCATGTTTTGAAAGATTGTCCTGTAGTAAACTATTTCACAGATATTAAACAATTATATGTAAAAGTGGCTGAATGACGGCTCATAAATTACTTGACGGTACAGTACTTAGTGGTTCTTATCTAAGTCTATTTAGCGGAGTTCTTAACTGCAGTAACATCAGTTCAAGATAGTGAATGAGCGTAGGTAGAAATTTAATATAGTACACACATCTACACGACAAGTTTCGTGAGCTGCAGAATTGGTAATAAACAATAAGGATATCAACATGGGGAGCCAGAAATGCCATGCAAAACTAAAGGTTTCCTCTGTGTTTCCATGCAATATGCCATCATCAAATGTCAAATTGAAGCTTCCCCTTCCAAGCGTATTCTCTTGGGACCTTTCTCTTCACCTTGGTTGCTGGCTGTTCCAACCCTATTTTCTTTGGCCTCCACTGAACATCTTTTGTAAGGTTTAAACCCTGTTCGACTAGCCTTAAGCTTTCCTTGTCCAAGCCCTATGGTTAGCAGTCCCTCTTCCACGTTGTTTTCAGCAAATTTCAGGTTTTTCTCCCCTCCTCTACAGTCAGAACTGCACTTCTTGCTGTTGTCTAAATCTTTATTATCTGTATTATGCTTGTTATCCTCAATGTTGTCCTTCTGAAGGTCCTGATTCGTCAAGTCATGTGGAGGAGAAAAGCTCTGTGGCAATACCTCCATGGAGAAGAGAGCCTGAAAAGCCAGCCTCCCCTGATAATACCAGTTACATGAGAAGAGATAGTAATACATGAACGTGCTACATTGAAATTTCATGGAAAATAACAAATAACCATAGTACCTCTTCAGAGACCTCCTTCCAAGAATCAGGAAGGTTGCCAAAATTTCTAGAACGACGACTAATAGAGTCAATAGCTAAATGGTTTGCATCGGGTTCTTTGGTCTCCTCTTTCCCTTTCTCATCCTCCTTCTCTAATGCATCTGTCTCTACTTCGCTGCTAGAGGCTGTATTGGAACCACATGAGGAACGGTCAACCTGTTTTCCACCTTTCGTTTTGTTAGAATCAAGGAGCTCAGAATTTGCTTTGTTCTTCTCATGATCAGTAGCCTTCGATGAAGTATTTATCTTGGCATCACCACTCTCCTCAGACTCTGATGAAGAAACAGCCAGTGACTTAGAAGCTGAATGTTGAGCTTGCAGAGCATCTGAGTATTCTGGATCTAATATCTGATCTTGCCGAGTATTTTGGAGAGTAATTTCTCCTGGCTCTGTTTTGGCTGCTGGTATTTCACCAGGATCCATAGAAGGAACTGCCAAAGCCGATGCAGGAGGGCAGGGAAAAGCAGTATGGAAGGGGGCACACAATGGAAGCAGTCCATGGGCTGCCCACCATGCAGTTGCAGCAGCCACAGTAGCAGCTGCAATAGCTGCCATACTTGGAGGAGAGCCAATTTGTCTAGATGGAAAGCCTCCTTGAGAGCATGCAGGAGAATCTGCACAAGTTTCTACATTTGCATAGGGCCAAAATGTGGCAGCAAAACTTGCTGTAGCATGTGCTGCAGGGTTTTGAAGCAGGGTAGAGACAATAAGACTTGAGAATGTCGAGGACATGTGAAGAAATGATTGGTAATCATCTTGATTATGGTGAATTTGTGTGAATGGAGAAGGATAAGCGGGAAATGATTGATGAATAGAAGATTGTGCTGTGTTATTTTGAGTTTCACTTCCATTTGATGCAGCTGAATTTGGGAAAATATTAGGTTGCCCATTAACCCCTCCCACCTGCTGAAATATAGAGTCTTGAAACAACATATCTTGGGTTGGATTTTGAGTACTAGTTCCAAGTTTCCCATCAAGCACGTGCACAGGGACATGTCTTGGGTAGTTTTGATTGCCTTGCATCCCATCGATTGTCATTGCACAACTGAGATCATCTGTTTTCTTACTCTGAACCAATTTAGAGGCTTTACTTGTGCCATTGCTCTGTTCTGTGTGTTTTCCATCAGCGACTATCTCCGACTTCTGATTTTCTTTAAGATCAGTAGTGACAAAAGATTCATCTGTTTCATCCCGAGTTACCACTTCTTTTACTGATGGTATGAACTCCCTTAAGGTGCATGGATTTCTCAGAGGCACTGACATTGAAATTGAACTCTTGTCTGCTGAGGAAACAAAGGAAGAGGTCGCCTCCTGGAGAATGGTATATACTTTTGAGTTCTCATCCATATTTTCTCTTAAAGTTGGACTATCATCTCCATTAGGTTTCTAACAAAAGAGGAACAATCAGTTACTACAGAGAATGGTAAAATCATCACAAGTTGTGAAAGATTAAAAAGAAAGATTAACCTCTGGATGTGGTTCCTTCTCTAAGTCCAGTGCTTGTTTACCATGTGAAGATGAAACTGACACAAGAAGTTTTCCATCCTTTGCTCCACTATGTGATGTTGGGGCACCATTACTGGTCTTCCGAGGATAAGGATTACTTGGTTTTCTTTTGGGCCGTGGAGGAGGTATGTCTATATCAAGAGCTTGTCCAATTGGAACTCCTTTTACTAGAGCCTCTTTCTCCAACTGGAAGTGAAAAAAACAATAGTATTCTCAGCAAGTAAAGTTTCAAAAGCTATAATTGGGGAATTTGAGTGTCTGTTGTTATGTGAACTCCAAATTAATTCTTACAAATTATAAATAGCTCATACTAACACTGATATTCCAATGCGTTCATTTTTATAGCAGAATACAATGCGTTCATTTTTATAGCAGAATAAACTATGTATATGGCTTTAAATACCTTACAGGAAAGCCAAAAGAAAGAAAACATCTAGAAACCTTCTCCACAAAGTTTGGAAAAAATCACCTGTGTGTGGTCAAGGATTATCCATATGGAGTTGTTGGGCTGAAAAGTGATAGCAGTTTAATGAAACAAGCTATACAACAATGTCATAGTAGACTAAAAGTCTACGAGGGAAGAAGTCAAGTTATTAAAGCCAGAAGCTACATTGATGGTAGTCTCTATAAAACACGAAAGGTCAAATAACAGTCCCTAAAATTTCAGCTGTCAGCTAATATGGTCTGCAGAAACTGCTTGCCACCGTTGATACATGCACAGATAATACTAAGAGATTGGATGGGAATCTAACTAGTAGACAAGTTTGTCGATCTTGGGAAACCACTTAAATATCTACTGAACTCATCACAACAATTTTCGATTTACAAATTTTATATCATCTTCATTCAGTCAATTCTCTCTTATGTAGCCCAGTATTGCAAACTTCCTTTAAGCAAAGGTTTGATTCTATTTATGGAAAGAGTGAGCCATCAGCGAACCTCTCCCTTCTAAACTTCAATGCAACACTAAATCAATCAATTCATGAAAGTTTACTCTTTTCATTCCATTTTCTCCTCATAAACAAGTAATATTGACTCCTCCCAGGCCTGTCCCAATATATGTTGTTTTCTAGATGGTATAATTCTAAGCCACCAAGCTTAATATACTCATTAGACCAGATGCTTCAATCTAATTGCAGGCTTCTACTATAACCTTTTCTTTTTCATTTTATTTTGGTTAAAATGGTAAGTATAAGCTGATAGCCAAAAAAAAACTGGCAAACTTAACTTATATAAGATGAATGCTGAACGGTAATTACTAATTTTTCAGGCAACAAAATTTAAGACACTACTCAAAAATTAGGTTAGACACATGGATTATAGAGAACCAATTTGGTTTCATGTTAGGGAGGTCAACCATAGAGGCGGTATGATAGAGAGACATCAGAGATTTCATAAAGATCTATATATGATTTTCATGAATTTAGAAATTGCCTATGATAGAGTACTGAGATGTATTGTGGAAGACTTTAGAAAAGAAAGGAGTTCATGTGAATTGTATCTAAACAATCAAAGACATGTAAGATGGAGCCATGATTTGTGTGAGAACACAAGGTGGAGCCATGAAGGATTTCCCTATAACTATAGGACTACACCAAGATTCAACTTTGAGCCTTCACCTTTTTAACTTGGTATTAGATTTGCTCATTGAACATATCCAAGAGGCTACACCACGGTGCATGCTTTTTGCTAATAATATTGTCCTTGTTAGAGATTCGAAAAAAGTAAACTAAAAATTACAGAGGTGGAGACAAGTTTTGGAGACTTAAAATTTCTATATAAGTCAAAATAAAACGGAATATATAAAATGTAAATTTAGTGAAAAGTACATTGATTCTAGGGTGAAGGTAAAATTTGGAGATCATTAACTCACAAGTTTTAATTATTTGGGGACTATCATACAAAATAATGAAGAAATAGACTTAGGTGTCATTTGTGATAGAAAAATACCACTCAAACTTAAGAAAAATTTTTATCACACACCTATAAGACCTATATTATTGTATGGTATTGAATATTGAGCAATAAAAAGTCAATATGAATAAAAATTCAATGTTACAGAAATAAGAATGTTGTATTGGATGAATTGACACACTAAAAAGGATAAGATTAGAAATGATTGCATTAGAGAGAAAGTTGGTAGATATACATCTTAAATGGTTTAGTCATGTATAGAGGAGATCATTAGAGGCTCTTATACAAAGAGTTGATCAAATGAAGATAGTCCAATAACTAGTGGTAAAAGGAGATCAATGAAAACAATTGTTAAAACTATTAGGATGGATCTAACTGTAAACAATCTAACTATAGAAATGAATCAAGATAGAACACCTTGGTGTCGCTTGATCCATGTAGCCAACCCTACCTAGTGAAAAAAAGCTTTTTTTTTTGGGTTATTGTTATTACTCAAAAATTAGAAACAGTCAGACTCATAAACATTGGTTTCATTTTTTGCAAAGCATAACTATGAGGTCTGGCCACTAAAATAAGTTGATTGTTTTTCACTAGTCTATCTTCTTTTTTTCTAAATAATATAATTCGTATTAGCAGCTTTCGCATAAAGCATTTAGAGAAACTGTACACTCTTTCTCAGTAACATGCAATAAGAAAGTTAATAAAGATTTCTCCTTTTGATGAATTCGATGGATTCTAGATTTGATGTACTTCTACTATTAATTATTACTCAACTCCATTCAATTAAAAATAAAGATCTTCAGTGAATTATTCTGTTAATAGAAATTTTAGGTCGTTTACAAGCACAAGTGCTCTCGCTTCAATTTGCTCCTCCCTTCTCAAATAATGAAAAGATCCAGAAGTCTTTCAATGTCTTCATTTCTTTTGTCAATAAAACTTCTTTTTCAAACACTCCTTATTCTCAATAATGTACACGCAGTTACATTGAGAAAAGTCACATATTAGGCAGAGACCAATCCCCATAAAAGACTAACTGGACTCTCCTTTTAGTAGTATAATTTCTGTTTAAAATGTCTTCAAGGATCCCACAAGTAAACTCATTTGACTCAAACATATTCCTTATTTAATTTTTCTAGTTGAATTCATCTGTAATGTGTAATAATTTCCATTAGGCTGGTTGCATATTAACTATATTTGACTTCATTTAAGATCAGCCATGAAGGGTTGCATTAACAGTTGCAATGGTACCTGATAAGGGTTTACAAGGGCCCCCACACTCAACAAACCTAGATCACTAGTAAAATGGCTTTACATTTTTTCCTACTAGTTGTAGTTTGGGCATGCAGTACTATTCTGCAGATTCTAAATGACGTAATCATAAATATACTACTACAGTCAAACAAAAAAAAGGGGGGACTGGTTTGACCAAGCATCATATTGACTACTTGGCCAAACCAGCCCCCCCTTGATTGAAGTGTGAAAATCATTTTCTGGAGTCTAAAAGAGCATTTATCCACATTTGTTCAGCTTTAAACTAACAATAAGCTTTTCCATTAAACTTAACATCCTGAGTCTTGACAGAGAATCAAGATTCTTTTATTATGTTTCAGCATCTGTCATTATGGAGAATGAATGGGAACTCTAACTTATTTACTTCTCATGTTTTAATATTGACAGTGGTCTTGTTGGTGCTCAAATTACAACAAAAGTGAAATCACTTCCTTGAATGCTTTTGAATAAAATTGTGAGAAGAAATTTTCTATTTCTTTCTAGTGATTACACTATGCTATGCAGCTGTACATATAGAGGAGGAAAACCACAAGCGGGGGGTCTAATGCACCTCTATACTCAGCTGATACATGGGAAAAGTTCTCCCTTTTTAAAACTAAATCAAATCTACAAATAAGGAAATACAAAAACTAAACCCTATGAAAGAGGAAACTGATCTAATAATCCCAAGATTCCAGATAGCTTTCATGTCTTTCTCTTGCTTCAATACTGCCAAAGTAACAAGTAACAACCTAGTTGTTATAGTTATTCATTTAGTATTATGATTATTCTTCCCTTAATAATAAAAATGGTTACTTACAAGATGAGAGGATGGGATATGAACTCAGGACCTCCTCTTAAGAGATGGGTGTGAACTAAAGTTCTTTGTTTTCACTTCTTGCTTCTTGTAAACCAATATTTCTTTCTATAAATCTATATCACTGACAGTGGATTCCATTAAAGCAATCAAACCTTGTCTTTTCAGAATAGAAGGCACCTATAAAAGGGTAAGTCTAATTTCAACCATGACACAAAGATCCAATCTTATGCAGTTATGGACTTAAACATAACACAAACCATATGGGTGTCAAAATTGAAAACCCATTAAAGGCCTAAGGCCAAGATATATCATTAAATAAGCTAATTAGGTCTTTCGTATTCCAAGTAGTTAACTTGCTGGGTGTGAGCTATAATTGCAGCATGAATAATAGTCTTAGTTTATTAACAAATCAGTCTGATTGACTATTGCTCCACTTGGGGCACTTATAAACTTCTGTTGGTATCATTTTTCGTCAGTATCCTAATCCTAATTAAGCAGAAAAATAATTGGAGTCTTCTCTTCTTTATCTAAGAGGATAAGTATGCATTCAGTGATCCGGATGTATGTATTATTCCTCATTGTATTCAATAAGAATAAGATCTGAATTAATAAGGGTATATAATTAGTCTCCAAAAGAAAAAAATAATAAGGGTGTATGCTTGATTAAGGGCTTATGATACAATTCCATTTCTCTTCCTTCAAGTGGTTTATCTTCCATTAATGTTCATTTTGGTACTGAACTACTCATCACATCATGGCTTGTGAACTGTCCTCTAAACTCCTTCATCATAGACCTCAAATTATTATATTCAATTCTTGCTACCAAAACCATAAATCCCCAAACATTTTCCTTACATTGAGTCTCTATATCAACTTAATCTTGCTACCTGACATGCCAATATCCAAGTCCTAGAATTCCAACCATCCTTTCGAGTTCAAAAGATCATCATTTTTACCATGCTTCAGGGTTGAGGTATTTTTTTAAAGGCAACATTTTATAAAGTAAAAATAACGCTATTATAATGGAAGGGAGGTTTCCATCATGTGACAATAAACTGTAAAGGAGCCAAGGGTAATATTAAAATCAGAGGTCTTTGTAATAATTACCTTATTTACCTTCTAGCAATCTCATATGACAACTAAATGAAATAAATACAAGAGAAATACTAATTGCACTACGATCCCTCAACCTCCTAGTAAGTCAATTATATTTTCTCCCCACTAAATAAAATCAATATTTACATTTTTCTGTCTGTGTTAATCATATTAGTAATCTTTCTAGAAATTACAAAAACACTGAAAAAAAAAATGCACCTGAGGTTTCAGAGCTGAATTTGGTTAAGGGAAATAAGGGAAATACACATTTCCAAGAGCAAACCAAATAACCAGAATGCTTATAATTGTTGGGGTCTCTGTAACTTCCTTCAATTAACATAAGTGCTGTAAATCCACTGACATCTGTTCTACCAATAGATGATGGAATCAGAACTGGCCAAAGATTTTATTGAAGCCCCAAAGGTAATCCTAGTTGAGTTAAAAGAGTATAACTGACTAACTGACCTTCATCTTAAATTACCTATATTGAATTATCATGAATTGCTAGAACGTCAAAGACTAACCTAACTAATGCTTCCATCACTAAACTGAGTGACAAAAGAGATCGACGTCACCTTGACAATGTGCTAGAACTGAAATCCCAAGGGTCTTCCATTCACCAAGACAATCAGCGTACAAACTTTGTAGTGTGTTAGAAGCTAGCAAAAATTTTTATTTTATTAATAAAAACCAATATGAAATTACAGATATTACCATCTATCAACTGAAAAATGTACAGACTGTAACAAACTTATCTTCCAAAGAAGAGGCCTGGTTTATTAAATTATAGTTCCACCAAATGATTTCTTAATTCAGGTTATTCTGATCATAGACATAAATTGGCAGCTTCAATTATAAATTGTCCAGTGGAATATCGTTATCTGGATCACAATAGAAATTATGTAGGACAGGAAGGGCAAATCAAGGAGGAAATAAATATGATCCAAATTAATATTGATATACAAATTCTAATGTAAAGACTGGAAACCCTCAGACAGATGCTAAGCCTTGTATAGCTTACTCAAACAACCCTTATCATAATAGGACAAGTAATTCAAACTTAAGATCAAGAAATCCTAGTCCAAATAGGAAAGAATCCTAATTCATCTACTTATAATCTAAGACCCAAATACCTAAACCCTAATTTCCCAGATGAGTCAATTAAAACTCTACATCCAAAATTACAACTACGCCAATACTTAATACAATACTTACAAATATTATTCATTCATTCTTCATCAACTAACACTAAAATAAAAAAGCTGCTAATAGATAATTATCCACATGTTTTTTACAAAAATTTGATAATTTTAAAAATGTTATAACAAACCACTATTATTATCTCTGTACATCTATTTCTCCTATTCTTTAGGCTTTCTTAATTGCAAAACAATTTCCTTTATCTATTGATCTAACTTTCTCAATCTCTTATTGGAAGCATAGTATCATTGTATAACGTGGCAAACCCCTTTAAAAAATTTTGGTGATTTTGACAAAGGAAGAATTAAGGTTTTGGTTTAAAAGAAGTGCCATTCTTTCCATCACAGTTGAATTTCACCAATACAAATATCCATTCTGTTAGAATTATTTATATCTGAATTATGAGATTTCACAGTAGTTTCAAATCCATCAGTCAAGACTTTTTTTTTTCTTTGGGTGCAGTTAGACGGAGATTTTTATTGGTTATAGTGATTTGATCAATCGTGAATACAATTGACAAATCATTCAACAGTAGATCAGAAGAAAGCATAAGTTCAAAAAACAAACAACAATTTTTTAACGTATAAGCCAAGGTGAGAAGGTACCCATTGACCTTTGAAAAAAACTTCTGCGCATGGCTCCTGATTTGCACAGCAGTCTTTGTTCCTATATGCTCTGCACAGCAAGAAGTATAACACCGAAAAGGGGGGCCAGGACAGGCAAAAAAGAGTTTTAATTAAGAGTTAATTAATAAAGATATCAATTCATGTCATTTCCTGACAGAAGATTTCAAAGGAACAAATCAGTATATCATAATGACTTGACAATACTGATCAAATGTCTACATATAAGAACAAACTAAAGGATGAATATATATACTGTTACCTTCTATGCGCTGCCATGCTCTCCCATAGAGTTTTAAAGCTTCTAGGAACCTGTTATGCTCCACCTCCGTCCATCTTTCTCTTTGCTTTGTGATTGTATATGGTTTTCTAGTCTGCAATGGCCAGTGATCTACTTAGATAATATTCAACTTTTCTAATTCTTTTGCAACAAATTATTGCAGCTTGGCCATATATTAAACTACATCTATGAGAATTGTCTAGATCCATTCCATCCCTATTAATGTAAATCTCTAACAAGAATAAGCTTACCTTAACAACGACCTCTTCTCCAGAGGAGTCTGCATCCATTACAGGACCTTTGCAGCTGGAGCTGTTTCAGATCTTCCCTGACAAGCAGTGGATAAAACGAACACCTCCTTTCTTTTTTAGTGACATGGAACACGGTAAATAGTACAGCCGTGGTGAATGTAAGAAGCTGATAAACTGATGCTACTGCAAAAGAAACAAAGGGAGAAGAATAGGTAGAGATCCGTCTCTGTTTGGTATCAGCAGTAATACTAATAGGCATTCCAATTTACAGGGACACAGGATAAAGATACATATTAAGTAAATAATCAGAAAATATTAAAATTTTAAGAATCCACCGCAATAAGGAGATGCTTGTCCGAAAGAATAAAAGAAAATTCCTTAATCAGAATCCTCACCAAAACGAACGCGAGAGCGCCAAAACCTTTAAAACCCGGAAACAAGAAAAGAGAGAGGGAAATTATAATTAGTATTCAACAACTATCTCTATCCTCCCTTCACAATATTGTCACCATATATACTTATATGATGACTATAATCTCAACCCTCTTGTTTGGTTACCGAGAAAATGTAATCACAAAGCCACTCGAGATAAATCACCAAAATTTGAACTCAACTCATCCGGAAGAACCATTCTCTTCAGTTGAATTGAGCAAATGATATATTTATACTTTTTCAAATCCAAAGTACCAAGTAATACAAGGAAAATCGTAACAAAATAAAAAATTTTAAAAATTATGGTTTTGCAGTCTGTTTCTCGGGAACCAAAAGGGAGGTAAAAAAAGCTAATGAAGGAGGACAAAAGAGGGAAATAAGCGAAAGGGAAAGAACCTTCGAATAAAGCCATGGCGAAGAAGAGGAGTTTGGAGAGGGTAAAGAGTGCGATCATGCATGTGAATTCCACCGACCACTCCCCGGAGAACCCATTTCCGGCAATGGCAAATCTGAATCCAACGGCGACTCCAGATCGGAGAGAACCAATCAGAGAAACCAGAATCAGAAGCAGCAGCAGCAACAAAAACAACAGAAGAAGAGTAGTAGTATGGAGCAAGATAAGAGACCTAAAACAACTAGAAACCAGAAACTACTGCCATAAACCAAACAAACAAAGAGTATTGGGAGTGAGAAGCAATCTCAGCCACTATAATTTCTTCACGATTTTTTTTTATTTTTGGTCTCAAAAAAATTAGGGGCTGCTCTTCGTTGAGGCTACCAAGAGCTCGTAGGATGTCGCCAGGTGGCCAAAATTTAGTGGCTGATGCTGCTAACGCCAACCTTTGCACTTTTGCCCTTTTTTTTTTCTCTTACACTCTCCTTTTTTTATTTTTTTATTTTTTTGGGGTTCAAATGTCATCCACAAATTGAGAGGGCGAGCGTTAGCGTCCGTAAAAGCGTCGCCAGCTGTGAAGGGTGGGGCCCCTGATTACGTGGCAAAAGTGACCTCTTGCATCCGGTGATTTAGCGTACGGACGGCTGGGTTACTGGTTTCATATGTGGCCAACGTGGCAACGTGGCGCTCTCTCTTTTCCATGACCGGTACGCGGCCTTATGCTTCAACCTGATTAGTGGACCACGATGACCTCCTCTTCAGGTAAGGTGCCTTCAGCACAGTTCGCACCGTACTTTGTTTTTGGATTACCTTTTTCTCGTTATTTAATTGAGAAGAAGACATTTTTAGTGTAGAGTGAAAGTATGTTTCCGGACGATGAGAGTATTTATATGAGATTTATAGATAATTTATTAATAAATATTACTTAAATTTAAATTTAATTTATGTCATTGGTATAAAGAAAAGGCGATTAGTTGAGTTAATTTTTATTGACAATTTTTATTTATTTTTTTATAACATAATATGATAGTATCATTTAAAAAAATAATAAATATAAAATTAATTGATAGGATTCATTCATGTAATAAAAGTTATATATGAATAAAATATTTTTATTTGATATTTATCTATCCTTTTACATAATATTATAATATTATTTTTTTATGAAAAGATATTGATCTAGTGGTATTATTTATATAAAATACTGTATTCAAAATGTTCAAAAGTAAATTTATTTTAATTGATTTTTACATAATTAAATTGATTAAATTTTGAAAAAAAGTATTAAAAATAGCTAGACTTCTAGTAGGGTCAATTAGTGAGTAATTGACTAAGGCTAAATATAGGGATGATTATGGCCAAGATATTATAGTTTTTGTATTTAGATATCAACTTGAATGGGTATTTTTAAATTTAGATCTGTAAAATATTTGAATACTCATATTTGAACTTGTTTATTAAAAAAAAATTTTAAAAACAATTTTTTTCTAAGTTATAACTTTTATACATATAAATTTATAGAAAAAAATATAAATTATATTAATTATATTATATAAACTTCAAATATACAATCAATATAAAATATTAATAAATTTATCTTTAAAAATTATTAAATATAATAATTTATAAATTTATATTAAATTTAAATTATCTTATTAATAAAATTAAAATAAATAACATAATTTACATATTTTTTTAATAAAATAAATTAAATATTTATTTATAATAAAAAAATTAATATTTAAATAATTTATATTAAACGAGTTTAAATTTAAATAAAATATTCTTCTTCTTAAATCTAGACCCGCTTCTTTAATACCTAATCTCAATTTCAAACCCAATAAATAAATTTTAAAATTATTTATAAAATATAAATATTTTTATCATTCCAACCAAAATGTCCAATTTACTTGTGATTTAGACAAATATAATATTTTCCAAGTTAGACTTGTGCTACTCTTCTCAACGTGTTGTTGGCATTCTGTTCAATGACATGTTGAGATGTCTTCCTTATTACCATTATTGAGCGTTAAAATAAAGAAATAAACACATTATTTTCATTAAATAAACGCTCTATTTTCAATAATCTAAAGCCATTTACTTTAATTATTACACCACTGAATACGGGTCTTTTCTTTTTATGGACATACTACTTCGAACGGGCCATACCATTATTACCCATAGTAGCTCAAGTTGGGCCTAAATATGAATTTTGTAAACTGGCTACATTAAGACCGAGGCCCGTGTTTGGGCATAGACATTTCATATTTTTCATCCGAACAACAATTTGGACTAAGACATTATTTTAGTTTCTTATAAATAGGAATTTTTTTTTTAGTCTCTTATAAATAGGAATTTTTTTTAACTTAGTCTTTTATAAATTTTCATCTTAATTTATTTTTTTTATGAATATCATCTAAATAAATAATAATTTTGATAACTTAAATATTTAATATTAACTAGATAATATTAAAAGATTAATTATGATTTTTTTTAACTAATCAAAATGCTGTATCTAGTCATCAATATTAAATACTATTCAATTAGTACTAAATATTGTCTAATTTAAAAAAAAATAAGAGAAAAATTATATCATAATTGGTTTTTAACTTTTCTTAATCAATACTAAGTATTTAAATCATCAAAATTATTATTTATTCAAATAACATTTAGATAGAATAACTAAATTAATAATAAATTAAAGTATAAATGATCAAATTAAAAAAAATTAAAAGAGACTAAATTAAAAAAATTATTATCTATACAAAATCAAAATAATATTTTAGTTAATTTAATATATATATATTTAAACACACAAGATCGAGTTTAGGACACATTTTGTAGGTAATTTTTAATCTAAAAAGGTCTAAACTCACATTTTTATTTAATCGAATTTGATATTCAATCATAATATTTCAATTGTTGAAATTTCAAATTTTAACTATATAAATTTACTAAAATACTCTTTTAATTATTTAAATAACGTCTTGCCTCCATCAATCTTCTCCAATGAATTTACTTATGGCCTTCAAATTTAGGCGGGGTTCTGAAGGATACAAAACTAATGGAATTATTATATTTCCTCGATAATTTTATAATAACAAAATTATATCTTTACTGATATTAGATTTGGATAATTGGATCCGACAACAAAAGATCCAAGGAGCAAGCGGCTATAACAAATAAAAATAAATTAATAAGGATTCCATGTCCTTCATAGTAAAGCAAGCATGCATGTGTGCTATCGCTCATGATATGGCAAATAATATTTGGTAAATTGAAGTCTTACATTCAAGCAGTTAAAAGCTTTGATATGGAAAGCCATGGACAGATTAGGGTAAATGTGGTATTAAAATGGAGATTTTAGTAATTTTATATTTACTGGTATTGGGCGATTGTTTGAAGAAAGTTAAATAAAATTTACTCATTGCATGTAGTTTGAGGTTGAGGAAGGTGGTCCCTACCTACTTGGTCTAGACATATTTTATATAAATTATTTAGTATTTATTTTTATATTATACGTATATAATTTATTATATTATAACAAATATATAAAAATTATGCTATTTGCATAAATTTATTAAAAAAATTAGTTTTAATATTTATATATAAGTTAAATTTTATAAATTTATAAAGATAAACTTATTAAAATATTATTATTTAAAATTTACATAACATAATTAATATAACTTGTAATACTTTTTATGAGTTTACATATAAATGAATCATATTTTGAGTAAAATTGCTCAAAGTAAGTGTGTTTAAGTTCCATAATTCAAATATTCAAAAAGTTCAACGATGAAAATTAATTCGAGTCTGAGTATAAAAAAATATTATTGTCTAAATTCAGAAATAGGGGTTGTAAATTATAATACCCTGATCATAATATTTTAATTAATTTATCTACTTTTGGACCAATTTCACAATTGTCAAATCATCTTTCAGACCATGTGGATATATATTGTAACAAGGATAATAAATGAAGGGATTGATTGTGAATTTGTATACATAGGAGAATTTTACAAATTGAGACAAAGATAATTAATAGTTTCTCCTTTGAAAGTTGTTTCGTTGATCAAAGTTACTACTTTCCTTTAGTGCTAGCACCCAATCCCCCAGTGCTGTCCACTCATTTGTCACTTTTCTCATATAATTCAAACGAAAAAAAATTCATTGATTGCCCAAAACAGATCGGAAATACCTTCAAACGTACGAATCTTTCCGTATTGCTAAATATCTTTCACGTTTTCTTTCTCTTTGGTGAATGGCATTAATATACTAATTGAGTACTTTGGGAATGTTTTAAGGTTGATGGAAAAATAAAATTATTAGTCTAGTATAAAATTTTTAAAGATATAATTTCAATTTCTGAGAAATTGATATTTGGTTTTATGGGGTTATTTTGAGACATCACAAATTCACACAACTCACAATGATATTCGTGTTTAATTGTATTTAACTACTTTTGCTAAAAATACTAAGTAGAATACCTCATTTTTTTCTATGAAAATATTAAGTGTAGTTATAATTATATATAAGTATTTATTTATTAGATTTTCTAATAAATTTACGTGGATGAATTATTTTTTTAAGAACTAATAATGAAATAATAGATTGTAAAAAAAATAAAGAATAAATTATATTTATTTCTTTTAAGAAATGTCAAAATTACTTTTCTCTTATGTATTTTAAAAAATTATATTTTTCTCTACTAAAAGATTAAAAAAATATAATTTTATCAATTTTGATTAAAATACCCATAATACTAATATTAATTTTTAAAAAACTTATAATTTATTAAAAAAATATTTTAAAAATTATTACTTCATTATAATTTATTTTGAGTTATAAATTATAGTTAATTTATTTTAATTTTTTTTAAAATAATTTTTGTATTATTTAAACATATATTTAATTATATAAATGCTACATAATAATGTTTTGATTAAGATGAATAAAATTATAAATTTTTTTATTCTCTAAAGAAAGAAAAATATAATTTACCCTTGAAAATTATATTAAATAATTTAACACAGTTTCATTTAGCATTTATTTTTATTATATTAATGTATATTAATATATATTTTTTTTCAACGAAGAGAATAAATTTATTACACAAAATATAATCTAAAGGCACTTGCAACAATATTTGTAAAACTCTTATATTCTAATATTACAAATGTAAAAATCTATAATATTCTTGTCAAACTAAAGGCCTATGATCCATGATTAAATTCGTCACCACATGCTTAATACTATGATAAAACAATTACTTCGTTCTGTTCTCTTAATACATAAGATCTTTCAAATTTTCTAACAATGCATAACAGTTTTTCTCTCTTTTCGTAACATAACACATTGTTAAGATAATAAGTGAGTTTTTAATTAGGTCTTGACATCCTATTAACCTAATAACAACAATAACTAAAACAGAATATTCGAAAACTTTCAAATTTGTCATGAAAACAGTGAATTGTAAAACGATATTAGAAAGAACCCATTTATGGTATTCTCTAATTAACCACCTGCAAATCATGTGTATATACTTGATTTCTTTTCAAAAGTTGAGCATGTGCACCAATTAGATAATTAATTAATTAGGCTATCTCGTCCTTAAAGAAATTTGACCTAATTTCTGCTTAGTACTTATTTGTATTACAATGGTAGTTATAACTAATATAGGTTATTCATTGTATCATTATATCATTTTGCTTAGATACATGCTATCTCCTTTAGGGGTTTAATTTGGTTGAGCGAATTTGAGTTTGAGTTTTTATTAAGAGAAATATTAATATTTAATACTTAAAAATATTTTAAATAAAATTATTTTTATTAAAAAGATACATGTAAGAAATTAAAATAATAATAATTATTTTATATGATATATAAAAATTAAAAAACTAATACGTTATCACAACTTCTGAACAGGGGATTCTCTAAACCAACTTGCATTATTGGCTAGCTAGGTCTGGTCATGCGTTGCCAATTAATTAACAAGTTGTGGAATGTGATTTGTCGTCAAATAAATTAGACTATTTTAATTTTTTATCTCTTAATTTTATATAAAATTTTAATTTTATTTTTTATTAAGTGATATAATTTTTTTAACCCAATATTATCAGTTATATATGTAAAATTTAAGTAAAAATATTCTAATTAAAATATAATTAAGCTAACAAATAACCTTAAATATGGCCAAAGCATTAGGTTGACCAAAAAACAAAAAGGCCGAAGCATTACATTGTTCTGAGAATGCCTAAAATAAAATTTTTTAAAGTTTCAAAACTGCAAAGAAATTAAATTGACCCAAAATTTTGATTTTATTTAAATTTTTTGTTAATTCAATTGTACTATAACAAAAAGATTATATCATACGCAACCTATTACCTACTTTATACTGTTGGTGATATAAAAAGGAAACTGATTTTGGCCACCAAATTATGTGAATCTCTGTATGCTTTAGTTCTTGCGGACATAAGAGCCTCCTCCCTAAGAAATTATGAATTAATTTTTTATAATGATATAAATTAAAATTTAAAAGAGATATTTATATTCAGTGTTTATCTCAAATAAAATTATTTTTAATAAAAATATTTATAAAAAAATTATGATTTATTGACGGAGACAAGATTTTTTTTTCAAAAAAATATATCTTTTCAACTATTAGCTTTATCAATTTAGATTTGTAAAAAAGTAAGAAGTAATAGCATCATACTTAAATATGTGTTCAAATATATACATATGATACAAGAAATTAAAATATTAATAATTAAATTAGCATTAAACAAATTTAAAAAATTAAATTAAAATTAAAATCAATTTTAAATGACTAAAATTCTAATTTTTTTTAATCAAAGCTTAAAACATTCTTTAGATTTTTATTTTTTTTAAAGGTGTTGAGATAGCTAGCCATTTTTTCAAAAGAATTTTTAAGTAGAAGCAGGCGGAACGAGTTAATTATTGTCTTAACTCTTAACTCATTTATTTTGTTGATATAATTTGTCAATTTTTTTCTTATACCAAAGAAGTAATACAAAAGTAGGGGTCTCAATAAACAAGAGTTTGGTTGGATGGGCCAAAACTAGTTTGTGAGGTTACAAATTTTAGGCCGACCGACATCATTTTTATTTTCTTTTTTGTAATATTAAATTTTTTTTATATCTTTAAAAAAAGACAAATTATAATTTTATCTATTTTAATCAAAATAATATTACATTTATTATTTATACAATATTACAAGTATTAAATATATATTTGACTAATATAAAAATTATTATTTTTTATAAGAATTAAATATTACAAGTTATTATTTATAATTTTTAACTTAAAATAAATAATATTGAAGTTAAAATTTAAAAAAATTACTTTCTAATAAGTTATATAATATTTATAAGCAAAATATTATCCTTATAAATTCTTGGTTAAAATTAAGTGAAGAAATTAGAATTTATTTTTTAAAGAAATAAATTTTAGTTTTTATATTACTATCAAAAAAATATATAATTTACTAAAAATATAATAATTGAGCTAGCCCACTTCAACCCTTTAATAATGTTTTTAAAATATTTGATTATTTTTTTAATCAACTTTTTTTTGAAGAAAAAAGTTAAAGTCATGATCAACCCTTTAAAAAAAGGGTCAAAGCGTGGGCCTAACTTAACTCTTTTTTTCAATAATATTTTTAAAATATTTGATTATTTTTTTAATCTACTTTTTTTTTAAGAATAATGTTAAAGTCTTGGTCATAAGTGTTTAATTTTTATTTTTATTTATTGTATGTGTAATGTAATAATTAATTATCATTTATCTTATAATTTATAATTTTTAAAATTTATGTAATATATGTTAATTATATTTTTTGGTCTTATTTTTTTAAATATTAAAAAATTAATATAATAAATTATAATTATTATTTTATAAATATTATTTATTAATTTAAATTACTATATTTTTTTTATAAAAAAGGCCAATATAACTTAGTTTTAATTTTAATAAAATCGAGCTAAATTGATTAAATATTAACTTATTTTAAAAATAAATTAATATAACTTAACCCTGAAAAATAGAGTCAAAATAGATTAAATAAGATGAAACTAATCTATTTTAAAAGCTCCATTAGAAAATATATACGAATACAAAATGGTTGTAACCTTTCAAACGAATAATCAAACCTAACCCAATTAGAATCACATTGTCATTGATAAACCACTTTTGCGCCGGACCCTCTTCCAGGACACAATTATTTCCCTTGGATTTTAAATTGCTTTTTATGTAAAAGTTGATTAACTTAAAATTCTAAATTTATATATAAAAATAAAAACTAGAGGTTTCATATGCATAAAATTACATGTCATTTAAAAAAAATGTAAAAATATAATATAAAATAATAATTATATATATACACTTCATAATCAAGTCTAATCTTATCAAAGGCCAAAATAATATCGACATCGAAAGAATTCACCCTTTAGCTGTGAGGTCTTGTCACATTTTGATAAAATTAAATTAATCTTACAAGTGGCTCATAATTAAAGATACTCAAAATCATATTTTATAAATATATATAATTTATTTTTTGCACTAATTTTAGGTGTAAGCCTGTAATCAAATCCAACAAATGAGAATAATGGTGTTTAAATTTTATATTGTTTATATATTTAAAAATTATATAATATAATTGGCATAATTTGTAAATATTTTGTTAATAAAATCATAGGTAGATGAATTATAATTTTAAAAAATATGTTTTAAATTTTTTGAAAATAAATAAATCCTAATCTAAAAATTCAAAAATTCTAATAGTCTAGAATAATAGAGATTGATTTATTACCTACTTAATCAAGTCTAACCTTATAATGACGTGCCAAAAGACTATCACATGGGAGAGTAGCTTTTAGTAGTGGGGTCTTGTCATATGTTTTATATAATTTAATTTTTTATAATTATCAATTTTAATTATATATATTTATTAATTTTAATATATGATATAAAATCAGCACTTCTTATCATAACTCATACAAGAAAAGTTTGTAGTGGGTAATGATTTTGTTATTTATAACGAATGAATATTACTTTTCATTTTTTTTCAAATTAAACATTTTTTTGGAACCTAAAGAATTAAAATTATTTTTTATTATTAAACTAATATTCTGTTGAACTTCATGAAAATATATATATAAAAATCAACTATAGTCAAGCTAGTTTGTGAAAACAAAATGGTCTCCTGGAATATGGTATAAATGCAATGTCTTTTTTCAAAAAAAAAAAAAAAGGTTGGCAAGCTTCTCGAGTAGTCTGAAAATTTATATTGACAGAATGATGTAGCGGTCATTACATTGAATAGTTGAAAGATTCAGTCAAGTGAATTTAATATTTTGAGGGTCAATTAATTTAATTTAAATTTATTATAGTTAATTTTAATTAATTACTTAATTTAAAATAAAAATTTTATAAATTATAAAAATGTTATTTTAATTATTTTTTTAATTTCAATTATGAAAATAAATATTTTTAATTATAAATTTACATTAAAATTATTTTAAGATATTTTTAAAATAAATATAAGCATAATTATATTATAAATTAAGTATAATCTAATATAATTTAATATTATAATTCAATCATATAAAATATAATAAATAAATAAAAGTATATTAATTTAATAAATTTAGATAAAAATTAAACTCATTAGATAACTGAATTAAATCAAACTAATTAATTTTAAAAAAATTCATTTAATTACAAAATTAATTTTAATTAATTTGATTGAGATTAGTATGATTTGAACGACGAAATGTTAATTATTATAATTATGCCGAAAAGATGTGACAGAAACAGCCACATGATACGGCACGACCAGACAGATCCATTTCTTTTTCGTTATCAATACGAAAAAGATAGGCTTTAATTTTCAGCCTCACATATTATTTATAATAAAATTTATATAAAAAATTATGCAATCAAAATAATTTATCAAAAGACCCTTTTAAGTTTTAACAGCTGCTTCGAAGAAGTTCGTGAAACAAATTTCTTCAAAAAATCTAGATATTTTTTAAAGACCCAGTAAGGGATGATATATTTTGTTAATAATGTTTTAAATTTAAAACATGGATTTTATTTTTCAATAATAAAATATATTTATATTATAATAATTTTGAATCTTTTAGTTATTAATTTTTAAAATATATGTTATATTATATAAAATAAAATATTTAATGTAAGGGGAGGTGAAATAAAGTATGAGAAAAAAATTAAATAATTTTTTATTATTTAATTTTATTATTTTAAAAAATATTAATTATTTTATATTTTATATTTAAAATTAAAAAAAATTTGAATGTATTTTAGAACATGCAGGCCTCTACTATATTAAATTGAAGTCTACAATGTAATAATTCAAATATCTATCCACTTTTATTAGTTTTATTGGACAATAATAAGTATATAAACTAAATATTTTTAAATAATTAATTAAAAAGTTTTTAAATATTAAATTTAAGAGTCAATTTAAAAATAAAAAAAAACTTCAATCAATGAAATTTTTATATTTTCAAAAGTTTTAAAATAAAATATCCTAAGTAGATGAAACTCCAAAATTTAAATGAGACCAAAGATTAACGCGAGAAAATGAAAATGAGATATACCTTAAAATTTAAGAATTTCACCCACTCAAAGTAAATTAAATCAAAAACAAGGTTTTTACATTTTTTTTATATATAATGTGATCTATATATTGAATAACTCAAATATTTACTCAATTTTATTGAATAAAAATAAATATTAAAATTCATTTTTCTAATTCAATTTTTTTAATATTATTATTTAAAATAAATATTTTTATTTAAAATTTATTATCTAGCTCAATCATAATTTATTGGTCAACTTAAACCAGCCACATGATAAAAATTAAAACTCATAAAACTATCCACTATGGAAGATTTTTAAGAAAAGAAAAGATGCTCCAGTTATTCATTAATTAATTTTTGATGAAAATTTTAAAATAAAATAAAAATAAAAAATGAATTTTAATCTATTTAAAATCAATTATTTATTTATTTATTTATTTATTTCTTAATTTAAGAAGTGAGGTTTACAAATTTTCCATCTCACCGGACGTCTGTACCGGGGGAAGGCATAGTATTAAGTATGGTCCAATTATTGCATTTTTGTCAACTTCTGTAATGTTCTTTCTTTTTCAGTTTCATTTTCTTTGTTTTCTTTCCACAGACTTGGAAATTGGAATTGGCAAATAGCTCAGTATACACGGCATAATGTGGGGTGTAGAGAAGGTCACAAATATTTGAAAAGTATTACTTTTCTATGTTAATTGTATATATGTATTGTTTTGACTTTTAAAATAATTATTTTTTCCTTTGAACTATTTTGTAATTTATGTAAAATATTTTTTATTATTATATGAAAAATAAAAAATTTAAAGTTTTAGAAAAATTAAACTCTTCAAATTAAACTTTTTCAATAAAAATTTTTTAATGTTTAATGTAATAATGATTAAGAGATTTAATAATATCATTTAGAATATTTTAGTTAAATGATAGATTTTTAATATTTCAAATGAAAAACTGATAGGTTTTTGAAATTAAAGTGAGGGAAGTATAATTTTGATATTTTACGAAAGATAATAAGAATATAGTTTACTCTTAAAAAATTATATTATTTTAGGAATATTTGTTATTTTTAAAAAAATTAATTGGCTTAATTTTTCATATATAATTAATAAACATAATTATAAAAATAATTATAGTAATATGGATAAAATATTACTGTATATAAACATTAATTTATGAAATAATTAGAATTTACGATGAATTCGAATTCATAATATTTATCCAATTTAGAAGCGACATATCAAGTGGAAGACAAAAAGAAGGTATCGTGTGTATATGAGATTAAAACGCTTTAGTTAAATGGATAAACTACATTTCTTTTTATAGGAGATAGCTTGTTAAAGCTAAAAAAATAAAAATATTTTGAAGTATTTTAATATTTTAATTAAAAATATAAAATATTAGAAAATATATTTTTCATATTTGTATTTGAATTATTTTTATTTTGAGATGAAAATAAAATATTATTTATTTTAAATTTAAAAAAATTAACTATTTTATATTAGTTAAATATATTTAATATTTATCATATTATATAAATAATATATATAGATATTTTGTCCAAATTAAGTAAAGTTGTAGCTTATAAAAGAGATTAACATACCAGAGTTT
The DNA here is from genome assembly GCA_031216115.1 of Senna siamea. Taxonomy (NCBI): domain Eukaryota; kingdom Viridiplantae; phylum Streptophyta; class Magnoliopsida; order Fabales; family Fabaceae; genus Senna; species Senna siamea. The sequence goes on from CM062357.1 coordinate 5,030,934, forward strand.
TGAATTAAAGAGTATGATATTTTAAACTCACATCTATCAAAAAGGAAGTGTTATTTATCTTAATTAATTGGACATTTCACAAGGAAATTACATAGGAAAAAAGGATTTGTTATTTTGGGCAAGAGGTAAAAGGAAATTGAAAGATGCAGAAGCAAAAGTACCTGTTTTGTCATTATTCGCAAATTTTGAAGGATGAAAATGCAACATTTAAACTCATTCATCAATTACGTAAAGGAAAAGGAAAGAAAAGAAAAAAAGTCAAAGAGATGTATAACACGTTTCTTCCCCTTTATTCCATTTCACCAACCCCTCCTCATTATTAGTCTTTAACAATATGACTTCTTTTTCTTCTAATTGGACCATTTTAAGGAATAAAAGCCCCAACCAAACCTAATCCTCATGATATTAAAATTGTATATTGATAAATATAAATTTTAACAAAATATCACGGGAGTGAAAAGTTACGTGATTTATTTATTTTATATTTAAAAATAAAAAATTACACTATATTTATAATTATAGGGAGCTTATGAAAAAACCATTTAACACCCATTTTTCTCTCTCTTTTTAATTAAAAAATCAGTGGTGATGAACCAAACACATTTGTCTCGTAATCTTTCAACATTATGTCCAAATATCGTGTCCACCGAGTTACAATATTATATTTATAATTATAGGGAGCGAAAAACCCATTTTACACGAATATTTCTGGATTTACTAATACACTCCACAAAATTTTTATTGACTTTTTACACTATATAAGTTTATATTTTGTATTTATGTAGTATTAAGCATTTAGAATTATTGCTATTTATAATTTTGTATGCAATTATAATTTAAATATAAATATTTTAAAATTATTTTTTGTCAAAAAAATAATTTTTTTAGTTTATACATGTTAGCCTTAGCCACAAGCCATACTTCAGTTATTATTATTTAACGAATCAGTTATTTATAAACAAGATCCACAATAGAAAGTGATTATGAGATAGAAGAAAAAGCAAAATCAAATGCAAAAGAGAAAAAAAAAAAAATCCCATAGATTAGAGTGAGATCCACAATAGAAAGTGATTATGAGATAGAAGAAAAAGCAAAATCAAATGCAAAAGAGAAAAAAAAAAATCCCATAGATTAGAGTGAGTGTAAATTCTCTAAATTTGAAAAATTATATATTTTTTATGTTTAAAAATATAAAAAATATTTAAATTTTAATTTTTTTATTTCTTTCTCAACCTAAAAAATGTACTATTTTATAAATATAAAAAATCTAAAATCAATAAGAATGGGTTGTGAAAAGAAAATTAATCAATAAAAAAAATTTCAAAATTCTCGTTACCTTAACCGCAAATCGTCGCTATAAAGACCCACAAACGCTATATTCTAAAATCAACCGTATCCCATGCTCTGTATATCAAACATTTCTCTCAACTTCTAAGCCAAAACCGTAATGACTCCTTCCTTGAAGACCGACTCAACCGTCGTCAATGACGGCGAGTCGAACCTCCCCAAGCAATCAGATGCCGACAATGAAGACGCCTTAGTCTCCGCCATGCAATGGGTGACTTCCACGGTTTCCTCCATGTCTCTGCAGACTGCCTTCGAGCTCGGCGTGTTCGATGCCATCGCCGGAGCCGGCGAAGACGCGCGGCTATCGGCGAAGGACGTTGCGGCTTTGGCTTCTTGTACGAATCCTGATGCGCCGTCCATGATTGATCGTTTGCTTAAGCTGCTGGCTAGCTACTCACTGGTTGAATGCTCTGTTCTTGATGATGCACAAGGGTCCAAACACAGGGTCTATGCCCTAAACCCTGTTTCTAAGTTCTTTGTCACTAATGCTGATGGTGTTTCTTGTGCTCCTATCATGAGCTTGATTCAAGATCAAATCTTCTTACAAAGTTGGTAAGCTTTTTTTTATATTTTGTATCACAATCAAAGAAGTTTTTTAATTTAGCAAACATTGGCTTAAAAGCCACAAGTTTAAATAAGGCGGCATAGATCTGACTTCGTCAAATCTTACTTGATGAGAGTCTCGTGTGTACTGAATCGCTGCGTTGGTTTTTAATAAATGAAAGTATATATAGACTATTAGAAAAATGCTTTTTATATGTGGTTGAGTATGAAATATGAATGTTTGAATTTGGATTGATTAACAGGAGGGAGCTGAAGGGTGCAATAAAGGAAGGAGGGATAGCATTTAACAGAGTATATGGTATGCATGCATTTGAGTATCCAAAATTGGACCAAAGGTTCAATGAAGTGTTCAACAATGCAATGCACAACTCTACCTTTCTCATCACCAACAAAATTCTTGAGTCCTACAATGGCTTTGATCAATTCCATAAGCTTGTAGATGTTGGAGGTGGCCTTGGGACCAACCTTAAATTGATCACTTCCAAGTACCCTCATGTTCAGGGTATCAACTTTGATCTTCCTCATGTCATACAACATGCCCCTAACTACCCTGGTATGTATAAATAATCTACATGATCTTGAATACATAGAATTAACTTATTAGGCTTGCTTTGCTTGTTCTTTTATTGTAGGTTAAAGAAAGTTATTATAATACTCCATTACTACTTTTGAGTGTGCATGAGGTTTTCTGTGTTATAAACTGCTTGGAATGTCCTCATGTTGCAGGTGTACAGCATGTGGGAGGGGATATGTTTGAAAGTGTTCCTCAGGGAGATGCTATTTTTATGAAGGTGGGTATCACATTTTCGGGGAATTATATTATCCATCTTTATATTCATTTTTTCTATGTTGAAAATGAAATAAAGAGTTAAAGATTAGTAGTATATAGAGGTCCGTTTATGCCCAAATCTCAAAACAGATTTTTTATTTGGGAAATAATTAACTTTAGTAAAGCAGTATACTCAAAGCGACTTTTATCTTGAAGAAAAATAATACAACATATAACTAGTAAATTCTCAATAGTATCTATACTGAGTCAAGCTATAGTTGAAATTTTTGGATTTCCACATTTTAATTAAAAAATTCTAGCTAAATTTTCAAAAAGTTGGTTTAATATGTTACTGGCGGGTTAGAGTAGACTTGGGTCAAACCATAATATATTTTTGACTTTGGACTTAATTTCAAGACAAATATTCGTATTGAAGTTTAATAAATTATATGTGAACTATCACATGCTTAAATAATATAATTTAAAAAATAACTTAATTAATAATTTTTTATTAATTACCAATTTCAATTATAAATATATTATTTTTATTTTTAATAAATTATTAACACATAATAAACTTATACATAATTGATAGAGTAAATTATTATTTTAATTTTTAAAAAATATAATTTATTTTAATTTAATTCTTGAATTATAAAAATATTTAATTTAATTTATGAAATATACATTATGTTTTAATATAATCTTTATATATAAGTATTGTACATATTTTTATGTATCAAAATAAAATTTTAAAGATTAAATTAAGACATAATATATTTTTTTAAAATTAAATTAAATATTTTTATATTTTAAATATTAAATTAAAGAAATTACATGAACTAAAATAACAATTTACTCTAATTAATATGAAGTCAAATTACAAAATCATTACTCTAATTTTAGGCTTAAATCCATTTAAATTAAAAACAACTGCAAATCAAATTTTGGCTTATAATTTAAAGTAAGGTAGTGATGGGATTGGGATTTCTGTATGGGAAATTTGATCGCATGGATTTTGCATGTGAATGAATTGAAAGCTCACCAAACCAAATAAACAGCAAATTGATGATGATGATGATGATGATGTTCAATGCCACACAGTGGTCAGAGGCCCTTTTCCGGTCTAGCATCCAATGCAATAATTAATGGCAACTAATGGTAGTCCATGCATGATGTGATGTGAAAACTACATATATAATGGGGGTGTCTAGGAGAGAGAGAGAGAGAGAGAGAGAGAGAGAGATATATATATATAAATCCAATGCAATAATTAATGGCAACTAGTGGTAGTCCATGCATGATGTGATGTGAATGCTACATATATAATGGGGGTTGTCGAGGAGAGAGAGAGAGAGAGATATATATATATATATTAATGAATTCAATGGAATGTGTAGTGGATACTCCATGATTGGAGTGATGAACATTGCGTGAAGCTGTTGAAGAATTGCTACAAGGCGATCCCTGAGAGTGGAAAGGTAATAGTAGTGGACGCCATTGTTCCCACAGAGCCAAACACTAGCATTGCTACAAAGGTTGCATTGCAAGGAGATGTTCTCATGATGACTCAAAACCCAGGAGGCAAAGAGCGAACACAGCAAGAGCTCATGGATTTGGCCATTAATTCTGGCTTCTCAGGCATCAATTTCATCTGCAATGTCTATGGTTTCTGGGTCATGGAGTTCTACAAGTAGACATATTTAATTTATATACCTTTTGCTTCATCACTACTCTGTAAAAAATCTAAAATATTGTATCTTGCTACACTTTTCTTTTTGTTTCTTTCAGGAAAAATAAGATTAATTAATTAGTTAATCCCTCTTAAATTTATAGTACTATTGTGTTATTTGAGGCTTAGACTAGACGTTCCAAAGGAAAATATATAGGGGTGCTTATACCTTTATCAAGTTTGGCTTTTGGCCTTCCTCCATAATGTATTGTGAGCATTTTGATTTTGTACAAATTAAGACTGTGATTTATTTTTTAATTAATAATTGATGCAATTAAATTTATGTTAAATTTTAATGTGATATTCTTAATATAATAATAAAGAAGTAATTTTATTATTTTTCAATTAACATACGTCGTGTAAAATATTAACTCTATTGATAAGAAATAAATTAGAAGGGAGGACCATGTAATATTTTACCAAAACTTAAGATATTCAATATAATTTTTAAAACTAGAGAGGTGGTGAATGTAATTTTATCAAACTTATGTAATTTAGAGGAAGTTAAAATAATTCATTCATGTAAAATAAAATATAATTTTGAAAAACATATGAAATATAAGTAGAGTGAAGAAAAAATAAGAAGTTAAAATATATGACAAAAGATAATAAAAATTAAATAATTTTTTATTATTTCAAAATATAATAATTCTTTTTTATTTTGTATTTTAAAATCTAATAAATTTTTTAACGAGTTATATTGTTAATATATAAAAATTAATCTTATCTTTGAAGATGTTTTGATTAAAAAAGATTAAATTATAACTTATTTTTACCTTTTAAAAGATAAGAATGTAATTTATAAGATAAAAAAATTAAAAACAGAGAATGTAATTTTCAAATTAATGCACGAAAAAAAGTGAGGTTTACATTCATGTTCAACAAAGTAGCTTAACAAGCCCAGTTAATTTTATTTAGTATAACTTCTGATAACAACAAAACATTGCCTGCACCTGATATCACTGTGGAATTTAAAATTTTAAACCAATAATACAAGAAAATTCTGAAAATGAGATACTATATATTACAGAGAGAACTAAAATTAATATATATATATATATAAGAAGTTACAATTTATTTTTATTACAGATTACATTACATGCATGGGATATAATGTGATCAGAAAATGATGGAATGCCTAATTATATATACATTTTATCGACAAGGCTGAAAACATAAAATTAACTCTTAATAATTAAGTCAAGGACATTTGAGCAGCAATTATACTTACTCCTCTAGCTGCTTCCATGCAATTATTTCATTATAAGTTTCTTTTATCTTTTGTACCAAAGTTTCCCTGTAAATAATCCACTCAAGAGGTTTAATTAATGATATAAATGTAATATTCAAAAATGGGACATCTAAAAAATTATTAATTAATCATAAATTCAATGCATTATTGAAGCAGGTTGTGATAAATTATTGATCAAGATAGAATATTGTGCTTACCTGTCTGGCTTGTAAATTAGGTTCTTATATGCAAACAAATGCATCGAACATGAATGATAGATTTCCTGAAGAGGTATAGGATCAATTGCAAGGATTTTCAATGTTTTTAATTTTTTTTAATTACCTAATTAACTATTGCCATATTCATCCTGCTTCGTTTAAAAGTTGTTAAACTTTCGAATTTATATAGTTGGTTTTTCGACATAATAATGTTAAGAGTTTAATAACTCTTGTGTATCATTTTTAAGTATCTATTACAGAAAAACCTAATAATAAATATTCAAAAAATTTACCTAAATTTAATCTAAAATTTAATATTCTTTCTATTCTCATGCATGTTTAATATATAAATATTAATATGCAAATTAAAAATTATAATAAATTAATCATGAGAAAATTACATTAAATCTTTTGAGATTTAGTTAAATTATATTAATATCCTTCTAGTTTCAAAACTTATACTCAATTTCTTATTAATTTTTTTCTGTCACTGAAATAACATTTTGCAACAACATAAGACAGTGATTTCATTTTTAAAATAACAATTAAAAAAGTTAAATTGATGTCAAGTTCTAACATGATATATTTTTATTAAAATGGTAAAGATAATTGAACAATCTTATTATTTTGGAATATATATATATATATATATTGTACAGAAATTTAATTATCTTTATTAAATGAAAATTAAAAATGAAGATCATGCAATAAATATTGTATCAAATGTAAGAGAAATTGATCGTAATTTTTCATATAAGAGTACCAGTAATTTAATCAAAATATTTAGATAAAAAAAAGTTAGTGTTTGTTATTACAAGAAGTGAAATATATTATTAAACTTACCCCAGAGTAGCCAATGCCTACAATTTCAAGAACCCCAGGAATTAAAGGAAGCCCATCAATAATCAATTCCCCGTTACGTTGAAAGTGATTGTTAATTATAAATATTAGATTTATATGAAATTTTTTATATGATTATATTAATAAAATAATAATATTATACTCAAAATATAAATATTATATTTTTTAGTCTTTAAAAAATATAAATATTATATTTGTTAGTCTTTACAAAAATATAAATATCATATTTGTTAATTCTTTCGACATGAATTAATTATCTAACCTTAACAAAATTGTCAATTTTTAACATTTATTATTACTGTGAGACATTAAAATATTTATTATATAAAATAATTATTATAAATTTGTATTAGTAAACAAAATAATCTTTCTATATTTTCGAAAGCATAATACATAAGTCTCAATATATATGTGTATAGATTGTGTATAAAATACTAATAAGATCATAAATTAAACTTTTATTTATCTAATACAAAGTTGTATTCATGCTCTCTCCCAAATCAAATAACTTAGTTGAAAATCATATGTGCAAACAAATTTTACTTATTTTTTCCTTTATTTTATATGTAATTCATATATGTGTAAGCACTTATTTGTTATGGTTTAAAAAACATTAAATAATTATTTTGTTTAGTAATAAAAATTTATAGGGATCAATTTGTAGTAAATATTTTAATGTCCCACGTTAATAATTAACATTCCCTATATCAGCAACTCTGTTAAAGGTTAGATAATTGAATTAAATGGAACAATTAAAGTATGTAGTATTTGTATCTTTCAATGATTATTAACTTGTGTAGTGTTAATTTTGCAACCACTAAAATGTCAATAGCTATGTTTTTCAAGAATCAATTTGCTAATATAATATTTTCATATTTTTATTATTAAATTTTTTAATCATAATAAAATATGTGTAAAAACTTAAAAAAAATTAATTCTAAGAAAGATAAATTATATAAATCATATACATATTAATTTTTAATTAAATAATTTGATAAAAAAAATATAAAAATAATACCCAAATTTTTTTAATACAAAACAGAGTATATATTATAATTTGGTGATAGTTAGAGGGAAATTAATAATTAATGACGAGAGAGTTAAATAGAGAGAGAACCTACTGAAATCACACCAGTTGAAGCCCACAATGCAATCACAGCAGCTACAACTACGCCACTTACTGTATATTTATCTTCAACTTTCTCCCAGTATATGTATATATATATATTCATCCAACATCAACCAATTTAAATCAACAATACTTGCAAAATAAATTTAATTCCCTTTAACCAATTAACATATATATTATAAAAAATTAAACAACCATGCATGACATGATATGACGCACTACACTGGCATTAATAATAGTTTAAAAAATTAAATAAATTATGCTAATCTCTCTTGAAATTTGGCTAAATTATTATCTATCTATTTTAAAAAAAATTTCTTCTTTTAATTTATTTTCTGTCAATAAAAATATTTTTTGTACAGAATAAGATTATGATTTTATTTTTAATGTAACAGTAAAATCAACTAAAAAAATTTATTCTTTTGGAATAAACATGGACTGTACATTTGTAAAATAATAACTGTATATATAGAAAATAAATTAGAAGGGAGTATTTTAAAATATTATATCAAACCATAAGAATACCAAGTATAATTTTTAAAACTAAAAAAATAGTAAATGTAATTTTACCAAACTTTAAGAAAGAATAGTGTAATTTATCTTCCAAAAAAAATTGAGACTTTTACAGTTTTTAGGACTGTCTTGACAAATTCTGGCAATTCAGTTGTGGAAACTTCTGCTGGAGCCTCTCCTGTGGCCATTGTCATAACATTGCGAGCAATTTTGCGACCTAAAATCGAAAATTTATAAATTGTTAAATACATATAAATTCAAAAGCTTAATTATTAATTAAATTGTTACGTGAAGAACTATAAATAATTTTATGTATTAGAAACACTTTGGGATTGAAGAGTGATAAAGGATAGACCAACAATACTTTATACTGAAAAAACTTGGTTAATTTGTCATTATTATATTCTACAAATAGTCAAAGATCACTTTCACTCAAAATATTAATTAAGTTGCATGCATAGTATTTAATTATGCCTGATTATAATTTAGTTGGTCATAAAAGAAAAAGATCTAGCTCTGATCATCACTTTAGCTCAAAAACTTAAGCTATCAACTGAAAAACCCTGAAGAGTTATATATACATATATACATACATTTACATGAATATTGAATGGTTTTGTGATATATGGACATACAATAAGGTGTGGTCTTCCATGGAGGATTGCGATAGTGGAGAGAAGGAAGACTGACACATTGTGGAGAAGCAGCTGCTGAATGTCTGCGAAGCTTGGCATCAATATTAAGATTTTGGATCTTCTGTCGCAAGGTTTTTGGTTGCTTGGCTTTTTAGCTGCGGTTTTATCCGTTGCTAAAGTGTTTTTAATATTATTGCAACAAATATTATTGCTGCTGTAACTTTTATTTAAATAATTAATTAAAAAAATTTATAGTCACAACAATATTTGTTGCAAGAAACTTTAGCAATAGAAAAAATCGCCGCTAAAAAGCCAAGCAGAGCCCACATACTCCAAGCAGAATCCGGACGCCAATATTAATGGAGGATGAATAGGAGAGTGTGAGAGTAGCAGAGGAGGTTGTTGAAGCCATTATTAAACTATTTGAGCTTATAGTTTTACTATGCTGTGAGAGATTGTGAAGGACAATACAGGGACATAATATTATATTCTGTTTTTCTAATTTTTTTTCTGATATATATATTTTCTGTGCTTCTTAATTTTTCTTGGTTTGTTCATTATTAATATATATGAAGATGTTCGATAATTTGAAAGATGAAATTAATGTGAAGAACCTCAGCCACTCATTTCTTTCATCTGGATATAGTGGCTGCTGACTTGGCTGCAAGACACGGCTTTTGTGGTGTTTTTGTTGGATAATAGACTACACGTTGGACGTTTTCAACACCCCACTAAAATCAAACTTCTAATTTTCATATATTCAATCTATAAACATAAATATAATCATTTCATATATTTCTCTTACATTAATTAGATACACTTTTACTTCCTCTAATTTTATAAAATTTTTAATTTGATCTCTCTAAATTAAAAATAGATAATATTATCCTCTTATTTTGTAAAATAACTCAAATTTTTTATCACATTTTCATTCAAAATTTAATGTCAGATTTAACAGTTAACTAAACTAGATGCTAAATATGAGCTATCATAAGTTAAAAGTTCTATATAAATAAATAAAAATTCAACTCAATCAATAAATTGTTAAATTTGATATTAAATTTTGGGTCAATAATCATAATATGATAAAAGGATAAAATTTAATTATTTCACTAAATAAGAGAACTCAATTGTCTATTTTAAAATTAAACGGTCAAATAAAATTTTTTTTAATGAAACTAGAGGATCAGATGTGTAGTTATATATTGGTGAAACATTTTTTTAACATATTTACTATTTATTTATAATCAAATGTGCATTAAATTTTTTTTTTACATATTTACTATTTATTGGCGAAACATTTTCTTTACGTATTTACACAAACATCCGTGTCATGTGATTGGGTAGGAGACAAACCATTCAAACACGTGTAACTGTACTTTAGAGTAACTTTTTGCTTATCTTACAAACCAGAAAAGAAAATTTTTTTAGTTATATTATGTAACTTTATTTATATATTTATCAATTATATTAATTAATTTTGTTTTTCTATAATATATGAATCTATTAATAAAAAATAAAAATAATTAGTTAAACATACAAGGTATATACTAAAAATATGAGAATCGATTTACTTAATATCTGAAAGTCAGGTCCAATCAATTTGAAGTTAAGATGACATAGGAATCCATAAATATGATGGTAATAGGCTTTGAGCCCACCATATTTGGGCCTTGTTTGTCGTATAAAAAGCCCATAGTGGCCTTATTGTGCCCCACAACGTCGGAGCCTGATACCTTAATGGGCTTTGGGCCTATTGCGTAAAGTTGTAAGAGTCCGGTCTTGATGAAGGTTACAATATAGCAAAAAAAAATCACAAGATTCAATTGGAATGTGAAACTCTAGGACACCTATAAACAGGCTCTTAAAACTTTCTAAAAAAATCTAAATAAATGAGAATACTATAAAATTTTCAAGTAGAGACGCATCTATTTTGAATGTAGAAGGTTACTTGTAGCAATGATCATGGGTAGAGCATAAATAGGTTATTATAGTATTTACATTTTGGATTTAAAAATTTTATTTTTTATTCATATTCGGACTCGAATATAAGAGAATAACAAAACCAATTTCTATACTAAAACCCTTTGAATATCTTAATCTTTGACTTGTTTATTCAAAAAAGAAAAAATTAAAATGATCATTCATTTTAAATCATGACTCATCTATATTGAAATTTATTAAAAAAAAATAATTTAAGTTACATCAATTATATTATGTAAAATTTAAAAATATAATCAATATAAAATTTTAAAAAATTTATATTTATAAAATTTTCAAATATAATAATTTATAAATTAATATGAAAGTTAAACTAATTTATTTAAAAAATTAAAACAAATAATATAATTTAAATATATATTTGTTTTAATATAATAAATTAAAAATATAATAATATTTAAAAAATTAATTGAATACCACTTTTTTTAGACTTAGAATTAAACTCGTATAATTTTTTAAAATAATATTAATATCTAGATTTATTTTTTCAATATTCAAACCTAAATCTAAATCTCGATCGAAATATTTCTATGCTCCCCTATAAGTAGGGATGACAATATGTTTGTATCTATTTATTTTTTTATTATTTATATTTATATTCATCCAAAATATCTAATGTATGAACTTTAATAGAATATGAAAGATATCATTTTTAATATTTATATATGAAACTACCGAATATTTGAAATATTCAAAACACCTAAAATATTTTAAATACGAAAAAAAATAATAAATATTTGATATTTGATAAACTATAATCAAATAATTTATTTTATATCCCATATCCATCTAATAAATTTTTTTCAAATATTATAAATAACTATAAAAAATTATTTTACAAAAAAAAAATATTACATAATTATAATAAGATAAAATTAAAAAAATTCAATATCACTAAAAAACATGAAAATTTATTTAGTAATATATATCATAATTTATTATATATATTATTTAAATATTATATACTAGATATCTTATTCATCTATTCAATTCAGACAACTATAAATATTCAAATCTAAAATTTATATTCATCAAATATTTAATAAATAATTATATTTTATTATCTTTATCTTATGTAATTTTTGATAATGATCAAATATTAAATATTTTTCAGACAAATACAAGAATTAATCATAATAACTATATTCATTACTGTCCCTATGAGTATAACCGTATAAGAAACGGGGACCCATTCTCTGCAAATGCGATATTGGTAGTTGGATTCGGATCCTGCTGTACGGGCTGCACATTCTTACATCCAGGTCACAAGTTTTTTGCAATGTCATTAAAAAACTCCACTAACTATGCTTTTACAATAAAAGCGAATTTAATTTGAAAAAAGAATCTTGGTTTGATATTTAATTTTTCATAAGAGCTAAGTTTTGTGATTGTGTGGGTGCACACCTCTGAGGTGATCACAATCCGAATCTCTGACCCTTCTCCCACACACGACGCTAAATCTCTCACAGTTACCGTCAACGCTACATTTGATCTTACGAAATCAAAGAGATTGATGCACGTCTTTGGAATTTGAAGCACCAAACTAAGATGAGTCTCCTTCTCCTACTTTGCCTTGGAACTATGAACATTTTGGCATCTCTGTCACTCTGTCGTTGAAATTCAAATACGGTTGACTAACAGTAAAACCTCTGTGTATGTGTAATCACTAATGTGTGTGCGTCTACCACATCGATTCCTTCTTGTTTGTTTCATTTGGTGGCATCCTCATATATCTATTTATATATCTCATTCCTCTGCTTTCCACAATATTTGCACACATTACCATGCATCTACTAGTTTTTGGTATATATATACATATACACGATAAAATTTTTAAATATACAAATGTGTATTTTTTTAATTTTAAAAATATAATATAAAATTATTATTATTATTATTATTATTATTATTTTAAAATAATAAATTAAATAATATAAAATTATTTAATCTATTTATTTTTTTAATTTTTTATTATCTTTATTTTTTATCTTTCATATTTTTACATTATATATTTTATTTTATATTATAAAATATATTATATTGAGAAACTGCTGACTGAAGAGTTCAAAAAAATTATAATATATTTATATTTATATTATAATAATTTTAAAGTTTTTTAATTATTAATCTAAAGATTTATATATCTTATAATATAAAATATGTAATGTAAAAATATGAAAGAGAAAAAATAAAAATAATAAAAAATTACAACTTAAAGTATATACATCTTTAATTTTAATAATAATAACAAAAACATGATGCTTTCAAAAATAATAAGAAATTATTTAATTTATTATTTTAAAATTTAATAATTATTATTTTATATTATATTTTAAAAATAAAAAATATATATCATACGTGTTGTGCATGTAAAGCTTGAAGTATATACATCTGCCTCCCAAGTATTAGTATTTAGTCAAGTTAACTAAAAATAAAGAATAATAAACTTTAATAAGATTTAGTTATCAAATTAGTGGATAAAATTTAATTGAAACATAATCAAACAATCCTTGATATATATTATTAATTTCTAAAGAATTTGAGATGAAATAAATTCAACAAAATATTACCTCAACTTGTTATTCTGCAGAGAAATTAATTAATACTAGTGCCAATCAAAACCTTTTATACTATATTGAATATATATATATATTTGAAAAATTAACCTTTTGAATTAAAAATTTGTATCATAAATATCTTTCTCACAATTTAATAATATTTTAAAGTCATTTCATGCCACATCAATAAATTCAAATTTTATTGTTCAATGTGTTTTTTAATTATAAGAAATTACTAGCTATATGTATAATTAAAAAATATTATATTAAGAATTTGATCATTGAAAGATACGTTTACTAATACTTTAATCATTAGAATATATTAATTATACAAATTAATCTCTAAAAGTTAAAATATTATACATGTTAGACCATCCGTTAAATATCGTTAAAAATATTTAATGGAGTGACTAATGTTTATAGTATTTCAAACTTTCAAGAATTAATTTGTATAATCACTAAACGTTTTACTTAAACACTTAGACAATTAACGTTTTACATCAATATGTCTATCAAATAGTTTTAATGATATCTGATGAAAATACTAACGTATGTAATATTTCAAATTTTTGGAGCCCAATTTATCTACTCAGCATCTTTCAATAACTAAAGTATCAATAAATATATATTTTAGAAACTAAATTATTAGTATAGTCTTAAAAAAATAGGTAAAGAACCTCTAATGTATGAGATTCAAATATTGCATATTTATAGTTATTCAATTTTTATAAAATTAGGTATAAAAGAATAGCAAAAAAAAAAAAAAGCCACTTCTAATGTAATGATTGAGAATCAAGAAATTTTATGTTTTATGAAATAATATTAAAGGATATAGTTAGAGGAAAATTATTTTAGTGCACGAGAGATATGGTGACTTTTAATTTAATATTCAGTAGATTATTTTTGTCAATTTAATTATTCAAAGATAAAAGTATCTTTAATGATATCATTCTACCTAAATTTCATCTTCATCCATAATTTTGTACTTAAAGGAATACTAAAGTATAATTTAGTTGATGACATAATTTTTTCATATTTCACACATTAATCTACAAAAAGATAAAATACTAGATAAATCAAAAATTTCTAATTGAACACATAAATTTTTAACTAATTACATATTTGATAGTAATTTGAGAATTGAGGTTGATTTGGATATTAAAAATATTTTTGACTAGTTTTATACATAAACTTTTTTAATGTGGTATGGATTATCTATTACCTAAAATTTTCATATTAATAAAAAAAATTTAGTCAATATTTCGTTAAATAAAATGTTAAGATATAAATGAAGTTTAAATAAAAAGATAATATTAAAGTTATTTTTAATTTTGAAAGATTAAATTAACAAAAATAATCTATAAATAATTAAATTAAAATTTATCATATTTTTTCAAAATTAAAATAAATTTTTTCCTCATATAGTTATATTTATTTATACATAAGTAGTTAAAATAAAATTTACATTTGACTTTTATTATTATTTAAAATTAAAAAAAATTATTATCATATTCAAGTCTAAATTGAATTTATAAATTACAAAACGAAAATTAATTTGATGTGGAAGAGAGAAAAAATAAATTAAAATGAAAAATATAAAAAATTTATAAAACTGATAAAGAGTAATGGTTTCCCATCAATAATCAAATTGTAGGAACTGTTCATGGATGGTTAACTTACCAGTGGAATGAAAGACATAAGCGTTACGTTTATAGGAATCAAAGTGGGCCCACTTGACTAATATGGGCTGGTCTTAGGTGAGCTTTTTTTTAGGGAATATTTACAACATTTTAAATTACATTCCACTTTGGATTAATTTTTTGTAGTATAATATTAAAATAAAATCTTCTTAATAAATATATTTTTAAAAATTTGAACTTGTATCTTTTTATGTGAAAAAATTATGTCACTCTAAATCAACATATGTTAGTCTAAGTGAGCCTTTTTATATGAGTATGTGTTGGGTTAGGTTGATTTACCTATTTAAGTAAGGGCAACAATACTAGTATTAGTAATAAAATAGTAAATAATTATATTATTTTAGAATAAATACATACAAAAAGAAGTTAGAATAAATATTTGTGTAATATTATTATATTAAATTTTTAATAATATTGATTGTAATTATTTTATTAGTAAAAATTATTAATATTAAAAAAAGTTATTGAAATATAACTATTGTGACTTAAGGTAGTTGAAATTTCTTTAAAATGATAAAACTCTAATAATAGTAATCTTTCTATACACAATATTAAAACTAGATATGTTATTTAATGAAATATTTATCATTTTAATTAATTAAATATCATTTTTTTAAATAAGACATCGAGGATAATTAATTTTAATATGCTCTCAATTTATATTTTATGAACTAGAAACATGTCATTTTACATATCTTATCTTTTTCCCTCTTTTTTCCTTTTTATTCTCTTAATGGAGCAAGCATATCACAATAAAAGAAAATTATGGAAATGAATCTTCTAAAGCTTAAATTTTAATAAAGTGTAGAAATAAAAAAAATATAAATAACTTATAATTATATATGATGAGTCTTTAATTTATTTTTTTATATTTTATTATTATATCAAAATTTATATTTCCAAGTAAAAAAATCCAGTTGATGAAAACATGGAAATGCGAGATTATAGTAATTAAATTACAAATTAATCATGTCAATGATATATATGGAATACTAAAAAATGCGAGATCATGAGCGGGAAATTCGAAAGTTGGCTCGTTGTTTTCAATATATATATATATAAAAGATACAGCAGAGACCAGACCATTGTTCTGTTTGAGTTTATTCATGTCTAGATTAGAGTTAACCTCATCGAGGATATCGATGCCACCACGCAGAGTTTAATATTTATACGAATTATAAATATTCATTTATCAATTCTTAATACTTAAATTTGCACAAGACATAATTATATAATAAGAACAACCCAAATAATACAAACTTTGTAAATTGCACGTGATTCACAACGTGTTTTAAATTTAATCACCAAACTACGCGTTCATAATAGTGAACGCAATGTAGTTAGATTTTCAAAATTTTAGTATTTAAGTAACTGATATTTTATCTAAATACGAGTTTTGGGAGATATATCTTGATATATTTGAATTCACAAAAGAACATTTTTAATTCTTTAATTTTAACTTAATTTTAGTTTTATACTTTAAGTTTAATTAATTTTATTTTAATTATTTAATTTTAAAAATAAATCAATTCTTTTTTAATTTTTAACATTGTAGATTTATTTAATGAGAAATTTTGAGTTTGAGAGCAAATTTTATATTTCTTTGACATGTTATTAATAATATCGTTAATCTTATATGTATAAAAAATAAATTTAAATATAACGTTGCATTTAAATTTTTAATTTAAATTTAAATATTTTATTATTATTTTATATTGAAGATCGATAGACTCATAATATCAATAGCAATACAAAATAATGTGTTAAAATTAATTTTAATTTATTACTCTTAATTAAGTAAATTAATAATTTTAATAATTAAAAAAATTTTGATTGATTTTTTAAATTAAAAAATTAAAATAAAATTAATCAAAGAGATAAATTAAAATTTGATTTAAAGTTAAATAGAATAATTAGATTTTAGTCTATTTGAAATTCACATGCTGATTCAGCGACTAAGAAAGTGACGTGCTAGAAATATCTGCTCGTGTTTATTATTTTGTACATGTAAATGCATGTGGTGTGGGCATTGGACTGTGGAAAGTAGAAGCAAAGTAAATTTCATTTATCTTTTTTTAAAATTTTAATTGTTATTTATATTTATTTTTAATTTCAAAAATTATGCTCACCATTTTTTAATCATTTTATTTTTTACCAATAAAAATAATTTTTACATTAAAAATTATAATTTTATTTTTAATATAATAGTAAATATAGTAAAATTTGGCACATTATATTTTTAATATAAAATAAAAGAGTTAAGTAATTTTGTTATTTTAAAATAAGCACATATTTATAAATTATTAATTTTGTTGATAAAACATTTAAAAAAATTATATTAAACTTTAGAAATAGGAAATGTAATTTAAAAAATAAAAAATAAGAGTTTATGTAATTTATTTTTTAAAAAATATGCCTAATAAGCTAAGAGCTACAAACAAAGGAACGGAGAGAAAAGGAAGAAAGAAAGAGAAGCAAATAAAATAAGGAGTAAATTATTATTTTAGTATCTAAAAAATTTAATTTATCTTAATTTAATTTTTAAATTATAAAAATATTTAATTTAATTATTAAAAAATATATTATTTCTTAATTTAGTATTTAAAATTTTAATTAAATATTAAATTGAGATATAAAAACATGTAATATTTATACATAAAAAAAATAAATTAAGACATATTATATTTTTAATTATTAAATTAAATATTTTTATTATTTAAAAATTAAATTGAGACAAAATTCTATATTTTTAAATATTAAAATAATAAAAGGCGAGAAGGTAGCAACGGAAAAAGGAGCAAAGCAAATCGTGAATAGGACACAGCCTTGGCTGGGGGAGAAGTGAAGGTTGCCTTTGTGGCTTTGTCCCTCTCACACTCTTTCACATTGAGATGGGTGCTTTTTATTTATTCTTTTTTTTTAATTTAAAAAAGGTTAATAAACTTTTAAACTAAAATAATAAAATACTTAATTTTTAAATCTTAACAAATAGATTATATGGTTTATTTTATTACTAATATCATTAATTTGTTTATTACTTCAAATTATTTTTTAATTGCGGTGACAATCTCTAGTTATTAATTTCCTATAGATGTTAATTATAAAAGACAAATTGTATTTTTATTTCTTTATTATTTACGTTACTATCAAGTGTTGGGTGATGCTTGGGGTGAATTTATTAGCACCTCAACTAGATATTCTCTTGGGTTTAGGACTAGAATGTTCACAATGAAATCTTTTGTGACTCCAACTTAATTAAAAAATTGGTTTAGCTTAAAATTTTCTTGAATATAAAGTAGAAGTATGCATAAACAACTAATTCACTTAAATCCAACAGAATTTTTTTAAACAAAATTATTACTTTTTTTAATATTACTATTGCGTCATTATACAAAAAAATGCATCATAAATGTATTATTTCTAAAAATTAAGTTGTAAAATTATATATATTAATTACATTTTTTTTATTTCCAAACTTTTGAATTCTGTCTCAAGCTCTAATATGGATGATTACACTAATAGAATTTACACATGTAACAATTTAGTTAGAACACTACTTGCTAACATGACAAATATATTTTATTAAAAATTATGAAGTTTAGAGACAAAATTGACATACCAAATTTTAGAGACAAAAAAGTACTTTTTTTTTTTAACTTTTGTTTATTTATCAAGTTTAAATATCTAACTCTTAAATTTTAAACACTAATTTTTAACTTTATCCTTCTTTTATTTACTCTAAATAATTAAATTATATCCTTTCTATCTTAAAATTAACATATGCCCTTTGCAATAAATCTCTTATTTTAAATTTTATCTTTTCAGTCAAAGTTTTACTTTAGTCAAAAATTGAAATTCTATAATAGTTGATATCAAAAATATACATGACAAAAACAACTTAAAATATATGCAAAAAAATTCTTTCCCTGAAAAAATATATTCAAGAAATTACCGAAGTTAGAATATTAAACAGGAAACAACATTCATTCGGTTTACTTTTTTTTCTTCTTAAGCTC
This sequence comes from Senna siamea, assembly GCA_031216115.1. Classification (NCBI taxonomy): domain Eukaryota; kingdom Viridiplantae; phylum Streptophyta; class Magnoliopsida; order Fabales; family Fabaceae; genus Senna; species Senna siamea. Next base: position 5,050,208 of record CM062357.1, read on the forward strand.
TCCCTCTTTTTTTTGTTTATATATTTTTCAGGCCCAAACTTTTGTAACTTAGTTTTTAATAACAATCTCAATCAACTTTTTCTCTCTATAACTTAATTTCTTTATACATTTAGTTATTTTGATAAAGATTAAGGACATCTGTTGAAATAAAAGGGATCAAAAAGTGATACAGAGTTAAGAATTCAAACTAAAAAAATAAATAAATAATGAACAAAATTATTTCTTTTCAAACTTTAAAATTATTGTCAAATTTATATCTAAACTTTATAATTTCTATCAATTTCATTATAATTTATAATGTGATCCATTTGCCATGACAGCAAGAATGCGAACTAAATTTTCACATGTAAATATTCTATTAATATAATAAACAATGTTAATTTTTTATAATAAAATTGATAAAATTTAAAAGATTAGAGATAAAATTAATAAAAAAATTTAAAAATAAAATTAAAAATTAATACAAAATTTAGAGATATAAAAAATATTTTTATCCAATTTTTAATATTAAAAATTTTATTAATTAATTAAATAAAAATTTAACGTGTAAAATAAGAAGAATGATTAGCAAAATTCAAAGTGAAAAACTAAATATTGTAGTTAGGAATTAAATGGTCCTATTTTAATAATTTTGTATTCTCTATATTTTTAATTATAATTCTTTGTAACAAGAAAAAAATAAAAATAAAAAATTTATATTAATAAGAATTTATTTTAAATAAATTAAAAATTAAAAATTTTTATTTTTATATCTTTTATATTATAAAAAAATGTATTAATTTTTAATTGTAAAATATGTAAACTTATTTTAATTTCTTATTTGAACCAAGTTGGGGATGCGTGCTACTTTTGTTGTATGACACATCTCTTTCTAGTTCCTGGTGGATTTTTATGTGTAAGAGACAAAAATATAATGCAGTTTTGTGAGAGTATTGGGATTGGCATAGCCTTTTCATCATTAGTTTGACCTTTTCATCCTCCACTTCTCATTTTCGTCATATACCTTTCAATCTATGAAAAGTTGGAAACTTCTTCCACCATCTCACTTTTTTGGCTCTGCTTCTTTTCTCTCTCTCTCTCTCTCTCTCTCTCTCTTTAATTTATTTTATTAAAATTATCAATATTAAAAAATTTATTCAAATTTAATTAATTTGGTTGAACTTATTCAAATCTTATAGTGGGGTAGATTTTTGTTTTCAACAGATATATTTTTATATACAAAATCTAAATTTAAATATTATTCAAAAAAATAAAATATCTATAACTTTAATTTATTATCAATTGATTACTTCTTTTATTTTCATTTTCTCAAACCATCTTGAATCTATTTGTCTCAAAAGATTTTAAAATAAATATTTTTTGAATTAAAACGTATTTACATAAAATATATATGAACATATAAAATCACTAAAAGGAGTAAAATGTTTCAATAAGGTATCAAAATGATTCAAATTTATAGATTTAAATGTAAATAATATCATGTCTAAAATATTTAAAAATAATTTAACTTAATATCTCATACATTATATAATCTTTCAATATATTTTAATTAATCGATGTTAAACTTTTTCTTATATTTTCTTTACATTTCCAATAATGTGCTATTTTAGATTAGATGCCAATTATTTATTTGAGTGAGATCACACTATTTAAACAGCTTGAATAAAAAATATTGAATATATAAATGAATAAGTTATAAAAAAATATTAGTTTATTTTTTTTTATTTAATAAAATTAAAAAACTAAATTACACACTAATTCAAATTTGGGAAATAAATTGCACTTTTACCAATCTTGTAATCATTAACACAAATTATCCTAAACATCATGGCCGAAAAGAGGAGAGCAGAAAGCGTTGTGGAAACATATAATGACGAAACATCTTTCATAGTACACGGACATATCATAATATTAATATCACACAAAAGTCAATGTGAAACGAGAAGCATCATTCCCTTGTGTGTAATCATCACAATCGCAAAGATTTTCAAACTCCCTCTTTTCTTAGCCATACACGTTGGGCCCTCCATCTCCCACTTTCCCAATTCAACCATTAATCATATCAGTAGTTAATATTATTTCAATCCCTAATGTTTGGGACAAGTTTCCATTTCCACTCTTGATTATTTCTTATTTCACTTTAAGTCCTTTATTTTTTCAACTTGTTTCCTCGTCCTCTAAACTAACTCCATGCATTAATATCACAAGTACATTTTTCTTTCTTCTATCTTCCTCTCATAATTTGAGTTGGAAAGAAGACATTTAAATGGAACAAATGTAATTTTTGTAATTAAAAAGATAATAAAATATAATTTAATCCAACTTTTATTTAAAATTTATATATAAAATTTTTAATTAAATCTTAATTTATCAAAGTAACTATTGGATCAAACGTCTGTCATTAAATTAAAATTATAATTATTAGTTAAATTATATTTAACATGCAGGCATAGATTTAACAATTATTTAACTTTTATTGAGCTTTTGTCATAGGATAACTATTTTTACACCTTAACCAATAATTTTTCCTTCAATAATTGTCTTATTAAAAATTAAATTCATAACGTTATTTTTGATATTAATTGTTAGATTGAGTGTTTATAATTAAGTTAAAAATTATAACTATTAATTAAAATACAATTTTTTTTATTTAACTGTACCATATCTAAGTATTATAAGTTTAACTATAATTTGACTCTGGTTAAGCTTCCATTATGATACAATTATTCTTACATTTTAACTACTAGTAACTAATTTTATTTAAACTAAACAAAAAAATAGTATATTATTAACTATGTGATTATAAAAAATTATAATTTTTTATTATAAATATACTCAACATGTTAAAAGAACTTTTGCACAAGTAACATCTTTTGACTTTTGTAGATAAGTGTGGAAAATTTTTAATATTATATATAAAAATTAAAATTAAAATTAAAAGGTACTCTCAACATAAAAGTATTTAATTTTGTGTTCTAAACGCTGCCTTAGTACTGCAATAAAGAGATTTAATTTTGGGAAAGCATGAGAATATCTTAGTTGTAATTAGAAAAAAAATATGTACAAAACGAGTCTTATTAAATTAGGGAGATACACTAATTAACACTATTAAATTAAAAGAGCAGATTTATCATATGGCCTATCTCTTCTTTCTGTGTACTCTGTGTCTTCTCTCTCATCGATCATCACCTGCGTACATTTCACATGTCTATGGAAGACAAACACAAGAGTGCCCTCTGCTCCCCGTTTCTATGCCATTGTCACATCCCTCCTTACATGCTTTCGTCCTCCATTCTTCTTCTTCTGCTGGTTTAGCTATAGCTTCCATTAATGAACCTGAAAATCTCTTGAACTGCTCCTACAATTTCACTTGCTGATACTAGCTTACACTCTTCTTCAATCTGCATTAGACATACGCACTAAATCCTTTATCTGAAAGCCTAATGGTTGTCGTATTAATCATTTAATTATTATTATTATTGTGTTAAAATAATTCTTCACTAAAATATCTATTTTTTTTTTAAAGTAAACCAGATACAAAATTGAAAAAATTATAGAAAATGTTGGAAACAGAGAAGCCAGGTTTTGCTTAGGTTGGAAGTCAGAAGAACAGTAGAGGTTCCACAATGCAATGAGTTGACCCCATTAAACCAAAAAGAAAAAAAAAAGTTGACCCCATTAAAAAAAATGAAAGAAAACACAGAAAAGACTAAAGAGAGAGGGAAAGTAATACCTTGAGGTTGAAAGAGTAGAGAACTGTGGCCTGCGAGGTGGTTATGTTTAGGTGCAGAACAGTTAGCCTAAGATCCTCAAGAGCAACAATGGCTTTCACCAATTGCCCTGGCCTTCTTTTGCACTGAACCTTGAGGTTCACATGGCTTTGAATCACTGTCACTTCTACAACCCCTACCTCTGACTTCTTCTCTGCTTTAACTTCTTCTCCAAAGTTGGCTTCTTCCCCACACGACGTCGTTCTATAACTGAATCCAACTTCTTCGTTTCTTCTCATTCTTTTTTGAGTCTCAAGGGATTGAAGCAGCTGCTCCAATTCCTTCACGAAATCTATTGCCCCTCCAATAATAGATGCTTGGTCGCCCTATGAAAAATCAAAAGCTTGGATTTTTATCATGAAAAAAAAATTAAAAACCAAAACCAGGGGATTTGAAGAAATGGATTGATTTTCCCTTATTTATGAGACTAAATAAATAAAAAGATTAGATTTTTACCATGAAAATAGCAAAGAGGGAATTTGAAGAAATGGGTTTGGTTCAATTTATATAAAGATGGATTTACCCTTTGAATATAGGAAGTGGGCATGAGGGATCTTAGAACTCCGAGGTGGTCGTTCATTTGGCGGCGGCGGTTGCGTTCGACGGCAATGTGGGTCATCCGTTGATTCTCCACGTCTTCCTTATTCTTAACGGGTCTCGTTCTCTTCCTCTTCCTCCTACAATTCTCAGGTTTCACTGGCGACGGCGATGGCATCTCCTCCTCCGCCGCCACGTCATGGGTGGTGGTGACACAGCTCTCGGGCTCCGGCGGCCCGTGAATTTGGGTCTCCGTTGTTCTTCTGGGTATATAGCCTGCTATTTTGTCTTTTTCTTCTTCTGTGTATGGCTTCTTCAGGTTCTGAAGCTTTACGAGTGTTTGAAAGTCTGTGTCGTTGAAGGGGAAAAATTGGGTGGATTGAGATTCCACACTCTGAAGCATCTCAAGAAATGGCATTTTATCCTCCAAGCTTGTTGACATCAAAAATTGCTTTTCTTCTTCATGCTCAATAAAACCTTGCTCTAGACAGTTTACTTCCAAATGCTGCTCGCCAAAGAACTGCAAGAACAAGACAAAAATTTTGAAGAAATAATAAAAAAGCGAACTTTCAAAGAAGCAAAGAATATATGATTCCATTAATGGGGTTCGGGGATCAGTCTCTAAAGAGAAAAAAGAAAAGAGGAACGAATAATATAGAATGTGAAAAGAGGGAGAACAGTGCAGATGTAGAAGCATATATTTGCAGGAAAATAAAACAAAGCATTAAATGCAAGGCATTTTGAGGAGTAAATGCAGTACTTTTTTTTCTTGATTCTAGAAATGTGTTTTTGGAGAAAAGGGCAAAAACGAAACAAATAAGAAGAACAAGAAGAAGAAGAACATACAGAGGAATTAATGGGTCCTTGAAGGCTCTCCATCAAAAGTGATGGAACTTAAAATTCCGTAGAGTGATCCTACCAAAACGAAGGGAGCAATAAATGTAATCCCCAAGAAGAAGCAGAAGGAAACCCCATATATATATATATATGTATGATATTCCTTTGTGGTGTGATGGTAATGAGAGAGTATTATATTTAGAATATACAATAAATGCGTGCTTGTTTGGAAGAGCTCGACATACAGAACAGTGATTTGGGGTTAGAAGATGAAAATGAAGAGAAGGATGCGGTAAGAAACGAAAGGTGGAAAATTAGAAGAGATATAGGAGAGGATGATGATGATGATGCATATGAAACTGTGAGAGTTGGTGAGAGAGAGAGAGAGGATGGTCTATCAGGTTTACAAGGTCCCAAGCATTATTGGCGGTGGCAATTTTGTCCAGCAGCGGAGACAGACAGTTGTGGGACTCTGTGTTTCTTTCTTTCTCTCTCCCTCTCTCTCTAATTTTTGGAGAGAAATAAGATACGGGCTTTTGCAGTTTGAAAATTAGTATATATTTTAATAAAAAAATAAAAATAAAAAAAAAAATTTTGAATTTATTAATTGTAAGTCTGAATTTTTTATTTTTATTTTTATCATGAATTACAACAAAAAAAATATAGATAGTCCAAAATCATAAGATGCAGGTGCAAAGATTAATAAATTTTTTTATGTAAAACTATTTTTTGTTAATATATATATAATTTAAGTAAAAATATTTTTTATGTTCTTAAATTTTAATTTTATTTTAAAATTTTTGTATAATTAATTTTATTTTTAAAGTTTAAAACTATAATTAATTTTATTTTATAATTTAATGCGATTCAAATTATTAGTGAATATTTTTAAAATTTGTATTAATTAATATTTTATTTTTTATTTAATATTTTAACATTAAATTAAATATTATATTATTATTTGTTATTAATAATTTATACGACATTAAATAAAGTTTATTACAATTTAAATATTTAAAGATAAATTTGATCAAAATATTTTAAAGATAAAATAAAAAATTGATATAAAATTTAAAAATATAAAAAATATTTTTATCTAAAATTTAAATATTTTATGTATCTTTCTTTACTCCAATTGATTAAAAGGTATCTAATTAATTTGTAAAGCTTTCGGTAACTATACATTTAAAAAAATTAATCAAAGTAATAATTTTTATTGTTTAAAAATATTTAAGTTTAATTTTTATATTTTTATTAATTTTATTAAATAAAAAATAATATTATATAATTTATATAATTCTTCCTTTCGTTATTATTATTATTTTTTAATTTCTTTCACACAGTATATCAAGTCCTTTTAAACTTAAATAAAGTGTTATATATATCTTTAGTCATTGCCTAAATACTTTATCAATTGGATAATTTTTTAATTACTGTCATGCTAGCTAATAAGATTCAAATTTTAAAGCTAATTTAATAAATTGTTCAAGAAGAGGAGTTTTTTATATTAAAATTAAGAAAATGATATAAGACATAACGTTGAAATTCACATATTTTAGGAGAGTTTATTATTTAATAAATCTTATAATGTATGAAAATTACACATGTATATTTTTAAGAGTAAACATACTTTTTTATTTCTCAAAAATAAGTAATAATGTGATTTGGTTTTTAAAAATTATAATACATATTTTGGTTTTAAAAAAATTATAATAGTTAATTTGTTAGTTCTTAAACTATTAGTCATTAACATAAAAAATAATAAGAGGTGTTAAATATTAAATGATTCCTAAAATATTAAAAATATATATTTTTTAGTCTTTAATATACTAACAATTTAAACTATAATAATTGGTAAAATAATTTAATCATATATTAACATCTATCATGTTTTCAAAATAAATTTTGTAAGAAATAAACTTGTATTTCAGTACATAATCATAAATTAATAAATAAATATTTGATATTTGTATACAATATTTTTTTAAATTTATCTAACATTTATTTTTGAACTATTAAAGTATAAAAACATCATAAAAATGATATAGAGATATTAACATATTTATACTTTTTTATAAATTATAGTTAAAAATATACAATTATTTTAATTACATAATTATTAAAAAAATTAGTACTTATATGTAAAAATTTTACCACGTATGCAGATATATTATATTTTTTATTAACAATTCACACAAATTTAAATATTTTTTTAGCACATAGCAATTCATATTAAGCACTTATGATTATCGAATATCTAATAACTTAAGTTACATTTTGATTTGATTCTAAATTTAAAAATATTATATAGTATTTTATACCAACAAATTTGTGTGCACACACATAAGTATTTTCACTTATAATTTGCTATTAATTTTTAATGTACATACATGAATGCTAATAATTCTAATGGATTTAATACTTTTACGTATAATTTAAAATGTTAAATTAATGAACAAAATACATTTAATTAAATAAGTAAACAAAAATAAAGAAACAAAAGACAACTAGATAGACAAATATATTTTTTTTCAAAATTTATTTTTTATTAAATAAAATAACTTAATTAACCTTATAAAAAAAAGATATTATAGAATACAACTTCATAAGTATAAAAATATTTAGCAAATGTTTAATATTAATAAATTAGAGTGTGACATCATCAAACACAAGTAAATTACTATGTGTTAAAAAGTATATTCAAATTTGTGTAGTTCGTAAGTAAAAAAAAATGTGTTACATATATTATAAAAGCATTACATATAAGTATTGGTTTGTTTATATATTATGTAATTAAAATGTTATATAAATTTAGTTAAAATCTTTAGGATAATAGAGATATTTTAATATATCTATATCACTTTTATGATGTTATTTTATTTTAATAGTTTAAAAATAAATATTAGATAAATTAAGAAAAAGTGTATTAAAAAAATCAAATGTTTATTTTGTTGATTTATGGTTAAATACTCATATAAAAATTTATTTTTTATAAGTCATACTTTTAAAATATAGTTAAATATTGATGTATGGAGAAATTTTTTTAAAAATTATTATAGTTTAGATTGTTGATATACTAGAAAGTAAAAAATATATATTTTGAATTTTTTAGAGATCATTTAATATTTAATATCTTTATTATTTTTTATTAATGACTAAAGGTTTAAAAATTAATGAATTAATTATTATAATATTTTAAAAATTAAAGTGTATATTATAATGTTTTAAAAATTAAATCATATTATTATTTATATTTTAAGAATAAAAAATTAATCAACTCTCTATTTTTATTTCTTATTAAAAATCGAGTGAGAGGAAAATTGAAGGGATCTAAATATTTTCTTTATTTGCTTATGGTTATGGACGGAGTACGGCAGAGAAACAAAAGAAAGGAGAAAGGGTTTGAAAAGGCATTGTGTGTCACTCGAGTGAATAATGATGATGATGGGTCATTTCCGAATTTCCGCTGAACCGACGTTTACCTCAGAAAAATACTCAATTTGACCCCATATTGTTTTCTTATTTACCTTTTAAACCCCCTACCTGTCAATTTATACCGCACATGGGGTGGAAGTAGAAAGTACACTGCTAACTGCTAAGCCCCTTATTCCACGGCATGGTAGATTGATTGGGCCGTGTTTTTCTTTCTTACTCCGTAGATATTTTTCGCCTCTTCTTCCGAGAGCTTAATGTTATCACAATCAAATTAGACAAACATATACTAATAACATGTTAGTTGAAGTAGATGGTTTTGTCTTTCTAAAGAACATTATATAAGACAAAGAAATTATTAATAATTTAGTATAAAAACAAACAAATTCATTGAATATTTTTTCTTTTATTTTAGGAGGGAAAATGGAAAATTCGTTTCTAAACTAAAGGTTTGCGAAATTTAGTATTTATACCAGTGGCATGCATGCAAATATTATTTAGCTATTGTCACAAAGAGATCACGGGAGACTTCAATTTCTTATTTCAACGGTCTTTTACGGAAAAAATCTTTTAAAATATTTGACGGGGATGAAAATTTTAAAGTAAGAAAAATTAAAAAAATTATTAAGAGAGAGATAAAAAATGAATCATTTTAAATAGATTATCATCTGGTTTTTTTTTATCATACTTCTGCTTCATGAATTTTTTTTTCTTTTATTTTAGAAGATCCAAATTCATTTTTTACATGTGTTGCAACTAGCTATTTTTTTTTTCCTTCTCTCCTTGTACCAAAAGAAAAAGTCAAATTTCAGGTCTTTTCTTTCTTTTTTCATTTATACAATTTTCTCACTCTAAAATAATATTAGTAGATATTTAATTAATAATAAAAATAATAATTTGTTATTAAAATTAATACTTTATTTAATTAATAAATTAATTTATTTAAATAATAAACTAATTAGCATTTTATATTTTATTTAATTAATAAAAATTAAGAATAATAAATATTAATAACCATGATCTATTTAAATAATATGAATAGTAAAATAAAATGTAAACATGTCATTTTTAGTAATTTAATAATCAAAATTATTTTTTTAATAAATTTTGTAAAAAAAAACTGTTTTTCATATATTAATAAAAATACTTTTTAAGTAAAATTTTCAAACAAAAATTACTTCATACTCTAAGCATTTCTTTTTCACACTCTATTTGAGAAGAATTCATTTGAAAATAGATAAATTTTAGAAGTAATCCCATGCTTTAAAATTATCTTTAGAAGATAACTATAAAAAATAATTAAAAAATTGCAAAGTACTTAAATATTAAACTTTTCAATCACAATATATTAATGTGAAATTAAGCCAAATTACAAAGTATCAAAATGTATTTTAGTGAAGCTTTACTTTTCTGTTCTCATATTTACATTTTGAACAAACTTTCAGTTTGAAGTCCAATCTTCGTTGTCTGACGGCCCGTGTAAATCATTTCGCTCCATCCAGTCAATCAAAAGTCTTTCTGTAATACTTTAGCATATATATATATATATATATATATATATATATATATAAATTTTTAACATATAATATAAAATAATATTTATTATTCTTAAAATAATAAAAAGTTAATTAATTTTTTTATCTTTTTGTATTACATATTTTATTTTTTATTTTATATTATATAATATAAAATTTATAAAACTAATAATTAAAAAATTTTAGAGTTATTATAATATATTAAATATTTCACATACAAAAGTATGTGTACTTTTTTTAACTTTTAAAATGTAATACAAAATAATAATTATTATAATTTTAAAAAATAATAAATTAAATAATAAAAATTATTTAATTTATTTAAAAAATAATAAATTATATAATAATAAATTATTAGAATTTTGCATGAATAAATATGCATGCTTTTTCATTTTAAAAATATAATATAAAATAATAATTATTATAATTTTAAAATAATAAGTTTAATAATAACAAGTTATTTAACTCTTTATTTATCTCTTATAACTTTTTATTATCATATTTAATTTTTCTTTCTTATGTCTGGAGTGAAAGTGAAACGAGTTATTTATGAATAATTTGGGCTAGACTCGTATAAAAACTCATTTGGGTTCGGTTTATTTATTAAATACATGAGCTTGGACTTATAATTAAGTTCATTTAATTAGACAAATCAAGCTTCAAAGTTTGATACTTTGCTCATTTAGTTCATGAATAACTTGTTTAAGAATAAAATAATATAAACATATTATATATATATATATTACATGCATAATAAATATTTAAATAATATATATATTTATATATATAAAATAAACATATATTTTATGTATATTTGTTTTTGAATTTGTTATATGAAAATATCATTTTGTTAATAAAATATTTGAAATGATATAATTCATAAACTAGTGTAATATATAAAATAATTTGTACATAATCAATTTGTATTTAATTAAATATTCTTTTATGATTAATTTTTAAATAGTAAAATTTGAAATCATATATTTGTGGTTTATAATATTTTTTTAATTAATTATAATTTATTACACTTATTTAATTTATTTTTGTATAATTTTACACGAGGTATACGAGTCGACCCTGAGCTCTCATTTAATAAAACGAGTTGAGTCTGATTTAAATTTTAAACTCATTTTACTTAAATAAAATAAGTCTGAACAATTCATTTATTAAATAAGTTAAACTCGAATTCACGTCATATATTTTATTTTATATTATAAAATATATCTATATTGTAATATATATATATTGTTATCCTTTTAATTAACTATATAATACTCTTAGTTTGACGTTCAATAACCTATTATCTTTCTATTATTTCAAATACTATAATTTTTTCCCTTATGTTATATAATTTATCCAAAAATTAATCAAACTTCTAATAATCTATTAACTATATATATATGTGTGTGTGTGTCATTTTTTATTTGGTTTGCACTGTTAATCAACAAGTTAATAAACTATTAAAATTAGAAAGAAGAAATAACATAAAGACAAAATTAGATTTTTTTATAAAAATAAAAATACAATATTATCTACTTTTAAACTAGAGGTTAATGGGCATACAAGACAATATTTAATGACAATTAATTTTTACAAATATACTTAAGAGTTAGAAGAAAAGGCAAAGGAAAGAAAAAAAAAAAAACCAAAACCAAAGAAAAAGATGTTAGAGAGAATTGAGCGGGAGACACAGTTAATAATAATGTCACCTTTTTCTTAGAAAAAAATTGTACTCCAAAAATTAGGAGGATTTAAACAAAATAGGAGATGAAAAACTTCAAAGAATTTTATAAGAATTGGCATAAATATTTTACTATCATCCTCTCACTATTAATATATCCCAAACAAGAAAAAAAGATTGGCCAATTCAATTTTTTTTAATATCCTCAATCCAAACATATATATATATATATATATATATATATATATATATATATATATGAGTTTATGCTTAAAATGCAAATTCACAAAAAATAACTCTTGATTCATAATTTGGATAACTGAACCTAGCTAGTTGGGTTGGCTTAAGGGCAAAGGTGAGTATATAATATCTTAAATTTAAGTTCAAATACTATATTTGTCCGTTACTTATATTGAACAGTAAAGAAACTTTTCTTTAAATTATCTCTATATAATTTTTATCAAATTAAAAAAAATTAGTTGGCCAAAATACAAAGCATTTTTTTTTTAAAATGTTATTGAAAATTTGATTATCAAAATACCTACATTTACGGGTATCTTTAAATTTTAACTAATGAATTTAGGTTTGAGCACAAAAAATGAGTTTGAATTCAGGCTTAAAATTTTTTTTCAGACATTTTGATATGTCATACTCTGAGGAAATTAATATTTACTGTCCCCAGACTCATTGCATATATTATATATTAAAATATTTATTTTATATTTTTATATATCAATTTATCAAATATAAATTTATTATATTATATAATACATATATATTAATTATATTTTCTTTTATTTTTTTTACTTTGAATTTTATATAAATAAGTTTTAAATAAATAAAAAAACTATTTTTAAAATTGTATATATGTTCATTTTCTAATGGGTAAATCATAGATGTCCGAATCGTCACAAGACAGAGATTCTCTCCTTCAAACAAGACCTAGCTCTGAATAACTTTATTATTATTATTTTTTTATTTTTTTGTTTTTATTAAAAACAGACATTTGACACTTACAACTTGGCAATGGGACTGCAGGCACAAGCAGATATAGCTATCCTCATAGCTAGGTAGTCATAGATTCTCAGGTAATTAACGAACCATGTCATATATATGTGTTTGTCTGTGTGAACACGATCAAATTAAGAAAATGACACGCCAATCACTAGCCACAAAAGCTAACACACGTTATCCACTCATCATCAAACCAAAGACAAGGCACAAGCAATCAGAAAGGTATTGCACAAAATCTCCCACTCATTCTCACTCAATTTGTGTTTACAAAAGACAAGCTTTTAGTGATAAGGTCACCCTCTCATCATTTTCTTATCTTCTTCTTCCTGGGTTGCTATCAAACCACTCACACTATATATATATATATATATATATCCAATGCTCTACAGTCAAGTATTATATTGTATAGGTATAAGGCTCTCTGGGTAATCACTATAATCATCAATCACTTTATCATATGCCAAAATCAATCTTTCTCTGTCCACTTTTCCATCTATGTTGTTTGTTTTTCTGGCTTCACACTTTGGTTTATTGATATTTCTGTAGCTAGCTGTCATGCGTTTATGAATACAGATTCACTAAACAAGAAACATGATTTAGCAACGGTTAATAGAGACAAATTCTGTCAAATTTATACATAAACTAGGAAAAACCGGAGTTATTGGTGCTCTTAAGATATCTTATCTGTTGAGCTTCGTATCTTTCTCAAGAACCTTGCAAAATATTGCATTTGTCCTTTAGTGTTCACAATATTAATGACCTGTTTAAGAGCTGTTTGGCCTTGCTTGCGGGAAGAAATTAATGAACTGTTTGTTTTTTTAAAAATATTGTTCATTTTAATTTTTAGTTGTGTTTAGCCTATTTCTCACAGAATTTTGTTTAGTTGCTGTGGAAAGAAAACAAGAAATTAGAGCTTCACTCTTAAAGTTAAAAAATAGAAGCACTAAACATATATATTAAAGATAATGACACGCACTCAATTTTTTAATTACAAACTTGTACTCCTCTATTTTGATCTATTACATACCCTCACCCCCAGCACAAGCATTCTCATAATATATTTGCTTATTTTAATTTTATGTATTATATATGTTTATTTTATTCAAAATGTTCTATGCATTTGTTATTCTGATTTTAGGAAAATCTTAATTTGAAATAAATTATATTAAATATTTACAATTTCATAAAATTATTAATAATCTAACTGTAAAAATAAAAATTAAATACGTTGTGTCACTTGATTTATATAACTGATTACACTTAGTAAAAACAAGCTTAGTTTATTGTATTTACAATGACATAGAACAAAGCTTCTAATTCTATATATATTCATCATTTTAAATAATTTTTAACATTTATAGAAGTGCTTAATAGATAATTTAGCCAACAAGAAACTGCTTCCTTGTCATAGTGTTTTTATAAAACTTCATTAAAAATAAATAAATAAAAGACAAACATCTATTTTGAGTTCTTGAAACGTCACTTAAGAATAAATTTAGTTCCACATACATATTTTGGTTTGATATAACCCTCAAAGTTTATACAATATTCGACATCACGCCCTTATAACTCCACTAACAAGAATGTATATGGTTAATGCATGCGTGACTTTACAGACATGATGGAGATGTTAATGAGAAAAATGCATTACAATTCACATCCAAGTCATTTTCTCTTTTCCTTATAAAATCTCCAAATTCACATTTTGTAAGTAATCCAAGATTAAAAAAGATTATGCATTTTCCCCTTAAATCAACCACAAACTGAATAGCTAAAATAGAACCTGACATATTAAACTCAGCTCAATTCTCATCCTTAAAAATGTATCTCATACCACTTGATCTATTTTATAAGTGACGTCTTGGCAGTTTCTTTTTGTACAGTTGGCAAATAGAGGGTTGTTACATGTTACTTTTTAGTGATTCACCAACACTGTTCAAGCCTTTAGGACGAGCTGCCCTAATAACTTTGCAACAACTTGAGTTGGCACTATCAAGAAAGCAACCAAAAACCTTACATTCTCAACTCTTGCGCTGTGAGTCACACTATTTGTCCAGCAGACTCCAAAACACTATTGGATGGGGCCCTATTTTTGTCTGCTAGCATGACTAAAATCTCTAATACAAAAAGTGAATCTGAATGTGCAAAACCATAAAATGGTAGAGCCGTCAAAACATACCAACTCGTTTTAACCTAGGTTAACCAATCAACCACTGGTTCAACCAACATTGACACCTCTAGATATAGCTGACAAAGCAATACAATATAAATTCCGATCTGGTGCGCAAATATAAAATGCTCAATATCTGCATTCTGCAGTAATGGCAATGTCTAAATTCCTAGAAAAGCATATGCATAAAGTTGAATTCTAGAAAAAGAAAAAGAAAAAGAAAAACCCAGTTGACCCAAAACACAACTAGCGCTCTATCTGTATGGTTACATGACTGATGTTATAAGCCCTTTTGATATAGTCTACAACCTTGTCCAGCATCATGTCTGCATCTGCTTCAGGCCTAATTTTAACATGACAAGCCAACAAAACCTTCCCCACTGTGATTGCCCATATATGCAGCTCATGAACAGCCACTACTTCATCCATGTCCAGCAGCCCCCTCTCGAGCTTAGTTGCGTCTATCTCACGTGGTGTGCTCTCCATTAGGACTTCGAGTATGTTTCGCAGCATATTAATAGTTGTTGCCAAAACAACTATTGAAAAGATTAGAGTACAAATCAAGTCAACTATTTGCCACTCAGGCTTATACCATATGATTGCTCCCCCAATCATTACCCCAACACTCTGGATTGAGTCCCCAAGTACATGGAGATAAGCTCCCCGCACATTAATGTTCCATTGCCTCTTCTCCTGTCTACCTTTTGATCCACCGAGAAGTGGTTCACTAATGTCGTCATGGTGACTGTGATCTTCATGAGTATGATCATGGTGATCATCTCTTGGATGCTTTTCATGATGATGGTGGTGATGCTGATGGGTAGCCACAACAGATCCATGGCTATGGCCATGGCCATGGGCATTGGCATGGGCATGATCATGACCATGTTCACCATGTCCATGTCCATGATCATGACCCAACAAAAGAGCCATGATGATGTTAACCACTAGACCAAATGCAGAAACTAGAAACATTAATAGACCATTAACCTCACGAGCACCAGCAATAATTCTTTGAATGGCTTCAAAAACCAAAATCCCAGCAAGCAACCATATTAGTTGGATGGAAACCAAGGCACCAAGAATCTCTATCCTGTAAAATCCATATGACTGACGAGGGGTGGCTTCCCATCCAGCAGCCCACAAAGAAAATAATGAGATGGCAAAGGCTGCAACATCTGAAAGCAAATGTGCTGCATCAGTCAATATTGCAAGACTATTAGCTTTGATGCCACCTATAACTTCAATGCTCATGAAAACAATGCAAAGAACCACTGCCATCAGAAGTTTTCGCATGGAAGTTGACCGTTCTTTGGAATCCTTAGAGATGGATCCAGCATCCGAGAACCCACATGGTGCTTCCCCACAAACCTTACTTCCTCCAGGAGTCCTTCCACCATCAGCAGAGTCTCCATGGACTTCAATAACTTGTGCATGCCGATAGCTTTGTGGTTCCATCTGGAATACAACAATAGTGAAAATCTAATTTGCCTCAAGTTGGTGAAGAATCAACAAACACAAAAAAAGCACACCACTTTTTCTATCATTAAACAAGAAACAAGATTATATTGTATCACAAAATAAGGCGGAGAATTCTATGATAAAATGAGTATAATAAATTTAGTTCAGTATATAAGGGAGAAGTAGAATGCTACAGGCAAAATAGTAAGCAATGATAAAACCACCAAGGCAGTCTGTGAACAATTATCCATATGCAAACATGTGTGTAATCTGAGCAGAAAATCAATATTTTGAGTTCAGCGTATAAGAGATAATCTCCTATGCATTAGCCAATTGAAGAAAATTTTATGACAACTATACTTCACAAAAGAAAGAGATATTACATGGAAATACCAAAAGCAGTGGTGCTTATATATTTAGAATAATTACTGAGTAGACAATACAGTGTTGACTAGATAGACATATGTGACTTCATTATAGATGTTGAATAATCATAGACATAGGACCATAGTTGGCAACGGTAGACCAATTCCTTCACATTTAAGAAGAGAACAGTAAGATATTTTAATATTTGCATTATATATAACCAAGCCTTCATGTTCAACCTTAAGGTGCAAACAACAAAAGAGTTCAAAGGAAAAAATAATAAGGTATGTTCCCATAAGAGCCAAGCACAGGGAAGGAATAAACCATTCTTCAAAACCTGAGGTAAGCAATCACTATGTTTATAATATTATAAGCCTCAATACGAAATTTGAAATTAGGACTGACTAAAACTTTATGAAATCCAAACACAGAAGAACGGTTGATTGCAAGAAAAGCTTTAAACCAGGTGTATTATTGACAATATTTTCGTATTTAATGAGCTTCACATTCGCAATGCAAAATACATAGTCAAAGAAAAGCTAAGATTCAATAGGGTATCCCAGGAAAATGCATGTGGTTGAATTCTAAAAATCAGTTCCACCCTTCAATGCATTATTTTACTCGTAACTATCACATTACGAAAGCTAAAAACAACAAAGCCACTGCAAAAGGCTTTAAGGTCAATCAATTAAGGATGTACTTCAGACAAACTATAAACAGCACGGAAAGACCACCAAATCAGAAACAAATAGAACAACAAGGAAATGGCATAACCCAATCAAGGTTCATGAAGATTAGTAGAAAAGCAGGACCAGCAGGTCATCACTCGTCAGTGCTGTGCAATCAATACAAGATACTTACACCAAAGAACATAATTGCTCATAGAAATACAGTATAAATGCAATGTTTTAGGCATTTAATAGCTACGATAACATATTGCCTTATGGTCGCATCATCTTAATGTCCAATAAAAGCTTTAATGGTCCTGACAAAGCACAAGCACATAGTTGCAACAGGGTAACAACAAGGCTCAATTTAACAACATGAAAACAAAGACTTATCCCACAAAGGTCCAAAATCCGAATCAGCACACATTCATTCTCAAATCATTCAGACAAAACAAATGGTAGCCACCTCATAAACCCAATGATCCGACGAAATAAGAACCGGGTAATGAATCTTACATTGCAACCGCTACTCACTTGACTTCAAGCTTGAGCTCACATCTTCAGAATACAATATCGAGATCAATCACTGGTAAAGAGAACTCGATAAACAGAGACAAAACGGAAAACAAACCAGAATTTTCGCAATCATGACAGAATCCAAGTAAGAAGCATACCCATATTTAGAGAAAAAGCTGTCCCCTATAAACAAAAACGAATAGCAGAAAAGAGAAAGAATAAAGTGGAAAAGTTTGAAAATTGAGGAAGACTCAAGATTGGATAGGGTACCGAGTTTTCAAGAATGGCGGAGGCGTAGAGGTAAGGACTCCTCCAGCAAACTGATTGATATGTTTTACACTTGTATTCTCTTAGGGTTTCTATGAATCTTTTACACTTGTATTTGTATTCTCTAAGGGTTTCTATGAATCTATTATACTCTACGGATTAGGGAAGGAATAGGATGGTTGTGAAAGTTCCAGACCTCGGGTATCCGATTTCGGAACTCGGCTTTAAAGGGGTTGATCGGGTGCCAATATTACGTAGTCTGCGGGCGGCTGAGATGACCACTGACCAGATTTGGCATCAAACAAGAATATTACAAATGTAAATATTAATATTTCGTCTCTATCCTTGGGCCCTAAGTGATTTGTGTTTTAAATATATCTGTCTCTGTCCATGGCTCACTTGTTTTATAGGTATTAAAAATAACAAAAAATTGTGAATTTTTAAATAATTTGTTATTATTATTTTTATATGGAAAGTTAAATATAAATTTTAAAGTGATATAACTCAACGCTGTTAGTGGCGGATGTTGTCACACATCATCATTTCCATGTGACTAATCTCTGCTGTCTTTGTCACTTTCTGATGAGTCCTTGAACCACATATTTATGCACTTGGATTTTGCCCCAAGTCTTTAGTTTTGACTATAAGGTGGTATTTGAGTCACTGAGGTATCAGATCATAGTATTCAAGACTGGTTATGCACGCTCTGTCAACAATACAAAAGTAAGGCTACTACTTGCCATCCACAATTACTTTATGTCCTTCTTCTACTCGATACTCTGGACTTCTTTGCCAGAATGGTGCATGGAGCTTGATATTTGTCTAAGTGCTCAGGTTACAACAATCATTGGAGTTCCATGTCCTTTCTTTTCTCAGGAACTGTTTAGTTCAATTGGACTCCCTTACTCTTTCAAGTATAGGTTTGGTCATTCCTAAAAAACTCCAGAGGTTCCATCTCTAACGCCATGTCCACGAGCTAGATGACTATTCTGAGGTTGCACATTAGATCTTTAATCCATATTAATAAAAGTAGAAACTAAATTGTTGTCCCTAAACTTTCTATGATATTTTAATTTTATTTTTTATATTTATTAATTAATACAATTTCTTTTTCTCTTTCAATATTGTTAGTGAGATGTAAAACCGAAGTCGATTATTCCAATTAAGTAATTAGAATATTGATGAGCTAGTATAGAAACTCGAATGATGCCTTAGATTTAAATAAAAGAAAAAAAAACATATAGCTTCTTTCAACTATGATTATGTTGTAAATTCTTTTAAATTATCAAATTTGACAAATACCTTGAATCAATTATGACTTAGTTGCAAAATATTCTTTAAATTATAAAGTGTGACAAATACTCCATTCTAATATAATTTAATTCCAAATACTTTCATATTTTTTACAATAAAAGAATTAGTTTTTTGCAAATTTAGTTTATTAAAATTACCTCTCTTTCTTTTCAAACTAATGTCCTTTAAGTGATGTCTATTTGGGACACACAATTATTAAATTTTTTTTTTAACAATTGCAACTTTTCTTTAATAAGTCATAACCTTCAAAAACATATCTATGAACTAATAACTTTTTATATAAACCAATGTTTTCTTAAGTGGTATCTATTTGACACATACACAATTGTTTAACTTTTTTTTTTTTAACTATTGTAACTTTTCTTTTTTAATAAGTCACACTCTTCATAAACATATTTATTATATATATATATATATATTTCTCTTCAATAAGTCTTATCTTTTAAAGACATATTTATTCATTAATGAGTAATGACTCTTTAAAAATATGTCTACTCATTATATCTATATTATAATAGCTCTAGACCCTTTCTATAAGTAGTATCATAAAATAATACATTTTATAATATAAAATATAAAATAGAACCCTTTGTATTTTAGGCTATGTGTGTATAACCTCCATGTATTTTTAATTATGATCCATAATTCCATGAACTTTCAAAATGTTATAAAAAATTCATTCCATTTAATTTTTTATTCAAAATATAATAGAGAAGGCAACATTAGACTTGACATTACCACTTAAGATTTTTTATTGAGGGCAAAATGATTATTTTGGAGTTACCCCCCATCTCAATGAACAATAAACGAGCCTAACGTCTCTCATCCAAAATCTAGATTCAAAAACTAACATCTTTCATCCAAGTTACAGAGTTCTGCCATTGTGCAGCAGTGTTTACCAGAATTCGCCACTATCGCCATCATTCACCCACTTGAACCGTAAATAACACCATTCAGCCACCATTTTCCTCTATCATTCCTATTTCTTCATAAGAACCTCACTTCTGTGAACCCATTTTCCGCATGGTCATACTTGAATGAACACTAAGAGTGAGCACACCTTAGAAATTCATAAGAGAAGAGGCCAATATTTCAATTTGTTTACTATGTTGAAATTGATGGCAATACATTTATATATTGGGAGTGAGAAGATTCCTCAGTGTTAACTAATTTGTCTACTTGTGAGTTTTTGGGAATCTTAATGGTTTTCTATGTAATAAAGTGTGTGGGGACGAGATTAGTATAATGTGTGTTTTGTGCTCCCTCTATTCAATCATGTGAATGCTTTTGTGTCTTTTTACCAAAACACTTTATATTTATTATCTATATTAAATGTGTGCATTATAATATGTTTTTTTAAAAGTGTAATATGACATACATGAACAAAAAGGAATAAATTGTTGTTGGGATGGGTGATACATGCATGTAAAAAGGTCTTTGAAGAACTACAATTCTAAAAGGAACAACAGAGTTTTGAAGAACTACAATTCCAAAAGATCTTTGATTTACTTTTTTTTTTTTTTTCATAAAAGAGAAAATGCATTAAAACACGAGGAATAACAGAGTTTAATTTACTTTGTGAAACTTTTTGTGGTGCAGGCTAATAACACATTCATAACTAACTTGTATTTGAGTTTCTAATTTCAATTGAATTGTTAATTTTCTTTCAATTTTAATTTTAGATTATGAGAAATATTAATAAAAAAAAATTGCACTTATTCATCATAATCTTCATCTCTAATCATAATATTTCATCAATTTTTTTAAAGACTATAGTAGATAGTCATTTTTTTTTAATCTTAGTTACACTTGACTATGCAATACAAAATTAGAGTTGTCAAAAATAATTAAGTCGTCCCACCAAATGCCATTATTTTTTTAAGGCTAAGCTTAAACTAGCCTCATAAGCAAACATCAAATACTTGAGGGTTGGATTGGGCCGGTTAATAGACTATTTTTAAAAAAAAGAATTTTATATTTTGGTGAGAATAAACTTTTTTAAACCCAAAAGTAAAATCCTTAATTTAACCAAAAATGATGAAAAAAATGTTTAACTAAAAAAGTAAAGAAAATTATGTTGTCGAGGTGAATCTTTTGGAGAGTAAAGCCTAAAATGGGTTATGTTAGAAGCCCATCTCTTTTAGGTTTTTGGAGCAAAGAAACTCATCTCATTCACATATGTGTGCTACCAAAATTGCACTATTGGGCTGGCCTAGACTAAATTGGCCCAATGGGCCAAGCCATCTTGTCATTCTTACCTATAAAGTATAAACAATACTATTAAGTCATTAAATGATAATAAAATTAAATTATGTAATGAGTAAAGATTAATATAAAAGTTAAAATTTTATACTTGCAATGATTAAGAACTTTAAATTACTAAAAAAATCCTATAGAAGTCAAAGAAGCTCCAACCTCAAGACTATTCCAGTAACATATACTACGCCTATATATTATCTCCAACTGTTAATATACTTCTACTATATGTTATACTCGCCAATTGGCATGCATGAACCATGAAAAATCTTTTGCATGTAAAAATTAATCATAATCCATGTTATTTCTCTATGCTCTTAATTCATTTGAAGAATTAGGTTTGGAGGGACAAGAAGAAAAAAGAGGGCAAAAACGATATTACATAATATAATTTAAGGATAATTTAATAATTACATATTGAAGTTTTAAAATTTGAATATATAATTTGAAACCTAGTCCAAATGAAACTAACTTATGAAACTGATTATGAGTTTTTCAAAATTTAGAGAAGATTGTAATTAAACACAAAAAATAAAATGGGTAAAGTAGCACTTACTAATCTTTCTACCGAATAAAAGAGTAAAAATACTTTTTATGTCTTTAAATTTTACATCAATTTTTAATTTTGTTTCAAAAATTTGTTTGCTGTTAATTTTGTCTCTAAAATTTTGAATTATAATTAATTTTATCTCACAACTTAACGTTGTTTAAATTATTAATGAAATAGCTAATGCATAGTGTCTGATATGTATATTTTTGCTGATTCAATACTCACTACTTATATATTTATTATAAAAAATATCTCCAAAGTTTATAAATGTTGTCAAATATGTCCATAAAATTTATAAATACTATCAAATGTGTCATTAATCCTTCAAATAATCCACAATATCTCAATAATTTCATTGATTCCATTGAAGTGAAATTACACTGAATTTGTCGACAATGAAGCTCGTCGTTGACAGTTACCATTGAAGTTCATCATTTTGAAATCTGTCATTGAAGCTATTAAACTTCATCCTGCTATTGAAGCCCAAAGGTATGAAAGATATGTAAAATATTGGATTTTTTCCTCTTTGAATCATCACCTAGAATTTTTATTATATAGTAATATTAATGAATTATTCTATTCATCATCAACTTCATATATAATGGGTTTTTTTTTTTTTATGTGGATGTAAGGATTTTATGTTGAATTAATAATAGGTGGGGGTTTTTTCTTATGTTTGAAAATGTCATATCAAGATAATTTTCTTCATATAGACCAAAAATCTTAGGAATATTTTTTTTTTTTGGAATTTGGAGTTAAACAAATGAAAAGAATGAAAGAAACTTGATAGAAGATAGTTAACCACAAGGAGCAAAATTCATATTTTTTTTTGTACTGTTCATTTGGTAATTTGGCCAACTTTAAAAAATTATAATTTATTCTAGGAAGCTCCAAAATTTCTGAAAATTTTCATGGCATATATATGAATATGATATCTAATTTTTTGCAAAATTTTAGCTCAAAACTTATACATTTGACTGCTCAAATCTAATGGAACAGAACAAACCTAACAGTACCATAACAGCGAACTAGAATTTGGAAAAAACTTGCCAAAATTGTATCAAATTAGTTCCAAATGACATGGAACTTCCCGTATAAGTTATTTAAGACCTTAGGTACTAGTAGATAAAATTTCAGCCATTAAATCATTTGTTGGTCCCTCAACATATATGGAAAAATATATAAATTAAAAAATTTTGTTGCATAATTGTTCCAAATTTAGGTATACAAAAAGGGTATCTAAAAATTTTTAAAATTTTCAAAATTTAACAACTATAAACCTCCACATATCTAGTTTTACCTTGCCAACTTCCATAATTTTTAGAGCTCATCAAAAATAGTTTTCACAATTTCCTTTATTCCTTGCAATTAGATCTAAATTTACAACAATTGAGTTTCAACATGCCAAAATTTGATATTGGCCTAATTCAACCATGTTCATACTTTATATAGACTTATAATACTTGTTAAAAATTTTCTAAACTCATGGTTTAGATTTTCTAACATAGTTAGATGGATTTTTGCAAACTTCTTGGGAATATTACTATTCACGTTTATGCATTTGATTATTTTTCTAGATACATCATTTTCATCACATTTCACACCATGAACACATCCCATATAGGTCACATAATGTCATTCATTACTCATTTCCACATAATGTCATTCATTACTCATTTCCACATAATGTCATTCATTACTCATTTCATCATAACATATCATGGGTACAAAATCATACTTCATATTCTTCCAAAGTAGCCACTTTCTTTATACTTTTCTAATGAGTTGGCTATCAAGGGAACTTGGTACTATTCCTATTCATGTTTCTAACTATCATAGTTAATATTAGAATAATTTACATCAAATTTATACATAGGTTATCAATATCTATATCTCACTCAAAAGTATACAAAATTACATCAAAAAAAGTAAAATCACTTTCTACACATATCTTTATCCCTAATTATACATACAAGAGACTATGAAGGCATCTCTTTTTGCTTGTCTTTATTTGTTTTACCTGAAAATGTTTATGAAAATTTTGGTTGAGACATGAAGTTCTAGTAGTTCACTCCACATTCCAAACACATTGTGGCATGCGAGGGAAGTAAAGCATACATGAGTATCTCATACATATTTCATAGTTATATGCTAAAATCATCATGCAAGCATTTAAATTATGGCCAAAGTTCATCAAACAACATACCTAGGGTAGGACTTAACTCAAAAAATCAAATTGGAATCTAACATATGTGGCTATTAGAGGATTTGTTTAAGCATCTAAAGCATTTATAAAAAAGTCTATTTCATGCATTAAACTTTGTCTCATAAACCCTAATTTTATCACATGCAAGTTTAACCCTTTGACCATACTTTTCCCTTATGAAACATATGTAAGTTTTTCATAGCTAACTTACTTCTTCTTCCCTTTGCTATTGCTTCTTCAAAATAGTGCCTTACTTACACGAAATTCTCCTTCAAATTTAGAGATTGGGGCTGAATTTTGGATGAAGAGAAAGCTCTTGAGAAGTAGATCAACTTTACTAACTATGAAAAGAAGACAAAGTAAAAGAGTCTTACTATTTTTGGCCTTTCTCTCTCTTCATCTTCTCCTCAACATGAACCAACTCTTTCTCTCTTTTTTTTTTCCAGTTAAAATGGCATGGAAATGGTAGAAGAAGAAGAAGGAAAAAGTGATTTTATTAATTAGGTCATAAAGTAATTAAAATTGACCATTTTATCATTGCATTATGATTTCTACCTTTTGGAGCTATAAGTTTCTAATTAAATGCATTTATAAGTTAATTTGGGTATGACAAAACTTCTCATGACTTATAAATTATTTAAATATGCTCACAATAATTTATATCGGGTAAAAATTATGATTTTACACCTGATTTCTACCTTTATAAAAATTATTGTAAAACCTTTTTTAAAACATTCTAAGGCCATACTTGGATTCTTTGAAATCCTTTTTAAAATCCTTTTTATGAAAATTAACGTAAAACCCTTTTTATTATTTTTTTCGGTTAAGGCCTTTTTTTAAATTTTTGGCTAATGTTTAGTCTTTGATTTTTGCTCTACTTTTATTCTTTATATTTATCTTACTTCAATTCTTCTTGATTTATCACTTTCTGTAAGTATACGATTTTGGTCATGATAGTTTGCTTGTGGTCTCTTGTATATGAAATCATAAATGTATATGCTATTGTAAAAGAATTACTTTTAACTTGAACTCATATATGTTGTAGGTGGTCTTATATAGACTTATTTTCTATTGAAGTCCACCATGGAAGGAATTTGGTTAGAGAATCAACATTAACATATATTGGTAATTGTACAAGTTGGTGGGACAAATTTGATATTGATAGATGGAATTATTGAGATATTGTGGATTGTTTGAAGAAGTTGGGGATACATTTGATAGTATTTATAAATTTTGGAGGACACATTTGATAATATTTATAAATTTTGAAAAGATATTTGACAATAAATATGTAAGTAGTGAGTATCGAGTCATCAAAATTATATCTCATATGACACATAAACTATTTTCATTAATAATTTAGATAGAGTTAGGTTGTAGAACAAAATTAATTAAAATTTAAAATTTTAAGAATAAAATTGACAGTAAATAAATTTTAAAAATAAAATTAAAAATTAATATAAAATTGAATTCACAAAATATCCTTTTGCCAAAGAAAGAAAAGTGGTAGGATAATTTGCAAATGGACATCTCAATAGTTGAAAAGCATAGAATAAGGAGAAAGAGGCAAAGTATAATAAGTTGGGTCATTTTCGTCCACAAAGTCAGAAACTATTGAAGGACAAAAGTTGCCTTTAAAATCTCTATCATATCCTCTATCTTTTGTCCTCTGTTTCTCTTTTATTCTCTTAGAAGATAATAGCGAAATTACAAACTTTATTCTCATTACTTTTCTCTCCTTCGATTTCAAACCATGCTTGATTTACATATATAATTATTAAAGGATCTTAAATTTATATATAATTCTTTATATTTTTATTATTAATATTTTTAATTAAAGTAAAACATGTGTAAAATTTTATTTTAAAAAAATTAATTATGGAAGAGATAAATTATATAAATTATATATATATAAATTTTTTATTAAAAATATTTATAATAAATATAAAAAATAACACATAAATTTTTTATTATTAAATTAGTAGTTTTAGGTTAAAAAGTCGGTTAATAAAATCGTGTGTAAATTAAATTTGAATTAATTGTTATAACATATATGCTCTTCTACATGCCATTCATTAATAAATGGCAACTCAAAATCTTGTAGACATAAAATGAGTTTATAATGTCATTTTCTAGTAAACTATATACCATAAAATATAAAAAATATTTACTATATTTCTATAATAAAATTTTTATTTATATTTGAATAAATAGACAATTACTCCATGCATCAATATGTCTTAATATCCAAAAGTGATTGTCAATTTCACCACTTGGATTTTGGGTTCTTCATAAGATTGAGTCGCAAGCTTTGTTTGGATTCCTCATTCCAATAATCAATCACATCATCTACTATATCACGAATCCGATTCCTCACACTCCGATATCAATAGCTGTAATTATTTGTAAGCTAATTAATTACTAAAATAAAAAATATATATAAATAGTTATTGTAAATAATTTTTTATTTTTTTTAAAACTATTCTTCGCTACAGTTAATCAAATTAAAATATAAACTCTTCGTTCAATTGTTCCGTTAATTGAAATGCCAAATACTGACTTCATCATTAATATTGCATTAGTTTTGAACAAATTAAATAAAAATATAGCAACAATAATAGTTTGATACGTAGTCTCTATAAGCAAACTTAAAAGAAGAACGGATAGAAATGTTTAAATCCTAAAAAGTGATAGTATTTGTTTTTAATTTCAAATTTTGAAGGAATCGTCAGCAAAAATAGCTCTTAATTATCAAAGAGAGTATTCACATTTTTTTCATTCAAATAGACTTATAAAAACAAATACTATAGGATTAAATGGAATATTTTAAGTACAAGGAAAAAAAATAACAAGCCTTTATTAAATTATAATTTTTTATTATAAAAAAATTATAAACAATGTTATTAGATGATTATAAATCTTTTAAAGTGTAGATTTTGATAAAGTAGTGAAGTATTAAAAAAATAAAATTAATTAATTAAAGATTCACCATAAATAAATTAAGGTCTATTTATATTTTTTTAATTTTCTCTGCATTTAATTAATGATCTTTATAAAATTAGGCACTAATTATAAAATCATTGGGCATTTATAAGCTTTTAATAAGAGGAAGACCAATCACAAGAAAAGCAGAAAAGCACATGCATTTGTGAAAGTAGCTTCATGCATTAATTATTAGTTTTAAACAGAAGAATGAGTTTAATGTGTCTTTTGGTGCAAATTAATTATAAAGTCATTTTGTAGTAGGTGAGTGCATGGGTCTAATTAATCAATTAGATCAGATTCTATACTTCACTTATAAGGAAGAGAAAAGAAACGTTAATCAAAATTTGAACTTGCAATATGCAAATTTGGACTTCCCCTTAATTTTTAATATGACAAAAATAGTATTTTTAGTCTTCAATTTTGCCTCTTAAATTTAATTATTTTTACTTTAGTTTTTTAACTTTAAAAATTCAATCAAATTTTTTTTTCTAATTCCTAAAATTGTTAATTTACAAAATAAAAAATATTGAATTAGAGCTAATGTTAATATCTCTATATCATATTATTATTAATATAATTAGTCTATTAATCTTAAATTAAAAAAAAATTTTAAATTTAAATTCTGAAATTCAAATTAAGTACTTATCAAACATAAATTTAAATGTAACTTTACTACCAAATTTGTAATTTTTTTACATATAAAATTAATAGACTAATAATATTGACAATAATAAGTTATAGAGATATTAAAATTGACTCAAACTCAATCATTTTTTATCAATAAATTAATGGTGATAAGAATTAAAAAAATTTTGATTGATTTTTTAAAGATAAAAAACTAAAATAAAATTAATCAAATTTAAAGGATTAAATTAAAACTTAAGTTAAAATTAAGGGACTAAAAGTATTCTTTTTCCTTTTTAGTATTAACAACACGGCTAGTTTAATTTATAGACTTTAAAATTTATATATATTAGAGGTTTTGAATATAAAATTATAATTATTAAATTTTAAAATAATAAATTAAGTACTAAGAATTTATTTTAATTTTTATTATTTTTCATAATTTTTATTTTCTTTCTTTTATATTCTCACATCTTGTAAATTAATAACAAGAAGATTCAGATCTATTTATATATATATATATATATATATTTCAAATGTTTGCTTATAGTTTATCTTTTATTATTTGTGTGGAATTTAGTATTTTCAAAATATTTGCTTAAAGAATAAGTTCTATAATAATAAACTTATATATAATTATTAATATTTTTATTATTAAATTCTTTAATTAAAATAAAATATGTAAAATTATTTTAAAAAAATTAATCATAAAATAAATAAACTGTATAAATTATACACATATAAATATTTGATTAAAAAATTGAATGACAAAAATATAAAAATTAAACTTAAATATTTTCCATGAATATATCCCTTGGAATCGAATTGTAAATCTTATATTATAATAAAAATAAGTTTCACAACCTTGTGGGGATACCCCATATAGGGTATCATTAGCATGTTCTAGCTAGTTTGGAGCGAGCATGGTCTTCGAATAACAAACTTTTTAATCTAATTCTATACCAAGCTTGAGAATAAAAAGTGAGAGAAAATTGAGTCCGGAATATCATTTGCTTTTAATTAGAGCTCACTGCAGTTATCTAAAATAAGGCTTGTTTAAATGCAAATTTCACAAGTTATTTTTAATTTTAAAAACAGAGAAATAAAAAAAAATATTTAAATAGTATTTTTGATAGAAAACAAAAACAAAATATGTATTTTTAAAACATAAAATAATTAAAAGATAGTTTGAAATCTAATTTTTTTAAATAAATAAAATAAAAAAATAATTTTTTACTAATAAAATGTATATAAATACATAAAAATAAAACTAAAATAAATTTTTTAAAATAAAAAAATTATGTGTAAGTTGTTTTGAAGAGAGAGAGACGTGGAAGTACACTATTGTTGGCTTGGGTATATGAAAGTGCTTAAAGGATGATAATGACAAGTGGTGGCTCTTGGCTCTGCATGAAGTGCCATGCGTCCAAACTTGGATTCTTGCATGCCATTCCTTAATCCTTAACACATTAATCAATCAATAATGTGCTAACAAACACCATCTTTACCCTTGCTTTCCCAAACGCCGTTGCCAATACTTCAAAATGCTACGTGAACAACAACAAACCCACCTTCTCTTATAAGGCATGT
Source organism: Senna siamea (assembly GCA_031216115.1). Lineage (NCBI taxonomy): Eukaryota > Viridiplantae > Streptophyta > Magnoliopsida > Fabales > Fabaceae > Senna > Senna siamea. Next base: position 5,079,987 of record CM062357.1, read on the forward strand.
TAAAATTTTCAAAACTACAAATTATTTAAATAAATTTATTTTATAAAATAAATCAAAAGATCAAATTAATTCTCCAAAAATAACTTCTAATGTGTTAATTACTTTGATCTTTGGCTAGCAACTCTTGACTTGACCACTAAAATTGAAGAAGAAGAAAACTAAAATTGAAATGATCTATAGAACCTTAATACAGTTATGGATATGAATGATAATGATACGAGCTTCATATATCCACATGGCAATTCGGAGCTCCGAGCAGAGGAACTTGACCCACAAATCCTTTCTTCAACCCCATCAACAGTTCACACTTTGCATACATCCCATAGTGCCCAGTCCTTATGCTCCCAGCCTTCCACCTTAGCCTGCCCAGTAGCACCAACCTCAGGCCCACCGCACCGTAATCCTCGTCCGTCTCCAACCCCTCCGAAACCTCCACCGACACCGGCACCGGAGACCCTCCGATCATCGGCGACACCGACACCGTGCTGTGCCGCTCCAGGTAGAGCGGAGGCAGCATCATCGGCGCCGTGATGGCCTGGTTCCGGTACGAAACGAAGGCGGAGAGCCGGTCGAAGTAGATCGAGACGCGGCGGTTAGGGTTTCTGACGAGGATGGTGAATTGGAGAGTCGTCGACAGCAGAGGTGGCGCGGAGGCGTTGAAGCCGTAGACGGCAGCACCGACGACAGTGAATCGGGGCTTGTAGGGGCGGTAGACGAGCCAGAGGACGAGGACGGTGATGCCGGCTAAGAGAAGGAAGAGTGTGAGGCAGGTGCAGATAGCGCGTCGAGGCGCGTGGGCTCCGTACCATGGGCCTTTAGCCATATGCTTTTCCTTTGGGAGGTGGTGTTGGAGTTGGGTTGGAGGTGGAGGGTTTTGTAGTGGAGAGTGGTCTTCTGCCATGGAAGAAGGTGATGTGTAGTTAAAGGAGTGCGTGTGGGACTACTGAAAGAGACGCAAAGTGGAGGGAAAGCGAGAATGTATAGTGACGGACTCTAATGGACCAGAAAAAACGATATAAAGCAAAAGGAGTCGGTCACTCAGAACTAAAGTAGAGGTGCGTTTCTCATTTTTTTAACATCAATGATCACTCTTTAATTCATCTTTAAGGATATATCCATGCTTATCATATATGTAATATGCTTTCTGTGTTGTTTTTTTTGGTTCACTTTGCTTTTTGTTTTCATTTAAGCCTTTCTTTTGCTTTTCCTAAAGATTAATGTTTTAGTTTCATCATTTCACACTCACAAGAGATGATAACTATATTGATTCGGTTTAATGAAGTTTCTTGATTTTTGTTGGGTATATTTTGATATTTTGCATTGTTATTAGAATCATATAAAAAGAAAATCAACAATATTGTACTAAACAGCCAGCCAATGTCATTAATCTATTGAGCAACCTATATATCTATCTCACGAGAAAATATCTAATACTAGGTACCATCTCTATGGACATGAGTGGACATATATAAATAATATATTTAATAATTTATTAAAATTATAATATAAATTCATGTATTAATAATTGAATATATATATATATATATATATAAGGGTACAAAACTTTCTTAAAACGTGACTAGGGGTGTAAATGAATTATTTGAGTTAGTTTTGTTTAAATGAAATAAGTTTAAAATTTAGACTGAGCTGAGTTCGTTTTATTAAATAAAAATTTAAGTTTGATTCATTTTATTAAATGAGAGTTTAAGTTATAAATAATTAAAAAAAATTATAAACCACAAATATTTGATTCTAAAATTTAAAGTCTAACATTTAATCATAAAAAAGTATTTAATTATATGAAAATTGATTATATATAAATTATTTTATATATTACACTAATCTATAAATTGTATCATTTTAAATATTTTACTAATAAAATAATATTTTCATACACAACCATAACAAAGATAACAAGTTCAAAAACAAATATATATGAAGAGATGTTTATTTTATATACATAAAAAAATATTATTAAAATATTTATTATACATGTAATATATATATACATATAATATTTTTATATTATTTTATTTTTAAATAAACTATTAATAAATTAAAGGAGTAGAATATTAAATTTTTAAATTTAATTTATTTAATTAAATGAGGTTAATTATATATTTAAATTTATTTATTTAATAAATAAATTCAATATGAATAATTTTTTATACGAAGGAATTGACGAATAATATATTTTATTTATACCTCTAATGATGATATACTGACTGGACTAACTTCTCTAGTCAAACTTTCTCGAAGTTGACCTTTGAAACAAGTGCCTTGTAAGATCACTTGGGATTAGGGAGGAGAACAATATGTACCGCCTGCTTATGCAAGTAACGTACTATGCTGCTTAAAGCCTCTATTATAAAAAAAAAAAATATATATATATATATATATATATTTGAACTTGGAAATAAGATGTATTAAGATGTTATGCTGGTGGCTAGTGGTAGTGATGCTTTCAAATACTTCCATCTAGGAAACTGCGAAAGAGAACAAAAGTGGAGCAGGAGAAGAAGGAATCTAGGAAAGAGCGTTAATTAAAAAACTAAAACAAGAGACCACGTCCAGAAAGAAGGGGATGTGGCTCATTTTAAGCCATTTCACCGACAAACTGATAAGCTTTATATTTGAAAAAAAAAAAAAAATTAGAACAATTTGTGTAAGGGTGAGCAACAGATGGATTTAATTTAGTTTACCTATGCAACTGAATCGATTTAATTTAATGTTAACGGATGAAATCTAAATCAATTTCTGTTAGTTTAGATAGACTGGATAATTTGTTTTTAATTTAAAAAATCAATGTTAATATTTTTTTAATTTTAACTATAAAAGAAAATATTCTCAACAATAAAATTTATATTAAAATTAATTCAAGACAAATTTTAAATAAGATTAATTACAAAATAAAATATTTATGCTAAAATTTTGATATATTTTAAATTTTAATTAATATATAATATTTATATTTTTAAATATATAATTATTTAATTAGTTAGTTCAATTCAGCTAATTAAGTATTGGATTAACTTGGTTAAAACTAATTTTACTCAGCCCATAATTCGTAACTTTGTGCATGCAGAACTGATAAACTAATAATTAATAATGATGTGTTTCTCTTGAATTTTACATATGCTTGGCTTTGTTTGGACCATGCCTTGTCAGAGTCCACACCTTCCTGCTCTACATGCTGTGTCCCACAGCTGATATGGTACGTACACGTAGGATGCTGTTTTTACACCTCACATTTCCATGCACACTTTTAAACTATTTTTTACTACACTTTCAAAAATTGCTAGTCACTTCAATGGAAAAGAGAAAAAAACAAACCTTACCCACAAAGTAATTAAGGAGGAAAATTTTCTTCGGTATGTTTGACTTAATAAAAATAGTAGGTTAAAATAATTACAGAAAATATATGAGAATATCAGAATCTCTTTTGATAAATTGATGCATTTATTTTTTATGATTAATTTAAGAATAATTTACATTAAGTCTTTTAAACTTAGTTATATACATAATATTCCTTTTGTTTCGAAAAGATCACTTTGACTCCCTCACTTTTGATATATTGCAGAAGTCTACCCAATTATTTATTTTCTGCCTTATCTTTCGGCACAATAGCACAAAAATATCATTTTATTCTTAATATGAAAATAAAAAAAAACAAGTTAATGTTCATTTTATTGAGATTTTAATCTTATTTTTAGTGTAAAAGTAAATTACAAGAATAGTATATATAACATGTCAAATAAGCTGGCTGAAGTGTTAAAATAAGAATATCTTAAACGAGCAAGTATTGCCCGTCGCAATCTAATCGTAATTCATAAACAAGACAGGCTAACCTTATTAAAACAGGCTAACAAATTGAGGATCCAAAATCTACTATCAATCCACAATTCTTTTCATCCTTTTTTTACGGTCGACCCGTGTTCGCCAGTTTTGATAAGCAGGTTAAAGGGATAGGCTCGTTTGGATCTCATTGAAACGGACCTAAATAGCCTAGCCCATTTAATGAGCTAGTTATAAAGGGTGCCCACACCACAAACTCAAATCCATCTTAGAAACACTCAACTTTTGTTCAGAATTATATACATTGAACTATTTTATTATTTGTATATTAATTAATAACACTTAACAAACTCTTTATTTTACATTGATAAATTCACATACTATAAAAAAAATAAAAATTATTAATTAAAAATTGTTAATTAATATATAAATGAGATAACAGTACCTAAGAATTTTTCAAAAAACAAAGTATTCGAACCAAGATTTAGACGGAGAAAAATAAAGAAACATTACAATGCATGGAGCCAGTACAATGCGATGATTTCTGAGGCCATTATCTTCTTAGCAGTCCTGCAAAGACCCTTTAATCTTCAAAAGACTACTATGCATGGAGCCAACAAAATTTTTTGGCAGATCATAAAATAGACGACGCATGTATGGGAGAGGAGTTCAAAGTATGCTTAGCTGCTTGATGGGTGCTTGATTGTATAAAAATATTACCTACTTATTAATATAGAAACTTACCTCATACAGTCCTACGTAATTACACCCTATATCAACATTCATAGAAGGGAAACATACAATAGGCAAAAAAAAAAAAAAAAAAACTTCACTCACCAGCAATCCTACTAAAAAATTACAATCCTAAATTTCTAAGTGATTGTCAAAAGAAGAAGAAACAAGAGACAAGAATATAATAAAAATAAAAACGCTGTAAATACTACAAATTCCTCCTTTTTTAGTCTTTGCACTATCATCCTATCCTGTTGCGTAAAGCTTCAAGAAAACATAGAGATCCCACTTCTCACCACAGGAACGCAAGCCCCTGCATTACATATTTATCCTTCTGAATGGAAATCAGTGTTGAAGTCGAGCGTAAGGCGATAAAGCAAGTAACGGAACAAAAGAAGAAATCAGGAATCCCCGCCAGAATCAGCAACTGGACAATCATTTTGCACTCGACGCACAAATTGCCCTTTCATCCGAGGTCGCTGCTCTGCCAATCTTTTCCTGCTTTGATACCGGACCTGTGTAAGAAATTTGATCACTAAGAATCTGAAAGGATCTCCAGAGATCGCTTTTACCACATGTTAGTCAAAGTAATTTCGACAAAAATGATAATATTCAAAATCATGATATCTGTTCTGAAATATGCAAACTAGTTCGAAAATCAAAACTGGTAATAGAATTAATGATAAATTTGGTCAAGTATGGTAATTTCAGAAACACCTGATGGCACGTATTGGCATAAGACTCAAAGGTAGGACATTTAGTAAAAGCTATATTTAGTGGCACCAATAATACTAGTTCTAGTACCTTTTTCTCATAACATCTGTCTTTCCTCTTCAATCGAAACTTGGTTAGAGCTGCTTCTCTTTGGATGGAGCGCTGAGAATCTGTCCTTCTAAACTCATCATAATCAAAGTGACTATTGTCACTAAAACTTTCAGGGGTTTTCTCAACTACCGAAGCTGAGGTATAATTTCCATCTGTTCTGTCACCTATGCCTCCATATAAACCATTATTAATATGATTCCCAGTGTCATGGCATAAATTATTGATTGTACTCTGATCAGCAGCAGGATAATCATGCATTGCAGGGTCCAAGTAGCTTTTATCATGTGCAGTTTGATCAAAAGAAGCATAGGTGGCTTCATCGGACCAAAGATAATGTTGTTCTGAGTTGTGACTTTCAGCATTTGATTGGAATGAAGTACTTGTGGGAAAGGGAGGATTCTCTTTCTGGCAGACCGGTTTGGAACTCCACATGGGATGAGCACAGGATTGTGTGTAGAATATAGAAGGCAAAACTTTCTCAGATCCACTAGACATATTATCAGAAGTAACACCAGTAGCAGGAAAGAATTTAAGGTCACTATTCGGCAGTTGTATTTCAACTTGTCCAGACTCATCAAGGACCAGCCCGATCGTATTCTCCTGAATATGATTTTTCCCACCATATTGACATGAAGTATCAACTCCAGAAATTTCATTAGAATTCTGGGAATTCAACTCACTGCTATATGCTTTAGCAGAACTCATTGATAGTGCTGGAAAAAGGGGCTCTGGCAACTTATTAGTACTATACCTGCAGAGAGGTTTGTCATGAGTATCATCAGAATATCACAACAACTTATTGATAAATTTCAATTACTCAAGAAGAATGCTGCTTTTGATTTTGAATGCAAGATACTAATTTTTCATCTACCAGAGACAAAAGCTTAAACCATCCGCCCTTGTATTTGGAGACAAATAAAGCAATAACAGTGCAGACATGTAAGGAAATGACAATTGTGTCCAGGTAGATGATTTGCTCTACAAATCGCAGAAGTTAGGAGAAGACTATTCCTGTTGATTATTAACAATATCTCTCACAATACTCTTCCAATTGCTATAGGCTGCTCACACAAACCTCCCATAAATATGCTCTCTTTAAAAGTAGAGCTATATTTACCATCACTCTTGGTGGTTCCATAGATTATAAATCCAGGCTCTCAAAAGTATGTCATGGTCCAACATGTAGAACAGAGACAATGGGCGTGGCAAAGGAATACTAAGAATATATTAGTAAAAATTTAAAAAAACAATTAAAAAAACAAAAATTAAAGTTTTATCTAACAGGATTGAAGAAAAAAGCAAGAAAAACTTTACTTGTTCTGGTTGAAATTTGTTTCAATAAGAATACATGATGTAGCATGTCTTCTTTAATTTGACATCAGTTCAGAACTAAAAAAATCACAAGTAATCAGTAAACTCACCAAGAAAAGCCAGATGAATTGGAATGATTCATTGTTTGCCTTTCCTCAGTTTCTTGTTTATTTGAGCTACCAGAAAAATTTCTTAAAGAAAGTTCGAGCTGAGGATCATAATCAAACTTGTTTGTGCTACCATCGTTAAGACTACAGTTCTCATCAGCATTCTCTGAAAAATTCTCAAACGCGGCAATCAAGTCCATAGCTCCTCCAGAAGGTTCTACGGGTTCATTCTTGCTGACATGAATCTCTGTATCAAATTTAGGATTGCCTCTGATTAACTCTGCTGTCAAATCTTCATCTTGATTCTCTGTTTCAGCACAACTGTGGTATTGTTCCAGCCTTAAATCTGTCAAGTTAATAATTCTGTTGCAGCTAGCAACCTCTGATGCACAAGTAATCGACCTTCCTGCAATAACTACTTTTTGAGATGGCACAACTGTCTATAATTAACAAAATGAGGAAAAGTTTTAACCAGAAGTAGACAGAAAGTAAGAAAGCAACGTACTTGTAGTTCCATCATTAAGTTTAAAAGGTTCCCTTTCAAGTTTTGTAGACTCTTCATATTTCATTGTGTCAATGTTGCTCAAATTTGAAGAACTCCTGGGCTGGGATGTACCCTGCATATTTTGCATGTATGTACTCTCAGCTTCCAAAAAAGGTGGTGTACAAGTGCTCTGCACAAGAGTTGGCAAAACATGTAGTCTTTATATGAAATTTCATGAGGCCAGCCTACCGTGGAAAGGACTTTCTCCTCAAGCTTAAGGGCTCCACATATATTTTGTATGAGAGATCTTAAGCAGTACGTTTTTACATGTTATTTAAGCCAAGTATTGAATGAGAAGGGAGAAGCGTGGATAGAATTTTAGAAGGAGACATTACATCAATTCACGGTTTCCTAAGTCCTAACTGTTTAACACTCACCGTGCTGAAATATGAGATATTGACATTCGACAAGGCTAATTTTAGCAAAATTTGGAGGAAAAGATTACTTACTTGGGCTTCACTCCCTTTCTCGCTGCATTCATTATTTTTCTGTGTGGAAGCCACAGAACCAGTTGAATGATTGCTCGCAGCATTGTTTTCTGAAGCAGCTTCAAGTTTTTTCTGTGGAAATGTTAAGTCATGAGCATGCCCGCTAATCTATAAGTATATATACGATAACAATGGATATATATGCATCTCAAATTTGTATGTCAATACAGTAGAAAGAAGAAAAAACATAAAAGTATTGATACAAAAAGGTTGAGAAATGCGACATACAGGATGCCTTCTCCACACATGTTGCCACAAGGTTATTAGCACATTCCTCCGAACAGGTTTCATAAAAAAGTCAGCTGCACCTTTTAATATGCACTTCAATGCCATGCTGATTGAATCATGAGAAGACATCACTGCACAAACACGAGATTACTGGAGCCCATTAGCCATATAAAAAAAATGAAGATAGTTTATCAAGATAATATACAATTTAAGTCAACATACTTATGACAGGAATGTTTTTACAAATGTCATGCTCCTTGATTAAAGTAAGAAGTGCAAATCCAGATATTGATGGTAACTCCACTTCAGTTAATATGAGATCTATGTCAGGAGCTTTCCTCTTCAATGTCTCCCATGCCTTTAATCCATCAGAAACCGCAGCAACTGCATGTATAAGATTATTATCATAAACATGAAGTTTAAAACTTGAAGGAATAACTTCAAGAGTGCCCTCCAATCTCTCTAACATTTTTAATAAAAAAGTACCTCTGTAACTACATTTACGGAGAAGGGCAGCGATAATTTGGCGAGTAGAATCATCAGCTTCCACCAGCAGAACTCTGAGCACCATTTGAGGTAGAAACTCTTCCCACTTAACCATTTCTTGAGAGCCGTCATCCTTCCACTGGTTCACCTTATTGGATTCCTCAGTCTCCAACCTCACCTCCATCCCCTTCTTGTCACCGCTAAACACAACCACCTCACCCATTCTCCAAAAGCATACTACGAAGCCAGAAAGAACAAGCAACACAAAAACACAAACCCTAACTTTTCACAATCATTCAGAGAAAATGAAGGAACGAGAATTTGAGCATCCCTGAGCAAGAAAAACAAACACCATAAAAGCGACTGAGTCCGCTAAAAATGAGTGGAACCAAAACCAGAACAAATTTCAAACCGCCTTAAATGCTTCGATCAAACAACTTTAGCTCACAACCGCGAAAAACGCACAAAATATCTTCCACAGAAATCTCTCTATCTCTCTCTCTCTCTCTCTCAATCTTTGAGGTGGATCAAAAGGTGGGCCGAGATTGGGCCACCCTAGTGGCGAAGCTGACGTGGCGGTTTTTGGGCCATCGGTTCTAATTTGAAGGGCGATCATGCATATGGGTGGGGTCCACGTAGGCCGGCAGAAGGTGATCCTCTTGAAGATGGCGAAGGATTGCCACGTCAACAATGGTGCGACCACTCTTTTGATCTTGAGGTGGAGAGAATGACACGTGGAACCTTTTTAGAGAGAGAACCTTTCGGTTTTGTGGCGCCAATTGCATTTTGCTCTGAAATCTCTAACTGTCTTATGGTTTTGTCTTTTTTAATGGATGAAATGACAATAGCCTTGTATGCAAATCTAATAGCCTTCAGACACGTGTGCTTCTCCACTTTGACGTGAAGTTAATATAAAGTAAGATTTTTATAGTGAGTGCTCTAAGATTTTTTTTCAAGAATAGTTAAAATTTATAAAAATAATACTTTTTAATATTAAAAATTTTATCAATTAATTAAATAAAATTTTAGTTAATGTAGTATGACATAAACTTAAAATTTGGTCTTAATTATCAACATTTAACAAGTTTATTATGAGATAAATTACATTATTTGTAATTAAAACATGAATTTATTAATCTCTAATTTATGCATAATTTCAACCAAATATATATATAAAAATTGGATAATTTAATTATCTCTAATAGAATATGCATAATTTACTTTTTATTATAAGCTGATATTTTAAATATCTCAAAATTAATTGAAAAGGAAATAATATATAATAATTAATTTTTATTCATATTGAATTTTAGAGATTAAATTATAGTCAAATGAATTGAATAATTAAATTATGAATTAATATAAAAATATAGCTTATTAAAAAGTGACCTATCCAAAAAGTCAAGAAAGGATTGATCCCACACGAAATTTTGATTTAAATTTATTCGAATTTTTCGTAAATGATTATGAAGTTTTTCTTATTTTAAAATTAAGATAATTCTTTCTCTATAAGCTAATATTTAAAATTTTCACATCAATAATATTAAAAAAATTAGATGACAAATCTCAATATGCATCCAAATGATGAAAAGAAGTCCCGTCTCGGAGAATTATCCTAAAAATTAATATCCAATCTATTATTTTAATAAGATCAGTTTTGCTCCTACACTAATTATACACGCTAGAATATGCAACTTATCAGTAAAGAATATTCTGTTACAACTTAAAAAATATCTTAAATTTATATTTAAAAAATCACAATATTCATTTTTTAAAAATAAATTTTCTATCATTTTTTCTTAAGTTTATATCAATATAATAAATTAGTAAACTTATTTTTAAACATATAAAAAAGATATAAAGTTAAATAAAATAACCTTTCCTTTAGGTCTCTTATATTTTTATCTTTTATAACGTCTCATAATCTCATTCCATCTTGTAATTTAGTATTTCTATTCCCTTACATATTTTATTATATATTATATAATTTAAAATTAAAGAGATGAAAGGCCAAAAGTTATATATTATAAGTATACATGTACAATTTAAGGTAAGGTTTATTTTTAAACATAATAAACGCTGCATTATATTAGACTATTTACAAATAAATTATACTAATAATATTAGATCTAATGAAAGAAATTAATTTTTTAAAATATAATAATTTTAAGTTTAAATTTTTATTAAAAAAATTATTTGATAAGATTTTAAATAAAATTATTTTTATTAGTAATTAAATGCATTAGTAAGAAAAAATAAACAACATTTATTAAATAAAACTTTTCAACTTTGAATTACAAACAAAGAAAAAAATTTTTTTTAATAAGAATAAATAAATATAAAAATTATATATTTTTTATTTTAAAAAATTTACGCTTTCTTATTTGAAAAATTTTAAAATCAATAAATTTATTTATTTTAATTAAAATATTTTTATATTTATTATTAATTATATATTTTCTGACATAATAAATATCCAAAAATGTTATACTAAAAAATTGTCAAAAATGGAAAATGTGGTGTCAAAATTGGGCACATGGCATTAATATCTCACATGAATTCTTTCTTCTCCTTTGAGAGTTTGAGTAGCCATTAATTCTAGAGCACAGATGTCAATATATTGGCCTTACATTGTCAATTTCAAAAGAAGAAATTGTCATTTTCTTTGATTTGAGTAGTTTATTGGTCGTTGTCAGTTATATGGGAGCGAGACAACGTACTATGAAACGAACATATTGTGTCCGCCAATGAGTGGATAATGGATGGGCAAGTGCAACAAACTTGTTACTTGTACATAGAATATTTGTACTATTTTTTTATTTTAACATTTAATATATATCACTTATTATTTGTTAATAAAATTAATTTCTTTACACAATATAAAAAATTATAATTTTATTCTTAATATTAAAATTAAGTAGTAAAATAAATTTATTTTTGAGTAAATTAATGATTTTATTTTTAAAAATTGTAAATTTTTTCAATTTGAAATAAGATTATATTGTTAATTTGATAGAAAATAAATTAAAAAATTAATAATATATTAAAATTTAGAAGAGTTGAATGTGATTTTTAAAATACAAAATAATTGAAGTAACTTTTAAAAGAGATTAACGTACACACCTATAATATCATGCACTAAATAATTATACCAACCATGTCCTTGATCTCCCTCCCGCCACATATTGTCCAATCCCATGTATGCTCATGATTCTATCCTTATGCACTAAACACGCATGCCAATGATGCCATGCGCACATTTGCAACATTCCTGTCATGTGCATTAACTAATCATCCAACGCCTCTCCCATAATTCCATAAATAAGACTCCATTGACGGGTTTTCGATTTTTTTTTTTTTTCTGAATCTCAACCCTCACTCATTTTTTATGGATATCAACCATACGAGGGATTGAATTTTTTGTGATTAAAAATTAATATATATTTTTTATAATAAGAGAAACATAAAAAAAATTTAACCTCTAATTTATTTAAGATAAATTCTTATTAATTTTCTTGTTAAAATTATTTAGTTTTAATATTTTATAAAAATAAATTATTCAAAACTTGTATATTTAAAGATTACATAATATGATTTATAATTTATAAGTTTTTTTTATACAATTTTATATTTTTTATTAAGTCTGTAATTAGAAATTAATTTATATAAATTATATAATTTATTTCTCATATAATTAGTTTCTTTTAAAATTTTTAAATATTTTATTTTAATTAAAAAATTTGATAACAAACATTTAAGAAATTTTATATAAATATAACTTTTTATAAAATTATGTGTAGATAAGTTATAACTAAAAACATAATTATTTCAAATATTTTAAAGTAAATAAGTAAGTTTGAATTAAAAGATCGAGAGATTAAAGAATTAAAAAATAAAAAGAGATTTTTGGTCGAGTCTGAATAAATTAGTCCTTTAACTTTAATTAATATATGAAAATAGTCTTTAAATTTAAATAATGTCGAAATGCTCCTTTGAGTCATTGAGTTGATGCACTACTAAATTTTTGACTATAGATTTTTTAAAATATAATTTTTTGTGATACAATGGAGTAATAAGAGAGATAAATTAAAAATGTATTATATATAGATTATAATTTACTTTTTTTTAAAAGAAAATTTAGTATAATTTTTACATCTTTATTATTAAGTTATTAAATAAAAAATTAACACATATATAATTTATATAATTTATGTTTTTTTTGATTGATTCTTTTTTTAATTTTTTTTATATATTTTATTTTAATTAAAAAAATTTATAATAAAAATATAAATAATTACATATAATATTTTTTTTATTTTACTAAAATTCATACTTTAGAATATCTTTGCTCTTAATTTTTCTGAGAATGGTTGCATCCTGTTATGATGATGATTGATGATCCTTATTACATGTGATTAAGTCATTATATATTTGTTTGTGGGTTAATATCTTGTTCAATTATTTTGTTTGACAAGAACTCTGATTCACATGTTTTAATCTTCTCTCAAGTGTTGAGAACAGAAAGAAGCAAACATGGAACCTATTCAGATCTGAGTTGCATAGCACAAGCGTTAACAATGGCTGCTTCCTCGTGTTGCAGTTCATAACTTGTTTTTTTTTAATAATATCTACTAAATTCTAATTAGAATATTACACACAAGCAATATAAAATTAAAAAGATATATGTGCCATTTCAACTCATCCATAATTTAAGAGTATTATTTTTATAAGATGAATTTGAAATTTACGGGACCATTTTAACATTGTCCAAAGTTAAGGGATCAAACTGATATTAATTTAACCTAAGAATTATCATGATATACCCATAATCATTTCTACTTATTGAGCTTGGTAAATAATTATATGTTAAATATTTGTATTAGTCTACCAAATCAAAAAAAAAAGAAAATTCCACGCTGGCGTCCTCGTCGTTCGTCGTCGTCTTCGTCTTCCTGATAGTGTTCCGATCGCTGCACAGAATTAGATCTGAGAGCAGTTGGACTCTCTCTCTCTCTCTCTCTCCTTCTGAAGAAAGCTCAGAGAATATGAACTCCACTCCCACAACCGCATCAATCGCAGCCATCGATCAAGATGGCGACACCGTAACTTCTTCTGCGACTCTATCATCCTCCGTAGACTTCGGCGCACCGGAGGCACTGGAATATGTCCGGTCACTCACTGATGTTGGGGCTATGACTCGGCTCCTCCATGAGTGCATAGCGTATCAGCGAGCCCTTGACGTCGAACTCGACAGCCACTTGTCTCAGCGGACCATACTTGATAAACAGCTTTTCCAACTCCAGAAATCCTCGGAAGTCCTCGACATTGTCAAGTGTGACTCGGAACACATGTTCTCCAGCGTTAGCTCCACCTGCGACCTCGCCGACGATGTCAGCCGTAAGGTCCGGGAGCTTGACTTGGCGCAGTCGCGGGTGCATTCCACACTTCTTCGCATCGATGCCATTGTCGAGAGAGGGAATTGTTTGGAAGGTGTGAATAAGGCACTTGAAACTGAGGACTATGAGTCCGCGGCGAAGTATGTTCAGACTTTCCTCCAAATTGACGCAGAGTATAAGGATTCTGGGTCGGATCAGATGGACCGGTTAATGGCTTCCAAAAAACAGCTTGAAGGGATCGTGAGGAAGAAGCTTTCGGCCGCTGTGGATCGGCGAGACCATCCCGCCATTCTTCGGTTTATCCGGCTTTACACGCCACTTGCTCTTGAGGAAGAGGGCTTGCAAGTTTATGTTGGGTATTTGAAGAAGGTAATTGGGATGAGATCCAGGCTGGAGTTCGAGCAATTGGTGGAATTGATGGAACAAGGAAATGTGGGTAGTAGCAACAGCGATATGAAACAAAACCAAATTAATTTTGTTGGGTGTTTGACGAATTTATTTAAGGACATTGTGGTAGCAATTGAAGAGAATTATGAGATCTTGAGGAGTCTTTGTGGTGAGGATGGTATTGTGTATGCGATCTGTGAGCTTCAAGAGGAGTGTGACTCCCGGGGTTCTGTAATCTTGAAGAAATATATGGATTATAGAAGGTTGGCAAAGTTATCATCAGAAATAAATGCCCAGAACAATAATTTGCTAGCTGTTGGAGGAGCTCCTGAGGGGCCAGACCCGCGAGAGATTGAATTGTATTTGGAAGAAATTCTGTCGCTAATGCAATTGGGTGAGGATTATACTGAGTTCATGATATCAAAGATTAAAGGGCTAACTTCTGTCGATGCAGAGTTGGTCCCACGGGCAACCAAAGCTTTTAGGAGTGGTAGTTTCAGTAAAGTTGTTCAAGATATAACTGGATTTTATGTAATTCTAGAGGGATTTTTCATGGTGGAAAATGTGAGGAAAGCTATAAGAATTGATGAATACGTGCTTGACAGCCTTACAAATTCTATGGTGGACGATGCATTCTATGTCTTACAGAGTTGCATAAGGAGGGGAATAACTACGTCAAATATCAGTTCTGTAATAGCAATTTTAAGTGCTGCTAGTAGTTTATTGTCCAATGAATATCATGAAGCCTTGCAACAGAAGATTAGGGAAACAAACCTTTGTTCAAAGTCATTTTTGGGTGGCGCTGGTGTGCAGAAGACCGGGACAGAATTCGCAACAGCTTTAAATAATATGGATGTTAGTAGTGAATATGTTCTGAAACTAAAACATGAAATTGAAGAGCAATGTGCTGAGGTAAGTGTCATTTTTGTAGTACTTTCCTCTTATTGTTACAGAACAAAATTGAATAAAGTAGTTAATGTGGTTGGCAATTTTTGCATGGTACGGTCCATTAGAAGCTGATTTACGATTCCCACGGATTAATTATAAAAGTTGATAGATCATTTATGTAGATTTTCTTCAATGCATTTTGGACAATTAGTGAGACTTTGAACCTGAACATTTATACGGTGTTTGAGTCATTTAAACTGCAAAGATCATACCTAGACACAGCATGGTAATGCTTTGCCAATGTAGAGTGGAGTTATGGCGTGACATGTACAAAATAAATATTAGATAGAAATAAAAGACACATTTTATCCATTCTTTGCTGATTTAATTCACCACTTATCCTACAAATTTAATCAAATTTTATTTTAGAAATGACATTAATGGTGTTTTCAATTTAAGACATACACCTCCCCTTTTAATGTCTTTGTTTCCTATTCCTAAAGAGAGTCATGTTACCTGTTTAACATTTATATTAGGTTGGAAGCTTCCAAGAGGCCCCCAACTGATCTCTTGCCTGCAACTTTCTTCCTCTGACAGTTCCATAATATTGTTTATCATAACAGTGATACTCCTCTTTGAATGTTTATATAGCAGACTTTTAGTTAATAATAATTAGAACCTCATAGTTCCCACAAGACAGAAGAACATAAGTAATTTTATTACGAACAAGTTAAATTTGCTCAGTTTGGATGCTACTTTTAAAGACCAATTATGGAAAGACTAGCTGAATGTCGTGTCATAAGATGGCCAACAGCTAAAATGCCAATGGCATTCCATTGGTCCCTGGTTCCAAGGTAATACTTATTGAAGTGCTTGGCATCTATTGGTGCCTGGACTAAACGTTGCTATTCTCCGAAATGGTTTTGTTTGCCCTTAATGCAAAAGCATGAGAAATACAAAACCTAGTGTTTTTTGTCAAGTTGTAGATGAAAGTTCATTCTTTTTTCTTTTTTAACCCTATATAACGGAACAATAGTTTTGGAAGCAGTTTTATTCTAAGAGCGAAACTTTGAAGCAAAGAGACCAGAAGTCTTGATCTTGATAGGGAATTCATGTGAAGCGTGGTATTTATAATCAATTGAATGACGCATTTCTGGTCAAATTCCTTAACGATGGGGAGGCTTTAGAGAAAATTCACTAAAGATGAAAACAAATTTCAGTTGCCAGAGACTTAATACAAGTGTCTTGACTCTTGAGAAAGTAAAGTATTCGGGTTTCTCCTTTATCTCAATAGACAAATCCATATAGAGGAAAACTGTGTTTATCATAATGCCAAAATATGGATGAGATGAATGTAATCTTGAAGTCTTCATGAGAAGTATTTTATTGTTGTTCCTTGGATTATCTTCACTGCAGCAATGTTGTCATAGATTTTTCTTTATAACATTTTTACAATGTTTTAGTTTCTTTGGTCAGATCTGGGTTCATTAGTCTTTAAACCCACACCATAATTTTCCTGTTTAATATATGTATCAAATTCCAAAAAAGAAAGTTGAATTTCCTTTCAATACCATTTCAATCTTAAAAGGCTAAAGGTCTTTGTGATACTTATGGCCATTTGCTTGCCCCTATATTTTTTTAAAATTTCAGCATGAACTGACTGAATTACTTTATATAGGTTTTTCCTGCACCAGCTGATCGAGAAAAGGTCAAATCTTGTTTGTCTGAGTTGGGAGATATGAGCAATGCTTTCAAGCAAGCTTTGAATACTGGAATGGAACAACTTGTTTCAACTGTCACACCACGAATACGTCCAGTATTAGACAGTGTAGGAACAATCAGCTATGAGTTGTCAGAGTCTGAGTATGCAGATAATGAGGTGAATGACCCATGGGTTCAAAGACTTCTCCATACTGTGGAGACCAATGTGACATGGCCGCAGCCAATTATGACTGCTAGTAACTATGACACTTTTGTTCATTTGATCATTGACTTTGTTGTAAAGAGACTTGAAGTCATCATGATGCAAAAAAGGTTTAGTCAGCTTGGTGGCCTTCAGCTTGACAGGGATGCAAGAGCATTGGTAAGCCATTTCTCCAGCATGACACAGAGGACCGTTAGAGACAAGTTTTCTCGTCTAACTCAAATGGCAACAATTCTAAATCTAGAAAAGGTCTCTGAGATTCTAGATTTCTGGGGTGAAAACTCAGGTCCTACGACCTGGAGACTAACTCCGGCAGAGGTTAGGCGTGTGCTGGGTCTACGAGTTGATTTTAAACCAGAAGCAATAGCTGCTCTAACGCTATAATACCGACCTATACGGATTCTACATGTTCTTTTCTTTTTGATCTGAGAGGTATTATATCTTCATCTTATAGCCATTATTTTATTTTGGGCATTTAGCATATTTCCCGTAGTTCTGTAATCTGCAAGGAGTCCGTGGCAACAATGCATAGGGCATCTTGTGAGAAACTGGGGTATTGCTCTGCCCAATTTTGAAATAAAGATTTTTTCAAGTCATTCTCCAAGACTTCCTCATCAAGTTTCAAAGCAGGAAGGTCAATTTGGATTGAAGAACTAATAATTTTACAGTTATTTTGATTTTGGACAATTATTTCAAATTTGAATGGACAATAGTACAATACTGCTTGCCCCAATTTGAGGAACATACAAAGTGCAGGCATGTCAAAAATGTTGAGAGATTAATAATTTTACAATTATCAAAATTTGCACTGCTGAGTAGAATGTTACAACAGTTTTGCATTAGTTATAATGATTCTCAAGGATGACAATATTTGAATTAAAAAAATTTTTGATGAAATTTTTATATTTTTATGATCAGATTTTTTAATCAAAAATTGATAAGTGTATAATTTATGTAATTAATTTTTTTATAATTAATTTTTTAAAATCTTTTACATATTTTATTTTGATTAAAAATTTTGATAACAAAAATATAAAAAATCACATGTAAGTTTAGTTCATTTGAATTTCACCTTATGTGGATTTTTTTTTTTTCTGAGAGAATGGAAGGAACTGTTTGGATTTGTAATGCGAATCGGCTTCTATTTAATAAATTGGTATCAAGCCACCACCGGCTTATTAACTGTTGGGTTTCCCACGAGTAATTTGAGATTTGGAATCAATTAGATGAAAGCCCAACCCTATTCTCTATAAATTCTTCCAATGAAAAAAAAACTATGTATTTGTCATAAGAAAATAAAAAAATTGAGGTAAACCCAACTTGAAAAGGAAATTAATAGATCAAACTAATAAATAAACAAGTTAGAGGTCAATCTAACTAAACACGTTGGATCAAGAAGGCATCAATAACCTCTGCTATTGAATATGAAGGTGCTAAGACTAGCTGTGGACTGGAAGACCATGTATATATGCAGAACTGTGAAACTTCCTGCTTTCAACGTAGAAAATCGAAGATATCTTGATCCACCCGCAAATTAATAGGAAGCCCAATATTGCTTTTATTCCAAACTCCCCTTATTGGCATGGCTATCGTACTTTCAAAAGTCAGAAGTACTAGGGCTGGCAGTAGTGCCAAGGTGAGGTAATACTAAAACTCTACACAGCACAGAAGCTTTAAAGCAAGGCAACATGTATCAGCCTTTGGGGAAAGCCATTGTTGATATTAGTTCCACAAAAAATGATAACTTACAGGCAATATAAAACGAAAACTCCAGCCTAAAGAACAAATCCTGATTATATTATAAAAGCTAATACATTTCGTGAGTAACATTTGATCCTGGTAAGTATAAGAATTAGAACACGCATCCAAAACTAATTAAAAAAAAAAAAAAAGCCTCACAAGCAAAGAGAGGTCAGACTAGAAAAATTAGACTTGTGCAGTGCCTTCGGTGAATTTTGGATCCTCACATCTATACCTGCCATCTTGTCCAATTCCAAATCCTTTTGGATCAGCAAAAACATTCTCCAGAAGCTGGCTGCGGGGTGGAAGAGGGCTTTCATCAGCAAACTCAACAGAGTCTTCAACTACCTCATCGATCTTCTTCTCGATGTTCTTCAACTCCTGTTCGTTGGCTAATTTGTTCTCAATTAAGTAATTCTTCAATGCAGTGATGGGATCCCTACCAGCATAGTGTGCCTTCTCAGCTGCCAAAGCAGAAACAGATGATGATTAACTAAAACGAACTCAGCAAACAGAAATAGAAGACTTCAAAGATTCCAGAATAAGATGTGACCTATTCAATTATGATATAGAATTATCTGACTTAATAAATCACAATACTACTGCTGTAAATATTGTTTAGTTAAACATAAGTGGTAAAGAACTAGAAATTGAAGTAGACATCTTAAACGGTAATCCATGCTAGATGCTCTAGGCAACGCCATGACTAAGCAATTAAAGCCAAAGTTGAATTAGGTGATACCTTAAAAGGTGGACGCTTGCGTTACTCTACAGTCTACACCATAATATGGAAGAAAGATTTAAGAACAATCTAGGTTCAAATCAACCATACTTTAGTATGATTTTTATATCAACCCGTAATAGGGGCTGGGCAGAACAGAATGAAGGTTACAAAGGAAAAGCTAAATGTCAGTGATGGGGACGGAGGTAGTATGGGTTACCCAAATCCATTACTTGATGTGAATACTTAAGTGACTTGATTCTTCCCTTCAATAGCTTAGTTTTTGAGGAGAAGGTTCCAAGTCACTTGGATTCTATCACTTGGTATCAGAACAAGTTTTCTGATGGCATAGAGAAGGCTACTTCCAGAGGGTTTTGACTTGAGTGATGTATCACAGTGTGTAGCCCCTAGGACATCGACTCTTTCCAAATATTGAGTCGTATGGGATGCTCAATGGAATACTTAAGTGGCTTGGTTCTTTCTCCCTCAACGGCTAGCATTTGAGGGGGGGAGCAGGTAGACGGGAGGATAAAATCTCAGAAAATCAAGGATAATCTCCATCTTGTGTGAATGATATCTTAGGGAAATCAATCTAATTCATTTTTCTCATGTTCATTGAAAGGACAACCATTACAGCTTTTTTAGCTTAACAACACACCTTAACTAATTCCCATAAACATGTTCAAGAATCAAGACAGTATAAAAGGCTTCACATATTACTGATTTTTAATTACTCAAACAAAATAACAAAGTAAAGAACCAATAATTTCTAAGTAATACTCCTTCTGTGGGCCCAAAATCCATCAAGTTGTAATGAAATATATATATATATATATATTATAGAAATGGAATGAAATATATGTTAATTCAAGAAAATTTTGATATATTCTAATTGGATTGGATGAAGAAAGTAAACCAAAGTACCAATCTTATGCTCCATGCTGGGGTAGGATACACAAGTCTTATATGAAACTAATTCAGTATTCACATGAATCCTCTACTGATAATCAAGACCATTTTCATAAATGCCCTTTGTCAAGTGGGTTACAACAGTATTCTTTGTCTCAACTGTTAATCAGACATCCTATGTTTTATAATTGCAGTCAACAGGACATCTAACAATTTTTCAACATCCAACATGCAGAAGATAGTGCTTTAAATTGGTTGGATTTACCAGGAAGCAGAGAAATTAACCTACAGTAAACTATTGGCAACATATACAAGAAGTATGCATGGTTAAATGAATTAGTAACGTAATTTGCTTCAAAATTAACTATACAGTGGAAGTAGATAATAAGATTAGAAAACAAAGATAATCTAAATTCTCACCAGGGTCACGAAGCTCATCCGGATCAGCAAGTGAATGTCCTCTAAATCTGTAGGTCTCACATTCCACTAAAGTTGGTCCCTCTCCTCTTCTAGCTCTTTCAATTGCCTCCTTTGCCACCTCTCTGACCTTCAAAACATCCATACCATCTACATGAACTCCTGGCATTCCAAATGCTGGTCCTTTCTTCCATATCTCAGGATCTGAAGTAGCTCTGATATGCGACATCCCAATAGCCCACAAATTGTTTTCCACAACAAACACAATTGGCAATTTCCACAAAGCTGCCATATTTAGGCATTCAAAGAATTGCCCATTATTACAAGTCCCATCTCCAAAAAATGCCAGTGTTACCTGATCGGCATCTGCCTCTTTTAATACCTCCCTTCTATACTTGGTGGAAAATGCTGCCCCAGTGGCTACTGGAATTCCTTCACCAATGAATGCAAACCCACCAAGCACATTATGCTCTTTTGAGAACATATGCATTGAACCACCTTGGCCACGGCAACATCCAGTTGCCTTTCCGAAAAGCTCACTCATTACAGCACGAGCTGAGACTCCCTTGCTCAGTGCATGAACATGGTCCCGATAGGTGCTCACTACATAATCTTCTTTCTTCAGAAGTTTGATGAACCCAGTTGACACGGCTTCTTGGCCATTATACAAGTGGACAAAGCCAAACATTTTGCCTCTATAATACATCTGGGCACACATGTCTTCAAAGGCCCTGCCTAATACCATGTCTTCATAAAGCACCAAACCTTCCTCTTTTGTAATAAGCTGTATGCACACATCCAAATAAAAGCAATAATCTCAAATACATTTTCAAAACTTGTGTTGCAAACTTAAATATATATTATTTATCAAAGCTAATTGGAGAGCTAATACAAGAGATATTCTTGTGTCTCATGCAAAACGCACAAAACCAATATCGTCACAGATTTAAGTATCTCAACATTTAAAACAAAAATGCACAGAGAGAAAAGTAAAATAAGAAAAATTTTGCACTCGAATCACTCAGTTTGCTGTCTTTTGGTCGCAAAGTAAGAAACCAAATGGATTCAATTAAGCTCAATTGAGTGGAAAGCTTAGTTTTTTCCAGTACCCATTACACATAATCCATTCTGCGAGAAGCAGCGGCGCACATAAACTTATCCTAAACCCCAATCACGAGAAGCAGAGATTCATGTCACAATAAGGATCTAAAGGGCCATCACTTACGAGATTAGCGCTTGATTTGAGCTTCTTTTCCTTGACAACATCGGACACAGCAACAACAGCGGATCGACGGTGGGGCTTGTGCTGAGCAATCTTAGAGACAGCATTGTAGCGAAGCTTGTGAGTGGATCCAAGGAAAGAGGAGCTAGTTCTGAAGGGATCAAAAGCCAGAGGCTTGTCATTGTTGGATCTGGAAGCAGTGACGGAATTGATAGGAAGAGGCTGCGCAAACTTGGTTGCAGAGAAAGACATAGTCGATGATTACAAGGAGAAGCAAATGGGGGAAGAGAGAAGAAAGAAGAGGCGAAGGGAAGAGGTAGAACAAGAGGGATTTAAGTACGTGGAAGAAGGAGAGAAGGGGCGGAGGAAACGAGGGAGAGAGACTTGGAAGTAACCGTCTTGAGCGTTGGGGGCTATGCCTACGAATATGACTATGATGATATGGTGATGTATGAAATGACTATGTGGAAATGATTCACTTGAACAAAGCAATCAAAGAGAAAGGGTGATCCACCCAAATTCCAACCAATTCTCCAGCTGCTACCATAACTATGCTCATGAGTCATGACCTAAATGCATTAGGCTACGCACTTGGACCTAAATTGGGAATTTATTATATATATAAATATATATATATGTTTGAGCTAAATTATGCAAATTAGAAAGAAAATGTTTCATAGTAAATATGAATAATTTTTCACCAAAAGATCAATCTGTCTGTACTTATGTACTTTTCAAATCAAGACAGTTAATTTTCAGTTTTTTTAATATTATAATTAGGAAGATTTTCAAATTTGTTTGAGCCTAAATTTCTTTTTTTAGTTAATTCAAGAGTGTGCTACTGCCTATCCCCCGTTTGACTTCATACAAAATTTGCTAGAAACTGGCTTCAAAAGAAGTTAAATTTTTTACAGTTGAAGATTTTTAAAAATTAATCAACCTCTTAAAAAAATTAATTTTTTAATGTTTTACTTTGAGGATTATTGGTAGAGATTATCAAGAAACTCACACTTATGGATACCTGATTATTTGTAAAATTTATTTTTTGAGTTTGAGTATTAAAAGAATAGGTCTAAATTTAAAAATTGTGATACTCTACTTAGATTTAGCAGATATTCTTTCTATATAAATTATTTAAATAATATTTTTATATTACAAATACATATATTTGATTTATTCTATTAAAATATATATATATAAATTGGATTATTTGTTTCATTTTTATCAATAAAATAGTTTAATTTTAATATGAATTTATAAATTATTATATTTAAGAATTTTGTAAAAATAAATTTCTTAAAATTTTATATTAATTATATATTTGAAGTTTACATATTAATGTAACTTGTATATATTTTATAAATTTATATGTAGATAAATTATAATTTAAAAAAATTAATGATTTTAAATTTTTTTCAAATAAATGAATCTAAAAATTTCAAATATTTTATGAATCAAATATAGAGATTAATTTTATTATTCGCTCAAATTTAAAGTTAAATACGAAAATACTTTATTTTTGATCATCCCTAACTATTGGAAACAATAAAACTCATCATATTAATAATAATAAAAAATTTATGCTTAATTTTTAAAATTAAAAAAGAGACTGCAAATGAATTTTAGTAATATGATAATCATGATTGATCCCATATCATGTTATTAGCTAATTGCAATATAAAATAAAAAAATTATATGCCTATTTAATAATGTCGTAACCATCTGAAGGGAAAAGAAACAATTTTTTTTTGTTTTGGTTAAAATTATCAATATTCAAAAATTCATTGAAGTTTGATAATTTAGTTCAAGCAAAATCTTCATAACGAAAATAAAACTGTTTTAATAAAATTTTTTTTATATATAATACTTAAATTCAAAATTTTACTTAAAAAAAAAATAAAATACTTACAACTCTAACCAACTAAATGGTATAAATGAATCATTCTTGTATAAGTTCAGATTATCACATAAGTTGCATAAGCTGCCTGAATGGAAGTGAATAATAAATAATTATAATTTTAATATGGCAGACTCTGAATCATGCGCCCATAATCTATAGTGCATCCAAAGAAATTAATGGGAACAGTGAAATTATTGCATAACATGCCGAAAACCAGTTCTTCGCGATAAAACCAGTGGCTTAAGTGAAGCGAAGTCACGAATAAAGGGTTTTCATCAGATAATTCCATTGTTGTAAGCTCACTACATTGGCCTTTCTAATTTTGTACAGATAAAAAACCTTCATCTACTCTGGTATGGCTACAAAATTGCTAATTGGGGAAACAAAATTAAATATGATACAAAAGAATATAACTGGCTTATAGAATAAGCAAACCCCGCAGCTACAGGCAACCTAAGAGGGAACTAAATATGCTTTGTCAGTCTATACAGTTGGTTAGTGCATAATCTGTCTGTGTTAAAGTTGAAAGAGTTGGTCACCGTTTATTGTTCTTCTCTTTGCCTGCAGATATGTTTCGCTTATGTCAGAACTGAACAATTCTCATTAAAGTCATAACTTTTTCTTTGGTAAAATGCTCACCAAATATACTTGATTTTAATGGGAACCGAATGGACGACCCCTTAACTCGAAGGTCACGGTGTTGCTTGTTTCTACTTTGTTTATCAGCAATTGCAGCACTACTACTACTGCTACTTTCTCCAGCCATAAGATCTGTCACTCTACTTACCTTTTCATGGTATACGGCAGGTGGCGCAAGCCGTAGCTGAGGCAAGTTCTCTATTTGCATAAATCTTTGATCTTTCTGCAAGCTTGACAAGATCTCAAACTGCACAACCAGTTTCCCAATTTGATCAAATATACAATCCCCAGAAAGTCTGAATATAGTCATAATATTTAAAAGAGTAAATTACATTTGCCCTTCCTAATGCTTTCGAAACCTAGGCTCACACCCTCCTTAATTTTAATTCATACAGGAACGTCCCCTCTATAGCTTATACACTATGTAGTTTTCTTCCCAGAAACTCTCAATTGCCTAATTCTCTATAGCACAAATCACCAAAAGACCGAGTTAATGCTTAAGAAAATAAAAAAGTGGAGTGAAATACCTTCAAAACTAAACAGGGTGTTAGTGTACATTTATAAAGTTTGAGAGAGGTTCTAGTATAATTGAAACTAGAAGGGGAGTGAGAGTAAATTTCAAAAATCTCGAAATGTGAATGTAATTTGCTATATTTATAATTTATTGAAATATATATATGTTTACCCGTGATATCTGTTGAGGCCCATACATATTCTCTGATAAATCGCTTTCATGTGGATGGAAAGTACTTCCATGATGGTGCTGGTGTCGAGATGAGAATTTATTGAACAAGCCATTCTGGGCAACGACTGATTTGTTCTTAGACTGCTGGAACTTTTGGGTAGGCATACATACCGGGCATCCAGATGAAGAGCTTCTACTTGATGACTCAATTTCCAAAGCTTCACAGTGGAGATGACTTGCATGGCCACAGTTGAAAACTCGAATCCCAGAGCTACCAGAGTTCTTTGTCAGAAGACTATTACAAATACAGCATACTCGATTCCTGGGGGCATATCCATGAGAGGCTCCTTTCTTGAGTAAACTCATAGTATAAAACGTATCATCCTCTATCAGGGATTTGGCAGCATCCTACTTGGAAAAAAGGAAAGATAAGGAAATAAACATAAACTACTTAAAAATGAAGAGAAGAAAATTTCAAATAATCTATTAACTGTATTCAATTATTGAAAGAAGAGATTATTTTGTCCAAGAAAAGCCTAGATATTCATCAGATGTGTAGAAACTATAAGGTAAAGCTAAAGGCTCCCTGCTTTTAAAGGAAAAGTTTCTTTCTTTCTTCCTTGTCCAACCAAATTTCCAGCACAAATGATAAGCAATAATATAAAATATGAAAATTAAGATTAAACATATCTTGCCATGCTCCTTGGAGCAATTTTTTAATTATATTGATAGCTTCAATTGATAATTTAGCAGAAATATATCAAGGTTAGTATGTTTTTAATTTGCAAAGCCAGATGAAAGAATTGAATTACAATAAATAAAAAAAGGAAGAAAAGGACAAAACTTTACCAGGATTCTTCTTTCGAAGCCATATGTCCCCAACATACCCAATATGGTAAGTTTAAAATCGCCAAATTCTTGGCTACCATTATCAGAAAGAAGTTTGGACATGATAGTTGGAAGGTGAATATAACCTATCATTCCCTCGACAATCTCCTTGATGAAAAGGGAGAACAATCTCCTCAAGATATGAGCAACCTTGTGTGACCTTGAGATTTTCCATCTACTTTTGACTTTGTCTTTGTTCAGTTGAGAAACTGGTGATCCAGCAAACATTTTAAAATAATTTTCTCTTTCAGAAGCCCTCTCTTCAGCATATGAATCCAGCAATGGATCACAAAACCTTTATGAAAATTTTGAAGGTAGTTAGAATAAGAAGAACAAAGATTAGGGATGATATTGGAGAAATGCTTTTAAATTTTACTGAGACTTTTTGTTCATTTATGAAATATACACTTTATGCAAAATTATCATCAAGTCCTTCTATGAGCACCTCATCCCCAAATATGAATCCTCTCTTTGACCAGCCACAATAAATAGCATAGGAAAGGAAAATAATATCAAAGAAAGGAAAAAAAAAAGGGGGACAACTATATTAATAGCAACTGATCTTGATTTAATAATAAATTGACATCTTGACTAGAAATTATGTATAGAGGAAGTTTACAACCAAAAAGCTTGTCTTTTTCCATTTCCAGAAAAAGAAATTACTGTTACACTCGAATATGTGAGAAAGGAGGTTAAATTGCTCATCGCTCTCAAAGATACCATTTTCCTTCCAACATGTATTATGTATGGATTCTTGTAATCGGAGGTATATCAATGACAACATACTTTATGAAAAAGACACTTCAATTTTAATTAAAAACATCTGAAGCATGGATTCTGATAAGACCCAAGTGACTTGGAGAACTCTCCCTCAAAAGCTAGTTGTTGAAGAAAAAAGAACCAAACCACTTAAATACCCCATCAAGCATCCAATTCTAATCGATGTGTGATTTAGGTGACCCATACTACCCTTATCTTTATCATAGCACCGTCCTTGAAGAGCTATCGTCCTGACGGTTGCACTTTGCGACACTTTACTAGGCGTTGCTTCACTCCTCCGTGGGTCAGCCCCTCTGCCGGTCAGAACCCTTTGCAGGTCAGAACCTTCCGCAGGTAGCCCCCTCAGTGCCGTCGGCAAACCACACTGATACCAATGGATAGGACCCAAGTGACTTGGGGAACCCTCCCTCAAAAGCTAGCTGTTGAAAGGGAAAAATTAAGCCACTTAAATACCCCATCGAGCATCCATTCTACTTGACGTGGAACTTGGGTAACCCATACTACCCTCATCCTTATCATATTCCCTCTACGGAAGAAGTGCTAGCCAATGGCTCCCAAATCCAGTGCTAGGAAACTCAAAACTAATGATTTATTCTTTTTCCATTTATTCCCTCTTCCCTATTTTACAAGCCAAAGAAAAAAAAAACAATAACCATTGTCCTCTTAATACACCTTCACATGGCTATTCTGCACTATAAGTCACACACAAGTGCATTTGTAAATTGTAACCCTGCTTATTGGCAAGAAATTGTTACTTAGCTACAAGCTAGGACATAGTGTAATATAATAATTATCACATAACTTGAGTATCCATTGGATTATAAAAAAATGCAGGGCAGAAAGGAAACTAATATTAGTATTCAACTTACGAATCAAGTAATTTAAACCAATGTGCCTCTGACTCCTCAGGATTTAGACGAGGTGTGTTCCGCTGGCACAGACCAATACAGGCATGCAATAAATTTTGTATGTCTTCCACCTAATGGACAGTAAACAGTAAAATATTAGGTTACCTAATACACACAAACACTCAAGTATACAATTAGAGCATAGTTTGTCCCATTTTTGGGGACAGATATACAAACCTCTTTCATTCTTAATACAGTATTGAACAGATCCATTTGGGAAGAACCACCCAAGGAAGGAGTTGAAACTACAGCTTCCACAGCAGCATCAAGCTCAACAAATTTATCGCTCAGACCAGAAAGTGTGAGTAAAAGAGCACTACCAACATCACCAACCCTTTCTAATAAGAATGCAGCTGCATCTATAATTCCATATTCCTGGCAGAGGCGTAAACAATGTTCCACACGATAGCTATCGAACATTTCCAAAAATTTAAGGACTGAACCACCTTCATACTGGCATAATAGCTGCAAAATCAAAATGTAGGACATCAAACAAGATTCTAGTGCTATAAAGGCTAGAGCGAGAGATGATTATAAAACGATAAAGAAGCCTAGATACATAAAACATGTAAAAGATATGTACCTCCACCACTAAGCCCTAAAAGCCCAGTTGGTTATAAATCTATGAAATCAAAATAATATTTTGTGCAACGCAAACTCACCTCAAGATAAAGCTCAATAAGATCATCTGTCACATGAATAGGACTTTCACGAATGTACTTGGGAAAATTAGATAGACTATCCAAGTAAGCATCTTGTCCTTGTAGATGACCCTTAACCTGCTTTCCATTTGGTGCATCAATGATGTCATTCTTTCTGAATTTAGATAAGTCTAGGGTACCAGATAAGTGAACCTCAATGAGTGTCTTCAAATAAAGGAAAAGACTTCTAGGATGAGATTGAAGTAAAGTGATTATATGTGAACTTTCATTGCTGAAATGACTGACAATCATAAGGAATGTACCCTCCCTGCAGCAAAACAAAGATGAAAGAAAATAATGTAAATGAAGATTAGATAGATTTCATAAAGTGAAAATAAGAAAATCAGAAATTCTGTGTGACACGCAGAAGAATCCAACTAGACTAGAATTAATAAAGAGGATTACCTGCTCAATTCAACCAGCTTAGGAATTCGAGATATGACTGCTGATCGAATAGCATCATGGTCATTACCAGTCAGCTGCAGTAGTATTGTGTTGATAAAGGAGAAGGCATGAATAGGTTCATCTAAATCCTTCATATAGCTATCCAATGCTGCTACATACTCATGTCTGATGGCATGAATAAACCCACAAACCTAAAAATCAACAAAAAACAGCTGAAAAAATCAGTTAACTAAAACGAAAGTAAATATTTCACAGCACTATGCTTCCAAAGACAGTATCTCCACAATGGACATTTTACCTGGTGAAATTGTGCTCTCTCACAAAGGTCTAGCACATATGATGAATCCCAATCTGACTCAGGCAATACTTTCAGAAGTGCAAGCACCTGTTTTTCTCTCTTTTTTGGAGTTGAACTATACAAGGAACCACAAATTGGGAATGAACTCTCAGATGTCAAATATCCCAATATTTGAAATAGCACACTCTTTGAGACTTCAGCCTTTTGGAGTGCAACATAATATGCAATGAACTCAAATAGATGACCAATGTCCTTCTTTGAAGGCCACTCTTTCACCAATCCATCATCACCACTACTGGAGGTTGTATCCAATGGAGAAACAATATTCTCAATTATGTGAATGAGTGCATCCACTGTTTTCTGAACCAAAAGATTTTCAGTTTCAGTAACATCATCAATTTCCTTTTTGTTTTCCTCATCATCTGTCTCAGCTAAATCCAGTGACAACGAACTGGCATTAGAAATCTCATCTTCTACAAATGCACATCTAAGAACATCTAATGTAGCTTCGGTATCTAACTCTAAGAGAAGATATAAATTCAGCCATTGTCCTTTGGAACCCAAGTCTGAAACTGTTTGTGATTTCAGAGCATTTGAGTCCTCTAATAAAAACTCTACAAGTTCTTTTCTAAGAGATGGCAAGCGTGTAGGAGGAATAGTTCCACGCCCTGCAAATATATGCAACAGACATCCTTTAGTACTAGTAGTAATATTTCTACAAGAAATACAAAAGGCAAAAGCAAAAGAAAATGTATAGGAAAAAAAAACTGGTTGTTTCTGTAGAAAATAATTACCTGGGGGAAAAGCAAGACCTGTAAAGCAGTACTTCAAATAAACCAGCATTCTATAACTGTTAAAAGGAAAGTAAAGCACAACAATAGAGTCAACCAGTTCTAACAAGCTTAAAAAAGACTAACTCTTTACAATTCAATAATTAATTTTTTCTTTTTATAAAAGCAATTCAATAATTAATAAACGCTCAAGATGAGCATGGCAGCATACCCAAGTGCAGTAGCGCTTTCCTTTAGGCTATTCTGTAAGACAGCAAACAGCTCCTCTAGAGGTGTCCTGAAATCATCCAATCCTTTATTAAAGAGATACACCAGTGCACTATATAGTCCATGCTCCCGGCATAATCTGACAACCTAAAAGAAAGTCATCATACACAAGTATTAGACAGCTGAGTCAATAAACCCACAATAAAAGGAGCTATTTAAAAAAAAAAACAAGAGGGTAAAAGATTTAACAAGAACCTGATTAAAATCCAAGGAAGATATATCCATGTGAAGAACACATTGCTCAACCCGCTGTAACCACCCTTTGGCGCTATAATGCTCTACCAGAGCTTGCATAATCTTGGGAAAGGAATGAGGGAGAAAATCAAAGTAAGAAAAAAGCAATTATAAAAATGGAGAATATAAATTTAAAATCCAAAAGAGTTACTAGCTCTACCATATCCTCTAAAAATCTGAAATATATGACAAAAGCCAATACCTCAGGAGGTAGTGATCCAAGCATGTCCTTCAAAATATATGGCTCCAGAAGGTCCAAAAATGTGTCTGAAAAAAAGGTATAAACCATTTGATCCATTAACTATAATCAGCTGGATCAATAACTTATACATAACAAGTCTCAAAGATATGAAGTTAAATTATCCTTTTAATTTCACAGATAACTTATACATAACAAGTTTCATGTTTTTTTTTTTCCTTTACAAGAAATCTCAATTTTGAAATAGGAAAATAACAGTTACAATAAAAATAATATATCAAACACACTCTTCTTTTGGTCTTTCTAGTCACCTTTAAATCAATCAATTAAGTTCTGATAAAAAAAAAGTTACAATCAGTAGATATGATTTAACAAATATGATGATTACTTTTTCTGTTCTGGGCGGTTTGGTAAGTACCAAAATGAACTTCTAGCTTTCTGTTATAAGTGTCTTAGTGAACATTTACTAAGTTCATTCATCTAATTTGACAGCAAGAATACCATGATTTATTCTCTTGGTTCTATAAAGAATATTAATCATTCAACATAATGATAGTGGCTGGGGTTGACAGGGAACAAAACCAGGAGTGAAATGAAAACAAAATAAGGCCTCTTAACAGTACCAGATACAAGGTTAAAGACAGAGGATTACCTCTCTGTTGTACAACCATAAACTTAGAGAAAATTTCATCAAAAAGTATGTCTGTCCTTTTGATATGAACACAGAATTCAACAGCAACTCCACCAACACGGATGTACTGCTCTTTTATTTCAGAATGCACAGAAGTGCTTCTACCATTAGAATCATTAAATTGATCCAATTTACCAATTTGGTTGCAGAATGCCACTGAAATGTATGAGAACACTTCATCAACATATGATGTAAGCAACTCCACCAAGAAAGGCATTATGACCTCCTGCACAGCATCCAAGGTTCTAGGAAGGTCAACAACCCCATGAGCTTCACCATCATATAGAGTCATTGCCATGTTCAAGGCACCCATCCAGTCACCTGCTTTCCGCAAAACCAGAATACGCTCTTTCCAAGGGAGAAGACGGGAAACAACAAGATGTTCTGCACCAAGTATATAAATAGAAGCTCCACGTACGGCAACACTGTTATGATAGGCTTTTTCAGGGTTTCCAAATATGTTAATGAACTGGGTATGGTAAGCTACTAGATCATCTCCTGCAGTACCATCTACGGCAAAGCTTGTTTGGTGAATCACAGTTCCGTCCTTTGCAAATAAATAGAGCTGTCCGGCTGATGTGAGAACTACCAGCATCTGGACAAATGCAAAAACAAGTAGAAGGAAAGTGATAAAGGGAATTGAGTAGAAGGAATGGAGGCAGATGACAATAACAAGTAGCCAGATATCTGGCTACGGTAGAACAAGAGATGAAATACCTGATCATCCAACCATGCCAGACCAATAGCAGCACTGTCAAGTGACCATTTTCCATACACTTTCAGTTCTGATTTTACCAACTTTGCAACTTGAACCTTACGATCCCAAGCAATTGCAAGCAGGGAAACTCTTTCTACAGCTTCCGCTGACATGTTTTCTGCAGGATAGTTACATTTAGAAAGATGTCAACATGGATTATAACAAAATGAATCCTTACCAGAAGAACTACGTGATTGTGTCATGTATTTCCATGCAGTATATGGCATGGAGCCCTCCCGAATTCCCTCTGGCTTAGAGAGTTGAGCGTATACTTCCAATGTAGGACTCAACCGTACCTGTAACAAAGACATGATCTATCTATTACACAAAGCACAAGAATTCTCCACAAAGCAGAAGAAAAATTACAGGATAAAAAAAAAACATGGAATCAGTGCAAACAACTCGAAGCTTCATACCACTAAAGCAGTTTGATGGGTGACAAATATGACTACACCTTCTTCAATTAAAGAAGAGCCTTCATTGAAGAGTTTCCAACCTGCATCTCCCCCAACAACTCCTCCCACCATGCTACTGATACTGCTTGTTGAGGCCATATTGTTTCCCTGGGAATAAAGTGAAGCACTTCCACAGAACTCATCAGAAAGGAGTGGTGAAGCTGATAGCACCATGCCCGTTCTTTGCCCATCAAGAAGACACTAAGAGATCAATACAGATTCAAGATGAAGAGAAGCATAAGAAATATTAATATTGTATCAACTTCAAAACTGCCCTGTGTAACAACTCAATACATTGATCATTAGTGTAAATAACAATTTACCTGAGTTTTGATGGAGAATCTATTAAGCAAAGGAACCACAGAGATACTGTGCAAGAGAACCAGACCCTTACAATCACCAGTAACTGCTTTAAATTGACGAGTATTCTGAGGATCCTGTCCTAGAAACAATGCATGTACTACTGGTGCTGTATGCTCTCCACTAAGAACTTTTGCCACCACAGCTTTCTGTATATCCCAAACAGTAACATGACCATTACCATAACCAGCTAAAAGTAGGTCGCCTTGCTGATTGAAAGACATTGAAGTTACTGAAGCATGTAAGCGATCACCTTGCACGCCAAGCATCAACATCTGACAAGTAAACAGTATAGTTTGATAAAGTAAGTATAAAAGTTTATCCAATAAAAGCTAAAAAAGCATAAGGATCTGTCTTGTCACATCATTTACTTAGATGTTTGATCATTCAAAGGGCGACTTTATCCTGCACCACAATGGTGAGTACAAATTTTGACAAAATTATTAAATTCTTCAGTTTAGCATACAGAAATTTCCTCAACTCTAAAGAACATTTTACATTGCTATATTGAGTTTCTAAGATATTCTAGTATAAAATCTAAGAGAATAATCTATAAACTATAATGTAAAATCTAATAGAGCAATTCAGAAAGTGAAAAGAACAGTTAACCAAATATTAATATTAAATGACCTGTTAATTTCAACCATGATCAAAACAACAAAAAGATATTGTGGCCATTTATCACTTCCAAAGCCATGGACAAAGATGTGAGTTTCAGTAATTCATTAAACATTAAACAAGAGCTAGTTTAATCAGACTGATTAATTAAGGAAACAACCTTCCCGTCCATATTGTCGGCATGATAAGGGTTATATCTACTGGGCACCGCAAAAATGAGCCCTTTTGTCATTCCAACTGCAATGTAATTAGCATGAACCGCCAAGACTTGAGGGGAACCATGTTCACGCCTGAATGTCTGGGATGAAAAGAGTCTTGTGATGGCATTATCAGCATTAATATCAAAATAACCCAATGTTGTGGAACCCCTCCGAACACCTTCTAGCCTCATTGGCTGGGCAGCAGCACCCTCTTCCCAGTGCAAACCAGTAGAAGCATGCTTTTTCTCCAGTTCTTCAGCTAATTCAAGTGGTTTCTTTGAAGAACGTACCTTTTTCTCTGCTCTCCTACTGGCCCTTTCGTTTTCCAGTAGCTCAAGTGTCTCTTTTATGAGCTCAGAAACATCACTTGTTGAACTACCACCACCGTTGCCAGCATCAGTTAGCTCATCCTTATCATCTTTCATACAACCACTATTATTCACTACTTTTTCTGTCTCCAACGATACAGTATTTAAACCGTCCTCATTATCACCAATATCAATACCAGAGGGACTGTTTTTTTCATTAAAAGTGTTGTCAACAAAAGCTGAAGAATTCATATTAGTTTTAGAATCAGGTTCACTAGCACAAACGGATGCTTGAATACCATCTTCAATTTCATTGGAGCATGAAGCTGCTGAATGTTCATCCAAATTTATATTCTCCTCAATTACAAGAGACGAAGGATCATTCCGCAGCTCAGCATCAGCTTTACCGGTCCCAACCTTCGAATTATCCACTTCAGTCGTAATTTCTGCTTCATTCTCAAAATGCTCACTGGGTATACTCTCACTGCTCTCGGGCTTATTCTCAGAAATCTCAACATTTTTTGGCAATTGATCAATATTATTAACCACGGAAGACTGAGAATCATCGAATTTCTCCTCAGCTTCCTCTGACCTCTCACTAGACTTAGTAAATTGAAGACCAGCGCCTCCCAAATCACCATTAGAAGAAATATCAGAATCATCGCCAATAGTTGAATTCAATTCACTACTGTCCGGAACTTTCTGGAAGCTCCCACTCCCCGCCCTCCTCGACTTGATCGCCGCCGCATGAGGCGTAGGTACTGATCTAGAAGCCGCAGCGGCGGCAGCCAACGCCGCACCCGGTTTCGCATTCGACCTCACCCCAGGGAAAAGAGACGGGAATGGCCGCGAAACCCTGCGATACGGGTCATCAGATATCTCGCCGGGTTTTACCCGAGAAAATGAACTCAATCTGGACTGGGCTACCTTATCGTTCAACTGGGTCGGTTTCCAAGCTTCAGAATTCTTCTGGGTATCTTCAACCGAAATCTCTGAGGCCGAACTTTCGGGGTGAGAGGCTTGTCTAGTGACTGAGGGATCTGAGGGGAGGTGACTGTGGCGGAGAGAGGAGGGTGAGGGAGGAGGGGAGGACGATGATGATGATGATGAAGTATCACAATCGTTGAGGATTTCGTCAACAGTGCGGTGGTGGACAGAGCGTAGGACGGCGTCGTTTCTGTTGTTGTCGTCATTGTCGTCGTCGGTGGAAGCGGTAGAATCGAGGAAGGAGTCGAGGTCCAGATCCATTGAGGTTGATTCAGGCGTGATGAACTTAGTGGCCATGTCTGATTCTATGTTCTATGCAAGTAATTTTGCAGGTGACGGTTGTTCTGGTAGACTGACAGCAATTTGCTAAATTTCACGTCCTCATAACTTTAATTATAAAAATTAACTCAAATTTAAATTTTATAATTTATATAAAAATCTTTTTTATTTAATTTTTCATCTAAAATTAAATAAATGATAAATACTTTAAATTATTTTAGTATAATTTGATTTTATGACATGTTATTATTTATGTGTTTCGTTTCAATTTTAAATGAAAAAATTAACTAAAACATTTTATATACAAAATGTAAAATTTAAGGACTTATGTTAATTTTTATAATCAATTGATTATTTACAATTAGCTTATAAATAAACATTTTAGTCCATTTTTTTTTTATTTTGAGATAGTAGATGGCCTTCTGATATATATTATATTTTTAATTTATTGTTAAATAATAAATTATGAAATAATTTATTTAATATAAATATTAGTCATAAAATGATAAAAACAATACAAATTAATTCTAAAATCCTTTAAGTAGCTGAGTATTACGGCTCAGTTGCACACGGCACAACCAAATCTCTTATTTTATCCCTTTTTTTTTTTACTTTAATAATTAAAAGCTTCCTTTTTTAATACTAAACTTGTTGGATTTTTTTATAGTTTATTTAACAATGTTTATAGAATATTTATATATTAAAAAAATTTTAACAATTTTTTTTTGAATTCAAGCTAAGCCGAGTACCTTAGGACAGACCCAACTTGAATAATGTTAAAAAATGATCCGAGTTTAGGCATAGGCCTACATTATTAATATATTCTACACAAAATTAATTTACTTTTAATTAAAGTCCCCAAAGTTTTTTTAACTTGTATACATATAATTCTGAGGCTTTTATGAAAAATAAAATAATGTTTCAAAAATTTTAAATATAAATTATATAGTTAAGGGAGAGAAGTTGAAATATAAATAAGAGATAACTTTTAACTAATTTTTAGTTTTAAAATATTAAAAAATTTATATGTTATTTTTATTCGAAACTTTAAAAATTAATTAAAAATGACATATTCTAATGATGTCAAGCAATTAGCATATAACTCCGAATTATAAAATCCAATAAAAACATAAGAGGTCAATGAATTTTTTTTTTTTAAAAGTCCAATCATATAATTTTCAGTTGTAAAATAGTTATACTATTCAAATTTTTACTTGAAACTTAATAACAAACATTTAAATATTATATTTAAGTCTTCTTTTTTTTTAAAAAAAAAAATCTCTTATCTGAACCTACTAACCAATTTCATTAAGTTGTTTTATGATTTTATCAAAATAAAAAGAAAACAAAAATCTACGTGTACGAAGAAATTTTTATTTTTTATTTTTAAGTTTCAATTACAACCATTTTTGTTTTGCAATCTATTTAAAATCAAGAAGGATCAAAATATTAATATTTTATAAATACTTACAAAATTAACCATCGAGACTAGACATAGCCATATAGGTATTAAAAATATGGATCCAAATTTAAACAGAATTTTGACTTAAAAAAATTGTTTATTTTAAAATATGTTTTTTTTTATTTTTATACATATTATCTTATTAAAGAAAATTTTATTTGAATCATTATCGAGCATTAAATGTAAACACATCTTTAATAAATATTTAAATTTTTATTCACTATATTTTAAGAGACTACTCCTTTTAATTAAATTTGTCGCATGCTTAAAATTTGTCATTTAAGAATATGTTTGTTACTAATTAAATAAACATGTTTGGATTTAAGAATTTGTTTGTTACTCATTCAGCTTTGAGTCAAGTTTAGGGGATGGAGAAAATATTTTTGTTAAGATTTGTGAAGATTTTTTTGTAGTAGGCTAAGATAGAACAGGTACCAAACACAAATCATTGTAAATTTGTATGAATAAAAGAACCTCTGTTCCTTTCATTTAACTCTTACTTTACTCACAACTTCTCTGCCATAATCTCTAATTTAAAACTCTCAAGCATATTCAAACTTAGGTTGAAGCGACACTTCATGTAAGTATAAGATTAACTTATTTTTGCGTACGGATCTTTGGCTGTTCGAGGACCCCGCTATCCTCGGTTGTAACTACGAAACGATGCCATTTCATCTTTTTTTTTTTGGTTAAAATTTTTAGACTCAAAACGTATCATTTTAGGTAAGTGAAACAGTGCATTTCGAGTCCTTCTTTTTTGCCATTGTAATTTGAAATGACGCTATTTTGGAACACTCAAAACAATGCATTTCGAGTTATTATTTTTTCCTCGGTTGGACGCTTAGATGATGCCATTTTGGATAAAGGCAAAACACACCGTTTTGAGTTACAGAAAATGCACCTCATGAAATCTTCTTCTTCCCTTCTCGCGTGAGACATAGCGTGACTTACAAGAGAAACTACGTTGGCTCTGATTTTGTTGCTACGTTTGGACTACGAATTTTTTCATTTGGGTTGCGGCTCGAAAACCATCCGTGTGGATGTCGAAAAATCGCGTGGGTTGCTACTGGAAAACCACCTCTGAAGGTGTTGCTACAACAACTATAGCAACAACCAAGAATGAAATAGCAGCGCCTTCAGAGGTGGTTTTCCAACAACAACCCAGGTGATTTTTCGGCACCCACACGGATGATTTTCAAGCAGCAACCCAGATAAAAAAATCTGCACTCCAAACACAGCAATAAAACTGAAGCCAACGTAGCTTCTCCTATAAGTCATGCTGTGTCTCGCGAGAGAAGGGAAGAAGAAGATTTTGTGAGGTGAATTTTTTGCAACTCAAAACAGTGTGTTTTGCTTTCGTCCAAAACGACGTTGTCTCGATGTCCAATTGAGGGAAAACTAATAACTCAAAACGGCCCGTTTTGAGTGTTACAAAACAGCATCGTTTCGAGTTACAGCAAAACAAAAAAAAACAAACTCGAAATACACTATTTCACTAATCGAAAACGATTTCAAGTCCAAAAATTTTGAAAAATAAAAAAGACAAAACAGCATCATTTTGCAATGACAGCCGAGGATCCACATGCTTTATTTTTACCCCACTCTCTTCCCTCCTTCCAAAAGTCCTAAGCCTTGTGCCTCAGATAGAAAAAAAAAAAAAAAGATAAAACATATATTTACTTGTTCGGCTGTTCTTGTTAATGCTTGCTTGTATTGTCCCCACAAAAACACACATCAAGGCTAATGCTTGCCTGTTGCTCTATTGTTTCAAGGTGTCTCACAAGATCTCTCTTCTTTTTGCCTTAATTTCAAGTAGATTTGCTTTATGTATTTCAATTTGATTTGTTTTATGTGAAAATAGCGGTCCATGAGTAATTATTATCATATTTACCCAGCTTGATGAAAAATATAAATTTATTTTGATAAATAGTTTTCAATTTTTTCAAAGCAGATAATACCCATATTATTCTTTCATTCTTCAATAGCACTAGCAGTAATAGTTTAAAAACTTCAATCCATAACACATACTTTAACGTAATTTCAACACTACATATAATACATGTTTTGTTCCACCACTATCCTAGTAAAAACAAATATGGAGGAATTCAAAGGATGCTGTGTATAGAAAATAGATAATATTGCCTAATTCGATGTTCATGTTTCATAAAAGAATAAAAAACTGAAAAAAAAAGGTAATTACTAACAAATCTGCAAAAAAAAATATTTGCGAAAAAACATTTTTAATCATTCAACGATGTTGAAATATTAAAACAAAAATTGATATTTATATTACCCTAGTGATATATATATGATGTTACTATACTAAAAATGTTTTCTCCTACCTATGACTGCTAATATATAAAAAATGTTTTCTAGATCCGTGTGGATAATCTAGAAACTTATGTCAACAAATATGCATCAAAATCATTCGCACAAAGTTTTCAGCATATAGGCCATTGGCTGTGGTACAAACCACGGAAATTTAACATTTCAACAACTTTCAATCCAACAAAATCAGCACATAAAAGATCCAATGAATTGACTCCTGCTCGGAACATTGATTTCTAGCAATGAAGCAACTAGAAACAACTCCAGGCTACCAGTATAAACTTCAAGGACAATCATAATGATATACAGAAGATGAGATCCTGCACATTGCAAATACAGAATCCACAAGAACTTGGATAACAGAAATGTTTAACCTAATATTGATGATATATACAGACCGTGCACAGGCGCAGTTGTGT
Source organism: Senna siamea (assembly GCA_031216115.1). Classification (NCBI taxonomy): domain Eukaryota; kingdom Viridiplantae; phylum Streptophyta; class Magnoliopsida; order Fabales; family Fabaceae; genus Senna; species Senna siamea. Next base: position 5,119,666 of record CM062357.1, read on the forward strand.
TCAACATAATAAACCAACTAATGAGATAACCTTTTTAAGTTGATAATATTAGGGGTTCTATCCGATCTTAAGACTTTATAATTTATATTCAGGTCCATCCATCGTGCATTGCAGAACAATTAATCAGAAGGGTGGGAGGAAGTGGGGGAGAGAAACAGAAAGCAGTCAAGTGTCAACATTTCTCGTGTCTGAATTCTTAAGATTGGACATAAACCCAAGTTGCAAGTTCAAAGCACTACAAAATAATGACTTTCGCAGATATTTGTAATTAACACCGAAAGGATGACCTACAAAATTCATAAATTGACTACTATTACAAAAATCATAAATTAACAAAAATCGTACTGAAAGGAGCCCTAATCAAACAAGCTGAAGCCCATGTCGTCATCACTCTCTTCCTGGGGTTCTTCCTGAAATATTCCAAGAAACGAACAGCAGAAAATAAACAAAGGCCAAAATACAGAGTATAATTAATAACATCAATACAAACAACTTCGCACTTAAAATCTACCTTCTTCTCCTCAGGAGCAGGAGCAGCTGCAGCAGCAGCTCCAGCACCTCCAGCAGCAGCAGCTGGAGCCGCAACAGCAACTGGAGCCCCACCACCTCCACCATTCAGTATCAGATCCCCAATGCTACGCTTCTCAGCAAGCTTGGCAAATAAGCTTGGCCAATAAGATTCAATTTCAACATTTGCTGCTTTAACCAATGTTGAGATCTTATCGGCCTATCAACATTAACTTAAGGAGAAACTCATCAAGAAATACATCATTTTCGGACAAAAAATTACGTTACACCTCAGACTTAGCTTTAAAACAAGAGCTAATTTTTTTCAAAATCATTGCTACAAGTAGAAAATGGAGGCTAAAACAATGAGATCAACTGACTATTCGTTTGTTACATTACATAACAAAAGAGCCAACCATTTAAACAAGGATACGGTGATAGAAATGTTATCATCGAAAAGGATCGTAACCGCGTAGCTGCAAGCAATCTCTCCGACCGACATTTTACACTATGAACCAGAAAAACAAAAAAGAATTGAATAAGATGTCACTAGAACAGCTAAGAGATGCAATTTACAAAGAATCAAAGTACTCCTCAAAGTATTAACAAAAAGGGTGAGTAAATGAGTTCATAAATGGTGAAATTTTCCATTAAAGCTCACAGCCAAGACTGTTTTCCATGGAAATGGAGAATATGTGGTGGCTTACCTCGATGAAGCGGGATCAGAGAGTGCTTGTTCCTTGCAATTTGCTGCGCTGCTAGCTGCTATGTGAGACTAGGGTTTCAGGGTTTCAGGTATTCTGCAACATGGTTTTTAAAGGTTGAACATGGGGATGATGTGAAATGGGCCTGAATAACCCAATATAAATAAGCCCATTATGATATTGGGCCTGGCCTGCTTTGCCTAACTTCATAATGCCATCTGCTCTTGGCTTGAGCGAGAGACATGTCCATTCGGCAACGTCCTAATGTCCTATCAATCTCTAATTTTTTTGGTTGAAATGTAAACTTTCTCAAATTATGAAAATTGAAAAGTAGAAGCCTTGTACTTTAAAAATAACCTATGAAGAGTTGTGAGATTTGCTTCTTATCTTGTGTTTTCTTTATATTTATTTGTGTAATTTTGTATTACGGTTTCTTTTGGTGTGTAGTCTGATTTTTTGAATGTAATTTTTTATCATAAACATGATTATTTTTACCAATATTTATATATATATATAGCTTTTAGTCCTTATAATTATAATTATTGGTCTAAAGTCATATTTGATACATATAAGATAAGGAATTATTTTGATATAATAAGACTATGTTTGTGAGCTAATCAAATATATATACAAACACACACACACACATATATATATATATATATATATATATACACACATGCGCGTGTGCACACACATTAAAAAAGAACTCTTAACACATTTCAAATATTTTTTGACCTTTTCTTCTGCATTTAAATAAATATTTTTTACTTTTATGCTAAAAACCTCTTAAAGGAGAGGTTGACACATGGCATTAAAGACTTTTTACTTTTTCTTCTCCATTTAAATAAAATTTCAAAATATTACTTAGAAAATATCAAAATTGTCAACAAAATTCCATATGCATTAATGAAATTTTTTGTCATTAACTTGATCTTCTTGGAAATTTGCATTATTTTTAATGTTTTGAAAGATAAAAATGCTTCTTGGAAATTTCAATAAGTTTGTTGGAATTTTGAAGGTATTATTAGTTGTTTTAAAAATCCATAGACAAAAACAGATTTTTTTTTTAAAGAGAATTGTGCATACTTCGAATGTGTTGGAAAATATGAAGATATAAATGTGGTGGGAAACATGAAGGTATAAATGTTGTGGGAAATATGAAAATATAAATGTGGTGAAAAATATGAAAATATAAATTTGATGCGAAATATGAAGATATAATTTCAAATTTCTTTTGTTTCAACATTGGAATGTGTGTTTATTATTCATTTATGCTAAGATTACCAAGAGTAATTCTCAAAGCCCTTGTACAAGAAGCATGATGTCGATAGATATGACTTAACTTGGAGTTGCCCTAAAAACTAGCTAGCATTGTTATAAACTAACAAGATGCTTCTGAAATATGACAATGTTATTGATTTGTTGGAGGATTAGAGTCATGGGTTGTATGATTTTATATGTGCTGCTTTATGGCCCCTGAAGAAAAGGTAGCATCTTGGCATCTTAAGAATTATGATAATTAAAATGAATTTTAAGCACGTCCTTTTCTGTAACTTGCTTCTTTCTATTACAAATCAAGTCACTTTGAGTATTGGCAAACTAATTTTTTAAATCAAGAAGGATATATGAATTATTATTTACTTTGTAAATCTTATTTTTATACAGTTAAGTCCCTTAAATGTAACTTTGTTAAAGGTTGACAAAGGAATGACTTTCCTATATTAGATTAACTGGAATATCATTATATTGGCTAATTTGACCACAAATCCAACATTTTTATCTCAAAGAAAAATAATTAATTTATTATTACAAAGACTTTTCTTTCTTGAAGCTAGCTAGCTTGTACAGAAGTTATGATGATAAACAAAATGTTAGATAAATCACTAAGTTATTAATGTTTCAAATGAAGATAAACAACTATATGTTAAAAAAAATACTAATATTTAATTAAAAAAAAGTTATACGGTGTTGTCACCATAGAGCTACAACGTCATATGATGTTGCCTTATATCTTATTCTCTTATTATTTTAAATGCACATCTTATGTAATTTTTCATGCATTCAGAATCATTTGGACTATAATTTTTTTTTTTTGTAATTAATGATATTTTAATGGAAATGTTATTGGTAAATAAAAATAAATTGTTCTGCCCATCTAATATAACCACTATTATCTGTTAATTATGTACATTTTCTAAACTATCAATATCATAATGCATAGTATTCATTCAATATCATATGATTTATTGTTAGCATGCATTGATTTGAAATATTTTGTGTTATTCTATGTCTACGTTTTCTATTGTCTGTTTAGATAATGGAAACTACAATATTATGATTTATGAAAAAATAAAGAATGAGTAGAACATAAATATATATATATATATATATCTGTTCCCTTAATATTATTATTCTACTAATTAATAGTTTGGTACGCTATTATCATTTTTTATTGGTGAATAAAGTTTGAACTTATGTTTTTACAAGATTTTATTTTTATTAAAAAGATAAGTTATGATATATTTAACGTTTCCATTTCCTAATTTTGTTCTATACATAGATAATTGTCAATGATAGTGTATATAGGATTATATGAATTTATTGCATATTAAAATAATGACTATTGAGGTTATCATTCCAAATATTACTTCCTACAAAAGATCATTCTTTTATATCTTACACTAAAGGAAAAGTAGCAATTTATCGGTTTCTTTTTTATTTCCCACGTGTATCATTTAACAAAGGTCATCTTATTTCAGACACTAATACATCATTTGAATAATAAAATAATGTTAAATTAGTAAATTATTATTTATTTTTTGTTCGTACTTATTCTTTTAACAATGACCTATCTATCAATCAGTTATATCCTTCATATGCTATGATCAGATGCATCATTTCCTCTGAACTTCAAGGTTGATATGTTGTTTATCATGTCTTTATCAGTGGATAAAGTTTGAGCTTATGTTTTCAAATGCTTTTGCTTTTTTTTTTTTAATTTAGTATAGAGACGCCTTCATTAAATTAAATGGTCATGCATATACTTAACATATATATTTTAAAATTTCTTTTGTATACTAGAAATCGGCATTTTGAATTGATGAATGTAATTTGAAATCTTAAGCTTAAGTTCTTTTTAGGAGGGATCTCTATATATGATTGTCCTCATTAAGAGGTACTAATTACCCTAGCATAATTGAAGTTGTGTTCTATTGAAAAATTAGTACAAATCTCCTAATATTTGTTAAATATTGATATATTTTTCTTTTTTGTTTGATAAATTGTAAGGAAGATTGATAATAACTAGTAAATAGTTTTTATGTTAATGTAAATTGCGTTTTTCTGGCATAATATAATAGAACTTTTGAAATGCTGGCAATAGCTGAAATTTCATAATTTAACATGTAAGGCCAATAGTTTCTAAGTTATCATTTGTACTAGGTTAAATTTATTATTGAAGCATGTTTTTTATCCTAATTTATATGTCTTTGTAAGGTAAGATATACTATCAAATCAAAGAATTAATAAATTGTTATGGATTGAGAATGTAGGGATCCAGAATTAAAAATTGTATTGAGATTTTTGTCATGAATTAATTACTTTGTATTTAGAATATCTATATTGTACATATATCAAATATTGAATTTAAAATTTAGAACTCGTGTACAAAATTTTGGTTTTAATGAAAAGTATCTTGGACAATATTTAATGGCCAAGATTGTATAATATTACAACATAAAATAGATAAAATCACTTGTTTTCCCATATTGGCAATAATATAAAAGCTATTCTATTATTATTTTCTTTATTTAAAATTTAAACAATGTAAATATTTATTTTAATGTTTCTAGAACATTGATAAAAATTAATGGCAATGAGTAATTTGTTTGAAAAAGTAATTTACCACTTTGAACATTTGTAGTAGAATGGATATAATTTTATTATACACAAAACTATTCTCGGTTAATTAATTAATTTTATTGATAATAATGATGTTTAATTAGCTATTCGAAATTTTAGTTTTCAAAGTGAATTTTTTTCCAATATATTCTAAAGAAATATATATCTCTTTTGAGACAACTTCTAAATGTTATATTGAAATTATTTTTTTTAATAATACAAGGAGACGTTGACCAAGAGGGCTTACAAAAAGTTAAAAAAAAATTGGCCATAAAAAAGATTTATAGCATTAGTATCTTACTTATTTTTCTATTTTTTTTAATCAACCTAAATGATGAAAAAAGAAATTATAAATTGAGACAACTAAATTAATATATGCATGTATAAATTAAAAAATAATTATATAAATCATCAAGGATGTGAACTTGCAAGGTAGGGGCTTGATCCTCATCTCTATTTTTGAAGTTGTTTGGATAGTTGGGGATCATGAATGTCTCCTTGCTCTTTGTCTTATGCTTGTCCCTGCACTTCATCTTTGTCCCCATTTCTCCTGTTGAGAAAAAAATCTTTTTATTGACATTCTCCATAAGAATTTAGGGATTTACAAAATTGCTATTAGGAATTTAAAATATTAGCATAAATTTATTAAAAAAATAAATTTTAATAATTTTTTTCAGAAAAAGATCTTAGCAAAAAATACTTAATTCTACAAAGAGGATAAAAATGTTGATGATAATTTTAAAAATTTTAAATAATACAAAGTGAGATAAGAAGGAATGAAGCCTAAAAAAAGGCTACTACCTTCTAACATTGGTTGGTTACTTACTTTTTAAAACAAAAAAAAATTAGCTAACATAAACAATGAACAAATAACTTACAAAACAAGTTATTTAAATTTATATAAATTTAAAAACATGTATATAAATAGTTAAGGACAAGAAATTTAAAAACATGTATATAAATAGTTAATGACAAGAATCTACGGGACAGAGGGCATAATCCATGTTCAAGTGCCCAAAGTTATTTTTGGCAAAGTTTTGCCCCCATTGCATCCTTAAAGAAAAAAAAAAAATCTCAAATTTGGATGCTCAAGAGACAATCCCAATAGAGATCCCAAGTTTAAAAAACTTTTTCATCTTTAAATTAAAAAATATATAAAAAATAAATTATAGCAATAGTATTTTACTTACTTATCTATTTATTTTTTGAATCAACATAAATAACAAACAGAAAAATTACAAATTAAGACATTTATATTAATATATGTATATATAATTTTTAAAAAATATATATAAATCTTCAAGGACGTGAACCTTGTGAGGCAGGGGCATAATTCTCATTTTCGTTTTCGAAATTGTTTTGATAGATTTTGAGATCTACGAGGCCCAACAAAAATCTTAAAAAAGGATATCAACGAGATAAGATAGAGATGGAGAGTGTCTCTTTGCTCTCCATCCCAACGCTTACCTCTACACTCCATCTGTATCTCTATTTTTGATGTTGAGAAAAATATTTTTTTTATTTACATTCTCCAAGAAAATTTAAGGATCTATAGAATTGTTATGAAAAATTTAAAATATTAGCATAAATTATTAAAAAATAAATAATTTTTTATAATTTTTTCAATAAATATTTGAGTGAAAAATATTTACTTTTAAAAAGATGATAAAACTACTTATTATAATTTTAGAATTTTAAAAATGAAGCCTTCAAAAATTTTACTACCTTCTAACATTAGGAGGTTACTTTTTTTATAAAAAAAATTTTGATTAACATAAAGAGTGAAAAGAGAATTTACAAAATAATATATTTAAATTAATATATATAAATGTAAAAATAATTGTATAAATTATTTGAGGATGAGACCTCAACATGGCGGCCGTTCCATTTTCCAAAGTTGTTTTGGCATTGCTTTCGCGTCCGGATTCTCTGTTTCTTTGTTCTACTTTTAGCAGCGGTTTTTTACGCTGCTAAAATTTATTGCAACAAAAAATATTACTACTATAAAAGACTTTTATTTTTAAACCACTGGTGACAATCATTTTTCTTGCACTTTTTTGGTTTCATTTATGACATTTAATATTTTCATCAATCTTTAATTATATTTATAAATCTGTGTATTTTTTATCAAATTTTTTAAAAAAATTATTTTTTTACTTTTAATAACTTTTTTCTTACATTTGAAGCTTTGCAATTAGTGAAGGGCTTTTTCTTGTCCTCATTTTATCCTTTTTAATTTTAATTATTCTAAAATTTTAATTATTTTTTTAAAACATATTAATATTATGAAATAAAATAATATGATAGAGTTTTTTTTTTGTTCAACAAATTGTTGAAGATCTTTTTATTATGGTAATCTTTGGATCTTATTTATTTATTTAATTTATTATGATTTATTCAATTATTTATTTTATATTATAATCTTATTTTGTGTAATATAATAATATTATTAGGGTTAAATACTTAATAGATATATCTTTTTTTATCATAAATTAAGGATATCATTAAACTAATCAAACAGAAGTAAACAACAGAGTTTAGGAGTTTTGAATACAACAAAAAGAATCAAATTATCCTATTCTACGTGGGTAAGAGATTCCTATGAAATCAACTTCAAAAATAACAATAAAAATATAAGGCACTAAGTCAAAAACAAAAGTATCTGATCTCTTAAGTAGTGCCTGTTTTGTCAAACCATCCACACAACTATTTCCTTCCTTATGAATTTTTCTAATTACCACCTGGGTGAACTTGAGAATGAACAAGCTCTATGAGTCAAGCAGAGGCAAAAAAGATGAGTTTGAGTTATAATGGAGGTTTTGATTAGGCTTATCAAGGAGGCACATTTTCATTCAATTGCTAGGAATTTGTATCCTGAATCTGTAGATAAAATGGGTTGAAAGCAACAAATAATTCGAGTCGTGTCAATGAAACACTGACCTGAAGAGATATTCCGCAACCCCTCGGTTAATTAGGAAGCGGCACTCCCCAGGATAAAACGAATCCTTCTTGCGGGAATTGCAAGGAACAGAACAGACAGGAAATGAAAAGTAGAAGAACTCGGTTTTCAGGAATCGAGTATGTGACTTCTGATGGTATATCTCTATATATAAGCAATTAAAGGCCTCCGGATCTCGTCTGTGGAGTTCAATATATCGCTAGACGCGTCCCTTTAGAGTTTTGTTTAAAATAATACATTTAAAATAAATTAATAAAAGTAATAAAAATATATTTTGCAAAAAAGGCCCGATCTAGTGTTTATTTCATCTGCGAAATCGTCGATTTTCAAGCTGCGTTTCTTCTCAGGTCTGTTGTGTGCGCTGAGGCCCCATCTTTCCCTTAGCCCATTTACTTCCTTATTGTCTAATTTATTATTTATACTCTTATCCCTCTTCTCTCCCAAGCGATGTGGGACTTTATTTGATACACTATATATATATTGAACTTCACAACAATCCCCCACATGTATCAAATAAAGAATCATTTCATTGAGTTACATATATGGATATAATCATTGTATCTAGTGTCTTTCGGACTATGAACTGGAGACCTAGACTAATAACAATTAATACCGAGATGTTAGTGAGCCCGCTTCTATGAACCAACAAATCTTTATGTGTACTAGAGGTCTTTACAAGTCAGATCATACCCCATTTCTGGCACATTAACTACGGGTTTAGCATTATATGACCTGGCGTGCACGTGCATAACGAATGCTCTAGAGATTTTACCACGATCTCATGGGGCGGCCCACTCCATTCGTGCAGGTGATTTCATTTAAGTATATACCTGATTAATACACCATCTCATAAGATTATGAAATCATTAAGAGCTTTTTGCTCACTCACCAATATGCATTCTAGCACTTTCTCATACATCATAAGAAAAGGACAAAAAGTATTTTAGTGCTTCGAACTAACTAACGACTTGTTCTTACCCATTGAACCTTATTCATGGGATTACCAATCACAAAGGTTGGGTTGCCATCGTTGTTAATTTCAAAAGTGGTCTTAGTCCCATTCCTCTCGATGTCTCACAATTTGTTTCCTCCCAAGAGGTTTTGTTACTGGATCCGCTAGGTTCCTTTGTTGACCTTACAAAATCGATTGAGATCATTCCATTCTTTAGCAGCCTTATAATATTGTGTCTCAACCGAATATGTCTACTTTTACCATTGAAGGTTTTATTTTTAGTATAGCTATCGCAGATTGGCTATCACAATTTAATGCCACGATGATGTTGGCTTGTCACCTAATGGAATATTTGACAAAAAATTTTTAATCCATTGACCTCGTACCCAATTCCAAAGCAACAAACTCGAGAGTCCTTGAGGACTTGGTTATAATACTTTGTCATCGATTTCCAGTGACAAAGACCACCACCAAAAATAAAGACATAGCCACTAGTGGATTTTGTCTCCTCGAATCTGAGATCCAGTTAGCATCACTTGTATCCCTCTAGTACAAATGGAAATTCACTATATTGTATACCATAATTCATGGTACTCTCTCAAGTATCTCAATACTCTTATCAAGGCCTCCCAATGTTCATTGCTTGGACAATGAGTATATCTGCTCAATCTACATACAAAGATAAGCTATATCCGGCCTAGTATAATTCATTAAATCTGGACTCCCAATAATGTGTGCATACTTAGATTGAACAATTGGATCTCCTTTATGCTTTCTCAAATGTATACTAGCATCATAAGGAGTACTTAAAGGAGCTCTATCAAGTAGTTCAAACTTCTCAAAATTTTCTCAACATAATGTTCTTGAGAAAGTAAGATACCATTCTCATTCCTATAATATTAATACCTAAAATCACTTTTGCTTCACCTAAGTCTTTCATATCAAAGTTTGAGGCAAGAAAATTCTTTGTTTCAATCATAATATTCATACTAGTACCAAAAATAAAGCATATCATCACATATAAACAAATAATCACACAATCATTATCTACTACTTTTGTGTAAACACATCTTTCTACTTCAACAGGTGAAAAAGCCACCACTTATCAAAATTAAATCTAGTTTTTCATGCCATTGTTTAGGTGCTTGTTTCAAGCCATATAAAGATTTCATTAATTTGCACACTTTGTTTTCTTGCCCAGAGTTACACACCCTTCAAAGGGTTGTACCATATAAATTTCTTCTTCTAAATCACCATTTAAAAATGCCGATTTAACATCCATTTGATGAATATAAAGCTTATGTATTGAAGCTTAAGCAATAAGAATTCTCACAGATGCAACTCTTGTTCTGGGAGAAAAAGTATCAAAATAGTCAATATTTTCTTTTGTGTAAAACCTTTGGCAACTTGATCGTGCTTTATATTTGTCTATAGACCCATCGAGTGAAAATATTTCTTTCTAAACACCCATTTACAACCAATAGGTTTCGCTTCCTAGAGGTAATTCTACCAAAACCCATGTTTTATTTTTATCTAAAGAATCTATTTCATCTTGGATTGCTTTTTTCCAAAAATTAGCTTCAGAGGAAGAAATAGCTTCACAAAAATTATCAGGATCATCTTGTACTAAAATTGTATAAAAATCATTTCCAAAGAAGTTTCTTTTCTTTGTCTTTACTTCTTCTCAAGTTTTCAACCAAAACTTCATTTGAATTTTCTTGAGAAGAAGAAGTAGAATTTTCAATTTTCTAGGAATATGCTCGACTTTCAAAGGAAAAATATTTTCAAAAAATTCGTGCATCTTTTGTTTCAATAATAGTGTTTTTATTCAAAACATCACTTTTCAAAACTAAAATCGATGCTTGACACTTTGTTGAGCATAACCAATAAACATACAATCAACTGTTTTAGAACCAATTTTCCTTTTCTTAAGGTCAGGTAATAAAACTTTTGCAAGACACCCCCACACTCTTAAATATTTCAAATTTGGTATAAAACCTTTCCATAACTCATAAGGTGTCTTATTAATTTTCCTATGGGGTATTCTATTTTGTAGAAAACAAGCGGACAATAAAGCTTCACCCCATAAATTATCAGTGCACCCAGAACTTACAAGCAAAAGCATTCATCATTTCTTTAAAGTTCTATTTTTTCTTTTCTGCAACTCCATTTGACTCAGGTGAGTATGGAGGAGTTACTTCATGAATTATTCCTTCTTTTTTCACAAAAATTATTCAATAATAAATATTCTCCTCCTCTGTCGGACCTAAGTCGTTTAATTTTCTATTTAACTGATTTTTCTACTTCTACCTTATATATAGTGAATTTTTCAAAAACTTCATCCTTATTCCTTAATAAATATACTTTAGTATATCTAGAGAAATCATCAATAAAAGTGACATAGTATCTTTTACCACCTCTAGTCTCTGTTTGTTTTAAATCTCCTAAATCAAGTATGAATTAAAAATAATAATTCAGTTTCCCTTTGGGTAGAAAAATGTGATTTTTTAGTCAATTTTGTTTCTACACAAAACTCACATTGTTTAGTTTCATTAATTTTAATATTAGAAATTAATCCAAGATGTTGCAACCTCTTTATATATTTTCTATTGATATGTCCTAATCTAGCATGCCACATATCAAAGGAATCAATCAAATAAGCAGAAGAAGATGCATAATTATTAATATTGTCAACACTTAGTACAAATAGACCTTGATGATTACAATAACCTTTTCCAATAAGGACATTATTCTTTGTCATTCTACAATCTTATCGATTCAAATGACACTTTAACTTCTGACCTTTCCTAATAGAGCCACAGAAATTAAATTTGCTCTAACATCAGACACATCTGAGAACATCATTCAAGAACAAAGACTTCCGGATGTAAGTTTCAACACCACTTTGCCTTTTCCTTGAACCTTAATGGTTCGAGTCAAAGAAGATAAACTTGATCTTCTCCTTCTTCAAAGGAAGAGTACGTATGTCTTTATTTGCATTGCATGTGCCTGGTAGCTCTGAGTCTACCACCCATTTTCTCATATCGAGACGCGAGAGGGCTTGAAAGCATTGCAATAATGACTTCATCATTGTATCATCTCCTTTAACCAAATTCACATTTGGCTGGGAGGATTATCCTCTTTTTGAAAGTTTCCTCTAAAGCCCTCTTCCTACATTTGTCTTTGCATGATGTCTGGTTTACCACACACAAACAAGCGCCCTTTTTCTTGAACTTGGGGTTAGAATTCAAGGTTTTGTAATCGATTTCTTATTATGCTTATTCTTGAAGTTAGGATCATACCTTTTGGTTCGTTGTTTCATTTCAACCAGATTTGCTTTGGCAGCCATTTCCTTTCCTTTTGCTATTTGGATTGTCTTTAGGTTGGTATCTTCAATGATGATGTGAGTGATCAAAGTCCGTGAGTGATAATTGTTTGTGCTTGAGTTTTGTTTTTATAGTCATTCCATGAATCGCAATTTTTCAATCGAATCCCACTTGAACTCATCGAGTGCAAATTAATCTTTTCGGCGAAGTTCTTCAATGAGTTTGTGATATTCATTAATTTGGGATTTGATGTCTTTATCCTCAATCATCTCCCATCCTGTAAAGTTGCTAATTACAAACTTTTGTTTTCCAAAGATTCTTGGCGGTATACTTGAGGATTAAGGATTCCCGTATCTTGTTGGCTTCTTTGTATTTGTAAATATCAAATAGATCATTAGACAGTGCTAATGAGAGTATGTCTGCAAACCTTGTTAGCATATTTCCGGAATTTTCAGCGTTATCGACATCTCGGCAAAGGTTCGAATTAAGTGCATTGACCACCCCATGCATGTCTAAGGCGATGATATATTCTTTCTTGCACAATACCAAATTTTTCCCATCAAAGACTTCAATTTTCGATGTATCGAGAATGGTGAAGTGGCATGATTTGCGAGAGACATTGGTAGAAGGGCCATGACATTAGCGATATCATTGTTGGGTTGATTAGCGGCGTAAGCGTCGGACTATCTCTTGATTGTAGATAAATGGGTTGAAAGCAACAAATGATTGAGTCGTGTCAATGAAACACCGACTGAAGAGATATTCCGCAACCCCTCGGTTAATTAGGAGCGGCACTCCCGGGATAAAGCAGATCCTTCTTGCGGGAATTGCAAGGAAACAGTAATGCATAGAAATGAAAAGTAGAAGAACTCGGTTTGCGGAATCAGTATGTGACTTCGATGGTATATCTCTATATATAAACAGGTAAGGCCTCGGATCGTCACATGTAGGTTCAATATATCGCTAGACGCGTCCCTTTAGAGTTTTGTTTAAAATAATACATTTAAAATAAATTAATAAAAGTAATAAAAATATATTTTGCAAAAAAAGCCCGATCACAGTGTTTATTTCATGCTTGGGAAATCGTCATTTTTCAAGCTGCGTTTCCCTTCCGTTAACCCGATTGTGTCTTGTGAGCCCATCTTCCCCTTGGCCCATTTACTTCCTTATTGTCACAATTTATTATTTATACTCTTATCCCTCTTCTCTCCCAAGCGATGTGAGACTTTATTTGATACACTATATATATATTGAACTTCACAACAGAATCTTGGGCCAATTTTAAACCAAGTACAAGAGCCTAAATGTCAGCGTGCATGCTACATTCTTTCCCTAAATATTTTGAAGATCCCTTTATTCAACCACCGTTGTTGTCTTTCATCATACAACCCGCTACCATGTGCCTAGTGTTGATTGTGCAAGCTCCATCAATACTCAACTTGATCTATCTATGTGGTGAAGGATCCCAACCTATTTGTTTTTGTCAGGTACGAATTTTGTATGGGAGGTTCACTGGTTAAGAAGAAAAACTCTATTGCTCTTGCTTTGGCTAATTTGGCAATTATGAAGACATTGAAATCTGAATTATCAAATACCTTCTTGTTCAATAGATATATTATTTCAATAAATCTTGAATTGCTCAGACTAAAGTCTAGTTTCTTTTAATAAATTAGGAAGAGGAGACCAAAGTCATCAAATTATAGATGAGTTAAATTTTGTAAGTAATGACTTTGTAAAATGGAACTTTTGTCTTGAAAAGTAATTTTTATCTTTTTTGTTTCTCCTTAAAAAAATTAATTTCTTCTTTCTTTTTACATAATAAAAGAGATTTTACAGCCATTTAAAAGCAACTTTGGCTATGGACCAAATATAACCAAATTTCTTTTAGAGAAAAAAGGTACTTTTACAATAAAATGAATTGCTTTTTTCCCAAATCTAGGTACAAAATAAAAAATAATATAAAAAAATAATTAAAGGAAAATATGATTTATCAAACAAGCAACTCAAATTTGGCCTTATAATGCTTTCTTAAAACATTCTCTAATTTACGAAAAAAAAAAAATTCTCTAATTTAGAAGTTCAGTAACGACATTCTGGTTGCTATCTTTTATACATTTCTCCTTAAGTACCTTCAATACGTTAAAAATGTGAACACGTGTCAATGCATTTATTATTTATTTATGGGCTTAGAATGTACTTAATTTATTTATTATTATATCTTTAAAATAATAATATAATTAGAGTAAATTAATAATTTTAATTATTAAAATATAAATGTTCTCTTAATTTAATTATTTAAAGATAAAATATTTTAATTTAGTTCTCAAAATATCAAGTTTGAATCAATTTAGTTATTCATTTACAATTAATTGAAAAGTTAACTATACATTAGTATAGCATTAAGAGATATTAATCTGGTTATTAAATAATGAGTTAACTCTCATTTATCAATTCAAAAATTAAAATAAAATATATCATATTTAAAAATTATATATAAAAAATACAAATTATACGTTTTAATTATGCATAATTTGTAAATATGATATCTTCATTTTATTTTAATCATTAAACAACATTTAATTTATTATTTAACAACAAATTTGGTATATATTAATATTATCATTAGTTAACTTTTCATATATCAAATTAATCAAATAATTAAATTAATTAAGAATTAAGTTTTTAGTGACTAAATTAAAATATTTTATAAACTAAAGGAAAAGAGTATATGTCTTTCAAAAATTAAATAATTAATTTACTATATAATATATAATAAAAGAAACATAAGAGTTTCTCTCCAGATATTTGCTAGAATAGAATCATCTAGTTCTTATATATTCTATCACTAAAACACTCTTCGCAGTGTACGTTTAGATTGACGAAAATTAAGGAAAAGAGAACGAAAGTAAAATTTTTAATTTAACATTTTTATTTGAATATAAATTTAATATTTTTTTAACTCTTAAAATATATGAAAATTTTTAAGAATAAATTATAAAAAAATATAAATCAAAGTAAATATTAAAATAAAATTTTAACTTCACTTTTCCTCAATTCGGTTTAATTTAAAGACAAGATAGAGTTAAGAGACAATTAAGGTTTAGATATTCTAAATTTTAAAAATAATATACTTTTTAAAATTTAAAAAAGATATAAACAAATATCTTTAAAATTATTTAGGACGGATGTCTTATTTTTTTTAATTCTTTTAATTTTAAAAAATATATCAATTCTTAAATTTAAAAAATTCGAAATGCACGGCTACACAGACAAAATCGTACTTGAGTTGAAGGTATCCATTCGAGGTTATTTTAAAAGAAATGGTGAAATGGGCATGAATCAAAATTGCCAGCTCACTGAATGCGTAAGTATTTAGTATTAACTATGCAAGTAAAATTTCATATTCATTTTATGATTTTGACTTTGGACCACGGTACAGTACTGTGTTTCAAGGGAAGGGCATTCAAATAATAATGATGAAAAGAGAAAAGAGCCTTCAGAAGCTTCAGCTAAAAGTGAACTTCCAAACTACAATAATTGAAAATTTTCCCTCTCATCAAAAAGATTCATTACCAGTAAAATTCTTCCAAACTACAATAATTGGAACTTTAGTGTATTTTTTACTTAATTATCTTTATAATGTTAAAAATTTTATATTAAATCATAGTATAAATTTTAACTACATTTATTATTATATTAAAAATAATATCAAGG
This sequence comes from Senna siamea, assembly GCA_031216115.1. Classification (NCBI taxonomy): domain Eukaryota; kingdom Viridiplantae; phylum Streptophyta; class Magnoliopsida; order Fabales; family Fabaceae; genus Senna; species Senna siamea. Next base: position 5,135,731 of record CM062357.1, read on the forward strand.
TCTTATTATGGACAAAAATTTGTCTTAATTGATAGAAAGTAAATTAAAAGAGAATAAAAATAATTTTTTAAACTAGATGGATGATAAGTATAATGTAACCAAATTTTAAAATAGATAAGTATATTTTATTCCATAATTTATATATAAAAATAATAACTCTAGATTCTTCTCTCCATAAAAGCTCCAAATATTAAAAGATTCTTAAATAAATCAAATTAATTGTTAAGAAGATATAAAAATATTTCAAATATATTTTTTTAAAAAAAATATATATCACATATATGAAATAGTCTGAAAAAGCATTAGAAAAGTACTAACAAGGTAACAACCATTGACCCCATTCTTCCCTTGGATTCCAAACGCATTTGTACAGAAGGCAAAAGAGATCTCACTGATGCAAAAGTAGGATGCCAAATGAAATTGAAAGGTGAATGGAAGAAGCCATGATTATCTGTGAAAAATAAAGGAACAAAGAGACACTATCTTCTTCTTCTTCTGTCTTTTTTTTTTTTTTCTCTTTTCCAGCTAATGCTACTAATCTTGGGAAAAAGTACTAATCATGAATAACGAACAATAGAAGAGAAAAGTAAAAATAAATAAATCAATAATTAAATAACAAGTTAACAGACTGAGCTTTCGAAGCTCTTAACTTTTTCTTCCTAATTGACCAACCAATCAAAGAGGGTCCAAAGATATAAAACTAATCTTTTGAACCCTTTCACCGCCACTATGAACAAGAGGACTGTGTCATTGGATGCTCCCTGCACCCAACACACAAATTTTTTAGTAAAAATTAGTCTCTGAGGTAAGAATCCAATGCTCCAATATTTAGATTCTACCTTATGCTGAATACAATAATGAATATGATCCTCTCCTAGCTACAGCTAAGTTCTACTTAGAAGAAAAAGACTCCCTATATATTTTCCTAAACCAGATATTTTCCATGATGATGAACTGAATGCCATGATGTTTCTTGGCACGAATTGAGAAGTTGTCAAGGTCGAACAGTGGCACAAGCTTTGTAAAAATTCTTAGGTAAACTCTGTTCTGAATCTGATCATGAATAGGCATACAAGTATGTCAGATGTGGGTCTCACTGAATAAGTGTGTCTGACATGCTTACAGGTCTTTTCATGATTTCTACCCAAGAATTTCTCGCATCAGATACCCATATTCCATGAATAAACTCTTGTTCCATGCTCAAGTCTCCTTGGATCCCTTTTCTTCTTATGCAGGCTGATCTCTCATCTTCCCCTCTTTGTTCTTGACACTTTTCATCATCAGCTTTTTCTAAAAAAGAAAGTGGTTAACCTTGCAAATACAGATATTTTATTTATCCTCATACAGATTCTAAGTTGAATTGTTCGAATTCTGTTCAGAAGCTGTTCCAGAGGCTTGTGAAGCACCTGCTCCAGCTACTGCTGCTGCTGCTGCTGTTGTAGTAGTAGTAGTTACTGTTGTTGCAACTGTTACATTACATTTCAGCCCTTTAATAATCTTGTTTATTTGAAAAACCAGGATAAACTATAGGTAAATCAAGCCAAACAAAGAAACATGTAAACATATTAGGCGTACTTTCAATGGAGTCCATCCCTGACAATGCCTTACAACAACAACAACAACAAAATCAAGTCTTTTCAAACTAAGTGAGGTCAACTACATAGATCAAGCAACACTAATGTGTTCCATCTTTGCTTGCCTGACAATGCCTTGGTTTACTTATATTTTGTAATTCAGGTCTACCTAAGATATGCTCTAAATCAAGAGATAGTATCATTAAAGACTTGGTTTTTTAATGTTTTGGGCATTCGAGTTGGTCACCTCACCTGCACTAGTAGTAGTAGTAGTAGTTTGCATTGGCATTGACGAAGGAAAAGAGAGGATCCCTGTGGAGCCATAGTGCTGAGGCAGATATGGGAACCGTACGGCCATTTGGGGATATTGAACTCCAAAACCTTGAGCCTGGCTACTCTGTGCATATTGAGCATAGTAAGGGTAAATGTTATGGATCAACCCTGCTGGCCCAGAAGCCCCACTGGAAGGGTAGTATGGTGAAAAATGTTGACCTCCATATACACCATAATAGTTCTGCATCAGTCCAAGCACACAGTTACCATCATCAATGAACAATGCGGTAACATTAAATTACTCTAATTCATGCTGTTATTTTTACTGTGAAGAATTTTTTTTATCACATTATTACACAGAAGTATGATTTACTCCAATTTCACCATTCCACAGGTATACCAATCATATTAGGGTATTAAATTGATAATGACAGTATATTTCAATTTTCATGTACCATAATGGGATTTTTGTCTTTTTTTAAGTATTTATTACATATAGACCTACCATGGGGTACATTGTGTCTTGTGAATATCCAGAATACCTGTTAGTAGATCCAAAGAAAGGGAATCAGGGAGAAAGAAAACAGAGAAAATTGAAGGAAAATGTCCAGAAACGACATGCAAAAAAGGAAAAACGACCATATCCTCGTGTGTTTCATTTTACCCATAAGCTGAATAAGGAAATGTGTATTGGCCAGAAGGTTGATGGAAAAATGTAGAAGAAGAGCCATGATACGCAGGTGTAGCCACCAGTCCTGGTCCTGGTCTGAACCTTCCTAAACCTGTAAAATTGCTTAAGATTTAGTTCAGACCAAAACAAAAGTTGACATTTATCTTTCCGAAAAATAATAAAGATTGACATTGTAATGAAACATGAAGTGAAATGTAAGGGTTGAGATTTGAGACCATGTTGAGGAGTTGGTGGGCGATTCTTGTTAGCTCCAAGAGATGCAAGATTGCAGTTTGCTCTGCGACCATCAATAACTGGTGATGGGTTCTGACATGCTCTCATGGCTGCCTCTGGATCCTTAAAAGTAACCTTAAAAAGGGCCAAAAAAAAAAAAGTAAAACCAATTGCTCATTGTTGAAGATCATAGCAAAAGTACCAATGCAGAAGCAATAATAGGATGAAGAAGAAAGTAAAATGGGCTTACAAAGCCATAGCCCTTGGATCTCCCTGTATTCTTGTCTGTGATAACAACAGCCTCAAGGATCTCACCAAACTGCTCAAAATACCTTCTCATTGTGTCCCTCTGAGTTTCCCAAGCCAACCCTCCCACAAAGATTTTAGTAAAAGTTGTGTCATTGTAATGCCCAGGATTGTTAGTACCACCCACCATCTGAAATTGCCTTGGATGATTAGACATTATGAGTATCAGAGGCAAGAGAGAAGCAAACACAGCAGAAATAGTGCCAAATTCAGAAAACAAGAATAAAATCAAATCAAATGAACCCCAGAACCCAAAAATATGAGGGGATAAGGGGGAAAGGAAACAAACCAAAGAAAAAAAGGAAAGGAATGGAATGGATGATGATAAAGCTGGAAAGAAGGTATTTGTTTTTTTGTTTGAAGATCACATCAATGAAAAGAAGAAAAGAAAAACACTCATGCAGTCATGCGATTCTGTTCTTGGTGCTCGTCCTTCTTGTTTTTAAGAAATGGTATTTATTTCTGAGGCTTCAACTGACTTTTTCACAAACACAACAACTGCAACAACAACAACAACAACAACTCCTCAGATTCCTCAAGAACGATACCCCTAACGAGAAAATCATTACTGCTGAGGGTGGAAAGGAAGGAAATGAGGGAAGAGAAAGGAAGAAAAGAAGCCTTCCCCAAGAAATTATTTATATATGTATAAAGAATCAGTACATACATACAAGTTAATACACAAATAAGAGAGAGAGAGATTATGTTGAATGAATTATAGGGAAGAGAAGGAGGAGAAGGAGAAGACAAAAAAGCTGCTAGGGGGCACCCACGACAATAGTATGCATAGGTTGTCCAATGAAATTTCAAAGACCAAAAGACCGACCTTTTTTGCTGTATCACCACTTTCTCTCTGCTATATTATACATAATAATAATAATAATATATTTTTGGGGAGGTGGGTCTGCAGAAAACATCTGCTTCGCTGTATTCAACCTTCCTTTATTTTTTTTCTCTCTAAATTTTTGCTTTCTTCTACATCCACCTTAATATTGCTTGCTCCGTTTTGGGCGTTTGTGGGGTTCAGAAAAATGATGCCTTTGAAATATTATCAATTCTTTCTCTATACAAAATATCCTCATTTGGTTAAAGCTTTCTCTGTTCCTCTGCTCTCTCTTCTTCGACCTTCCTCCTCCTCTTACTCCTCCTGCAATTCTATGAACCAAAAAAGTACAGGAAAAAATGTAATGGTGGTGAGGTTTTGTGTGGGCCAAAATTTTCTGGCACAACCTTCTAAAATCTCCGTCATTTTTTTTTTATACTTTTTGGGGACAACGTCTAGAATAATAATAGATAATTCAAATTACAATCCCCCCACTTCCTAATTTTGATAAAATTAGACACCTTCAATTATTGTCTTAATTAACCAACAGAAAAAATAAAATCCCAAAATCACTCTTCTCTGTTTTTTGTATTATGTTCTGTATTTAACTCGTTATTACCTATTATTAGTTTACTACTTCCTAGCTTCCTTTTTTCTTTTTTAATTAGTCAACCTTTTAGTTGAATGAGTCCAGTTGGTTGATCTTTTTTTATACATAATGATTTCTCCTTCATTCATGTGAACATTCTTGTAAAACTAAAAGCTTGATGCTTTATATATTAGCCATAGTCCATCAGTTTGTTTTTCTTTTTTATACATAATATTTCTTATCAAGTTCTCACGTAAGCACAAACAAACTTACTTGATAAGATAATATTAAGTAATAGAAAAACTTGTTTTATTATATTTTAATTAAAACATTAAATAATAAATATATAAAAATTATACTCAAATTTTTTTAAAAAAATAAATAAGAAGCTAAAAAACCAGCCTACTGAGAGAGCGACAACTGAGTCTTTTTTTGCAGTTTCCAGTAATGGATAATCATAGGCACCCCACATGTTGGTGTGTATGAATTATCAAATTTGATTAAAAATAAATAAATAATATCTATGATTAAAACAGAGAGAGAGAGAGGTAGAAGAAAGCAAGTGGTAAGCGTGGTAAGCGGCGTCTATAATGGTGAAATGAAAGAGGATGAAGAAAAGGGTATTTTTGGTCATTTACATTATCTTCTTCCACCAGCACCACCACCATCATCCATTCACCTAAATTCCCATTAAAATAAACACTCTGAAATCGAATCATTACTGTCGCTACCACACACACTCCCTTGGACTCTCGAAGAAATCGGTCAAACCTCCCCTTTTTAATTTTTTATGTTCTTCCATTTTAAGGTAAAAAAAAGGAATAAGTATCCTTTTCATCAAATTTTTAAATAAAATCCATTATACTTTTTTTAAAAAAATTAAGTGGTAGACTTTTTGTTTTTGTCGGCTCTCTTTGACGGCTACTATATACACTCACTTCTTTGCTTTCATTCTCAGTTTTTGTGTTCGTTAATTGATAATAACTAATAGGTAATGAGACCCATTAGCAAATTGCATGGCCCGTTAAGTTCCTTTCAATTGTTAATGGTGGTCAATAATTTGGACCAAGATATAGCTTGGTCGTTAATATTAGTGTTTGAATTAACAAATGAACCTATTAATTTTTTTTTTGTAACTAAAGGACTAATAGAAAACACAAAAAACACAGATACCTATCATGCTATGAAATTAACTATCTAGGTTACAATATAAATACAAATTACCCATTTAATTTGGCTTTAAATTGATTTGTCTTTATAATTGTAAATCTGTTATTTTACCTCTTTTAGTGGTCCCATTAACATTTTACTATAATGCGGTAGTTTCATCCAAAATTCAATTAAAATTAGTCATGAATCATGATGGAAGTGTTAATTAAAATTAGTTTACACCACTTAGTATACAATATTTTTATATGAATAGTTTCACTTTGCTTGTTGAGTGGAACATGAATTCTTCAATCATAATCATTCTTATAACATGTTTCTTAATTTTAGGAGTGCAATTTTTTAAAAAATTACTAATATTGAAATTAAAGCTCATCAAACATTTGAACGGACTAAAATCTCATATCTCATATTTATAGTAGAGTTATTTTAATAGAGATGTTTTCATATGTAAGATTTAACATATTTAATAGTAATAAAATATATATCATTTCAATTAATTACCTATTAAAATGAGTGATAATAATAACATATTAAATATGATCACTTATAAACATATCATTTCAATCAACTACCTATTAAAATGAGTGTTGATAATACTAAATTTGATCATTTATAATCAAGATTAGTGCTAATATAAATCTCGCATTTAGGAAGCTCATAAAATTCACCATATAAGGATTCATCTTATGCACTTCTAAGATATATTATTTTTTATATATTTTTAACTCATATTGACTTGAGAATTAGAGTTCATAATTTAAATCTTTCAATTCTCTTATGGCCTTTGACACTTTTTATTTTATAAATTCTTACAACCCATTAAATCTAGTCAGCGAAATCACCACAATGATAAAATTATATTTTATCAAGTGTTAACTAATTTTAATGATTCTTTTATGACTAATATGATTATATTTTGGATGAAAAATATCACACAATTAGTTAAGTAATAAATAAAAAAATCAAAAGAAAGTTAAGTGATATCCTTATATATAATTAATTAGAAGAAATTAATTTTAAATTAAACCACGACAAACTAAACTATATTTATCCGAGCAAAATGCTAACATCTTAGATTACTTGACCTCATGGGTCACTAATCATCATAGTATAGTAAAACTTAAAAAGAATCAAATGCAAATTAATAAAATTATGTATGATCTCTTTTTAATAGTTGAGTTAAATTCTTTAAATTAATCATTAATTATTTTTGTGTTTGTCCTTTATTATTACATAAATGCAGATATAAACTTGTATGGTAACTTTTGATAATTAAAATATATTGATATCTTATTAATCATGTTTATGAGTATTATGAAATATATATTAACTTGGAAATATAATGTACCATGTATCTTTTGATTATTTAAAAAGAAAAATCAAATCACTCTAATTAAATTGCTTTTGCATGACTTCACTAAAACTCACTTTCGTTATCGTTTAAAATACACGTACAAACTACAATAATAAGGAGATGATTTAGTACCTTTAGATTTATGAGACAAGTCTAGAAATGACTAGGGAGAAGGTAGCAAATACGACTTTGGATCCTCTGCCTTAAGTTCTCTGGAGTTTCTCTGCCATACTTTTTAGCGGCGATTTTTTTCGTTGCTAAACTGTGTTTGAATATTATTGCAACGGATATTACTGATGCTATAACTTTTGTTTAAATCATTTATTTCAAAAAAGTTATAGCAACAATAATATCCGTTGCAAAAAACTTTAGCAACGAAAAAAACCGCCGCTAAAATGTATGGCAGAGAAACTCCAGAGAACTTAAGGCAGAGGATCCGGACGCAGCAAATACATAGGTTTAGGATATTGATTTAATGATTCATAAAAGAAAAGTCAACGTGTGTTGGATTTGAAATGTGTTTCTTGACTCAAATCTAATCCTTCATTCACAAAAGGGTCCCATCCAATGAGAGCCCATGACTTAAGGGAGAAAAAGAAAAACATTAAACCAGAATCATCAAATATCAATCAACTGCACACCCACCAACACTAATCAATTACACTTTCACAGACCACAAAAAGTAATTTTATTTTTAGTCATTTCCTACTCTTCCACATATAGTCTGTTTTTGGCAACGTATCTTGTTTTTAAAATTTATGGGTTTTTTTGGGCCACTATATTTATGGTATTGGTTAAAGTTATGAAATTCTTAATCATTAAAGTTTTTAATCAGTGTCTTAAAAATATTAATTAATAAATCTTAAAAGTTATATTTAGGATTATTTATATTGTTTATAATAATTTTAATATAGTTTTATTAGTTTTGCTAATAAGTAGGCTAATTAAAATTTTATTTGATCGATTGATAAAATTTTTAAAATTAAAAATTATTATTTTTGTTAATTTTTTATAAATTTTAAATCATTAAATTTTTTATAAATCAATAAAAAAAAATCTTAATCAGTGTTGTAAGTATATATTGATTAGCAAAACCTTAATTTTATTAACTAATGTAAATTCTGGCGCCGACCAAATGATTCAATCATGTGAAATTTTAAGTAGAATTATTTTAATCTAAATATAACTGAAGTTTAGATTGGACCAAAACGTTGCAATTATATATATCTATATATATATATATATATATCATTTAAGTCTTTGAAACTCTAAGTCAGAAACATAAAAAAGTCTTTGAAATTCCATAAACATTAATCTAACAATTTTTTTAGTCTTATCTATATCAGATATATTATCAACTATGCTTTAACAAGAATAATTTTACATAAACTCATATATAACTTTATCATTAGTGATATATACAAAATTGCATTTGAATAAAAAAATTACATCAATTAATAAAGATAAATAATAAATTTAAAAATTATAAAGTTAAGAAACAAAAAATTAATTTTAACTTATTCAAAATTTTGAGTTTTAATTATTTGATTTTCTTTAGAGAGAAAGGTGTCAAAAGGCCAAGAAAATAAAAGAAATTACACTAAGAAGTGAATCAATTCGTATAAGCAAGAAGCAACCCCACTTAGGCAAAAGGAGTGATGTCAAGAAAATGCAATTCATTGACACTTTTAATCACTATTTTAGAGATTGGATTGGATAACTGTTAGAATTAGCCTTAGGATCAATAACTAACAAAAATTGATTAAAAAATAAATGAATCAGTCAAAACCTGCCAATTTAATAGTTTAATTGATTTAAAAATATTGATCACTTGCGTGACTTTTCTAATCATTTGTAGTAAAAAAGATAAAAGAGAAATAGAATGGGAAATAAAAAAATGAATAATAAGAAAAAAAATAGAGAAGAAATGAAAAAGAATATAATTAAGAAAGAAAAATAAAAAATAAATAAAAGAAAAAGACTTACTGTAAAATATAAAGAAGATGAAGAAAAAGGAAAAAAATGAGGTATTAGATGAAAGTAAGAAAATAAAAGAAAATTTGAGATATTTGAATTGAGTGAATTCTAAAATGAAAAGAAGGCATAAAAATAATTTGTACATTATAACATTTTTAATTTTAATATTTAAAAAAATTAGTTATTTATTTATTTTTTAAATATAAGATATATTATATATTTATTTTATTCTTATGTAATAAAATTATATAATATACTTATTATTATACTTACTTATAATATTATTAATAAATTAAATTATTATACAATACGGTTGAATCATTAAGTTTATATATTATCATAATTATGTATTTCTTAGTTATAAGACTCCACCCGTGCATACATGAATCTCCTTTCTTTATTTTCTTCTGTTGTCCATCCTGAATCTTCTTTTGATGAGTCAGTGTTCTTTCACTTTTTTCAAAGTCATTTTAAAGATATGAGTCACAGCTCGAGAAGATAGGGTTATCTTAAAACGAAAATTTTCTAACAAGAATTTTCCTTAAGTTTTGTTTGAAATCAATTAAATTTTATTTTGCGACAATTTTAATAATACATTTTAAATATTAACATGATACATTCAAATTCAATTAAATATTCTTGAAATAATCAAATTCAGTTTCATTTATAAACAAAATGTTATCTCTCTTTATCAACTTGTTTATGTATACCAACGCAATTAGAACCAACTTCATACACATACAACGTAATTCAAACTTGGAAACAATAACGAGAGGATGTGCAAGCATGTATTGACAACATAATGTAGTGAATAAAATTTTTTAAGGCTGACTTGCACAACAATTCTTTTCAGAGTCTATTTCTATCAATTACTCATTAGTTATTATATCATCAACTCATTGAAAAATATAAAAATTATACTTTATTTTTTGTATTTTAGAAAAGAGTTAATATCATGCTAAACAAAAGTAATTAGTATTTTTGTCATTAAAAGATATTTTTGACTGATAATTATTCTTGAAAAACCTATCAATTCTTCAACAAAACCATTCATGTTTGGCAATGTAAGAGAGGCCATCGATGAAATAATGAAAATAATGAAAATTTTTGGCATTAGAATAGTCATTTTATGCATTTCATCCCGATAAAATAGACATATTCTATCATAACTTATCGTTACCAAGTAAGTGTGAGCAAATTGTTTCATTCAATTCAAATTAAATCGATGTGTTAATCAATTAAAATTGATTGATTAATTAGATTTTTAAGTCAGTTGATTTGATTTTTGATATTTAAATTAATTAAAAAATCTTTTAATTTTTTTTATATATTATACATTAATTATAAATACTAAATATGTTAAGCATAAATTATGATTTTTCTACAGTTAAAATTATTTTAAGATTATCTTGAATTAATCTTAATGTTAAATTTTTGGTTAAAAATTTATATTTTGATGGTTAGGATCGAGAAAATATTTGATGTTAAAATTTTAAAAATTTAAAATTTTTTTATAAAATTGATCATTAGAATATTTGATGGAATCTAAATTGATTTATAAAAAATTTAAATTAAATTAAACGAGATAAAAAAGATTAGATGAATTTAATATATTTTGTAACTATTCAATTAAATCAATTCAATTAAATAATATAATAAGACAAATCAAATGGATCCAATCCATTGATTACCTCTGCTCCAAAAAATGAAAAGTGCGGCAACTATTTTCTTATTTTTTAATATAAAGATAAGTTTCAATTTTATTAAATTAAATTAATAGATATATATTATTTATAAAATATGAAGTGCGTAAAATTACCTTATATATAACATCAAGTTGTGTGTACACAAAAAGGTTGATATGCAAAGCTGTCAAATGGATTACGCTTTTATAACCCATCTGTTCAACCCTAAAACTATGAAGGTTGGGTGGTTAAATTACCCAACTTTTCTTGGGCCTCATGGCCGAATAGGGCTGGACCCTTAGGGTCCATTTTCAATTTCCCCCTCCAAAATATATTGTATTACTATATTAGACAAAAGAAAAAATAAAATCTAAAATTCACTTGAGCAACCCTTTGGTTTTAAATGGAACTAAACCCAAGTGCTTAAAATGGCTGACAGGATTAGCACATTAGCATCCCATTTTAGTCTTATATCTCATTCTTTAAGATTAAATTTAGGTATAATTCATTATACTTGAATTTTTTTTAAAAAAACTTCAATTTTGTCGAATTTTAATTAAAAAATAACAAGAATATAAAAATTACATTTAATTTTTTTACATTCCTTAATTTATTGCATGACTATCATCTGCTTTTTTATTTTTTTAAGAATAAATTCTTATTTTTATTTTGTCCTATGAGCAGTCCATACAAGTAACACAATGATTAAATTATTTTAATAACATTATTTTAATAATTTTGATTTTTTAATATTAAATTAAAATAAAATATATTTTCAAAATCAAAATAATAATTAACTATTTTTCAACAGATTTGCAAAGCTTATAATTGGATTTTTTTATATAAAAATTGACTTTTGAAAAAACTAATTTCTATCATTAGATTTTTTTTTAAAACCATTATAAAATATTTTTATTAATATACTCACGTATATTAAATAAATTAAGGTTAGAATTTTATTTTTTTCATATTGTATAATTTATATTATACAAAAGCTGTTGATGTGTCGTGTTATAATTGGGTGGTCCTCATTGGTGTGTTTATGGCACAAAAAAACAGGAGTGTCAGATCTGAGAAGAGAAGCACATGCATGTTGCCAGTCCCTAGACTATTCAATTTGCCCGCTTTCCCACTTACCCCTTCTGGCCAGGCCACCTACATGGCTACATCGAAAAAGTCAGAATTATGTGGTCAATTATTCTTCAATTTTTACAAAATATTTAAATTATATAACTCTTTTTCTTTTAAAACATATAAACAAAATTTTCATTAAAAATATCAGAAAATATCTAAATAATATTGATTCTGTTCATTAAAAATATATTTTAATATTATTTATTTTGCCTTAAAAATAATAATTTTTAATTTTTGAAAATAAATGTTTATATGGTTTAAATATATATTTAATATTTTTATATTTATTACTTAAATAATAAAAATAAAACATTTATAAATAATATCTGAACAAATATTTTATTTTATTTTTAAATAAATTATTATTCATGAATTATCAAACATTTTTTTAAGTATGACTCCTTTAATTAAATAAATTGATTCATTTATAATTTTGGCTCCACTACTTACATAAAATGTTTTTTCTTCAATAAAGAACTACCCTGGATACTAATACATTGTTTGTGATGAATTGGTTCTTTTATATACTATAATATTATTAAACAGATTAACTACAAATATAAACTATTAAGTACTTTTTCTACTTATTATTAACAAAAATCTCTTATTCTTTTAATTTAATAATTTTTTTAATTTGATCTCTCATTTATTCATTTTCAATTTGTCCTCTCTTTGAACAAACTATTAAAATATATAACAAACATGATAAGTTAACAAGTTAAATGTTTAAAAAGAATTATCAAACTTATATATTTGACCTCTTAAGTTTAGTAATTTTTTTAATCTGATCTTTCAAGTTTAACTATTTTTTTAATTTGTTCTCTTAGTTTAGCAATTTTTTTAATTTAATCTCTTATATTTCCTCTATGTAAAAAGTGTCAAAATACTTAATGAAAACACAGAGTTAAAAGATTAAATGTTTAATATGAATGTTAAAATGCCACTAAACTTGCATTTTTTCCTCATTCCTTCTATATATATATTATAATATTCCAAAAAATTTTTTTAGTAGATTCACTCCAATTATATCTTGCCTTACACGTCAAATAATTAGGTAAATAATTTTATATTATCTTAACATTAAGTGAAAATTTGAATTATTTATATATATCAAATGTATGTTTCATATATTTTTTAAATAGAATATATATATATAGGGCAACATTTGAATTACTTGAAAAAAATAGTCAAAACACATAGTATTAGCCACTTGAAAGGAATGAGAAAAAAATAAAATATTTGGTAAATTTTTTTGTCCCATTGTAAAGATTATCTCTACCATTCAGTATTACTCTCCATTGTATCTACATAAGAATTGCTCAAGTTGGGTGGCTTTTTAACTTTCCTACTCAACGTTTAATTTTTTAACTCAATATTTTTGTTAAATATTTTTTGAGGCTTTGTATACAGAGACAAAATTGATAATCGTGTCAAATGTAGAAGACTAAATTGAAAAATTTTAAATTTGATGGACCAAATTAAAAAAATTACTAAGCCTAAGAAACAAAATTTAAAAAATTGTTAAATTTGATGGACTAAATTAAAAAAATTACTAAATTTAAGAGACCAAATTAAAAAAATAGTTAAACTTAAAAAACTAAAAATATAAATTTGGTGGTTCTTATTTAATATCTAATTTGTTAACTCAGTATGTCTATTATATATTTTAATGATTTATAAATAGATAAATCAAATTGATAACAGTTTTAAATGTGAGGACCAAATTGAAAATGAATAAATTGAAGGGATCAAATTAAAAAAATAACTAAACTTAAAGAACTAAAATAAAATTTTTATCATTTATTATTGATCTCTATGGATCAACCGATCACGTGAATCAAACTATTTTATTATTTCATACCTAAAAATTGACTTCAGTTATTTCTTGAATTAAAAGATTTTGACCGTTCTCTCTCTCATATGTTAAGATTTTTGGTTTGATCAGTTTTAGCTTTAATAAATTTTAAACATTGTCTCAATTTAATTTTTTGGTAGGTACACGAGGACTAAGCCTAAAGAAACCGAAAACACAAGAAGGCCAGCTCAAAACACAGTCCTAGAGCTGGAAATCCCTAATCCATTGTGCAGCGTAGAAGAAGGAGGCTCAATCCAGATTTGACTGCCCAGGTTTATCGAAAACCCATGATTTGCGATGTGTGCAGAATTTCAACCTTCAAATTTCTAGCCAAGAGGTTACACAGCTTAGCCATGAGGTTGGCATCAATGGTGTTACTGTCTGGCTTTGAAATCTTTGTGGAGAGAGCTAAGGAATCCAATTCGATCATGAGTCCAGGCAAGTTCTAAACTCAGCTATGAAGGATGTGCACCATCCTATGTTTCTACAGCATCCCCCTAACCAGCATTCTAGAGCTTAGAGGCTCCTTTGGCATTGGAAATTCCTATAAAAGGTTCTGCAATTCTTCCAATTCCTGATCAATTTGGTGCTCGTCTTATTCAATTTTCTTCCAATTGGTAAATAGAAATTTATATAACTTTTCATGCATAATTTAGACTTGTCTAGTGACACTTTCTCCGAAACAATGTCGTTTAAATGAAGTTTTATTTAAATTTAAATCTTTTTTAACAACAACAGAATTTTGCAAAATTTGCTCAAATAATGTTATTTTAGGAAAAAAAATGTCTACGTCATGTGTTAATGGTCATGTTTAGAGTTTCATTTATTAATTAAGAAATGTTTGCTTAAAGAAAAAGAATAATTTAATTGAAGAAAGGTTTGAAAGATTAAATTAATAATTTATCCTTAAAACAAACAAATACAAATATATAAGTAAGTACAAAATTTTCAGATACTTTTTAAAAAAATTGTCAAAACAAACCCAATTCAACTTAGGTTCAGTTTGATCTTATTTTTTTAATGTTGATCGAGCTAAACCATTTCTAACATGGGTAAGCATTTCTCCAATTCATAATTGACTTTTTGTTTATTAAAAAAATAATATTTTAAAATATTAAATAATATTTATAAAATGAATATTATAATTTATCATAATAAATATATTTTTTTAATTTTTTTTACCACAAATAAGAAAAAAAAAACAATTAGAGTACTTGATATAAAGTCTAAAGACTACAAATATTAATATAAATAATAATGAATTTATTTCACATCAATATCATGAAATAAAAATTATAAATTTTTTTCATTATTCATTGTTCACTATATCATTCATCTTCCACAATTACTTTACTATATTTTGCTAAATTTATTTTATCGTAATATTTATTTTTATTTACAATTTAAAATAATAAAATATAAATTAAAGTAATTAGATAGATTAAATAAAAATAAAAAAAATAATAAAAATTAAATTAAGGTAAAAATCATACAACTAGTGTATTGTATAAATATTAAAAAAAATATTTAAAAACATTTTTTAAAAAATAAGTTAGCCTAGTTCGACTCAATTTGATCCTATTTTAATTTTTAAAAATTTGGTTGGATCGAGCCATTTTTAATCTGACTTAAAATTTTTTCAGCTCTCACCCTACAAATTTTGCAAGGCTAAACCTAGTCTGTTTTGAATAAACTTTACCATATATAACATCTTATTGTTGCAACTTTTGTTCCTGTTGACTATTAAGTATTAACTATTTTGTGACTTTGATAACTATATAAATGTGTGTGTGTATATTATTTTCTCATTAAGTATTGATATCATGATAATAACATAACCACGTGATGAATGCATTTTCTTTCTTTTTTCAAAATTTAAAAATAAAGTTTATATGATTATAGACAAACAAAAGATTCATTTTTTATTTATTGAATCTTTTAGGAATTATGGGATGAAATTATAATTAAGATTCATGCTATTTTTATTGACTCTTCCACTCATCAACTAGCCTAGTAATTTGAGGGCCAGATTACTATTGAAAAAAATCCTTTAAAGTGCCTAGCTAGTGCTTGATAGATAAAACAAATAAATTTAGGATGAACTTTTGAAATAATAGATAAATTTAATTAAAAATGAAAATATTAATTTGAAAAAAACAAATCGTTGTTCAGTCACAGTGGAAAATGGTTTGATCATGTCAAGGAAATTACTCCTCCCTTTACCTTTTTGGGTTAAAAATGAAGTTAATTTCTTAAATATTAATTTTTTAAAAATAAAATTATTTAATTAACCTTATTATCATATTAAAAGTAAAATTATAATCTTATAGTTGTGAGCTTAATACTAATTTAATTATACTTTGGTTACTCCATTTCTACATTCTTAGGGAAGCAAATTTCTGTGCTGATTTATATCTCACTCTTCTTGTAAACTGTCTTCGGGAAGAACCACATAAACAATGTTGGATGAGGATATTCTTAAGTGAAATAATAATATGGTAATGTCATGTAATTTGAGGAGAGAGATAAATATAAAATAAAAAATTTTAAATCCTCTACATTTGAGAAATGATGAAATTTTTTATATTTATAGATAGAAAGAAAAAAAAAATAAAAAACTTATATTAATAAAGACTTATCTTAAATGGATTAAAAATTAAAAACTTATTTTTTATCTCTTTCTAAATATAAATAAATATATCATAGAAGATCAAGACCTGAATAAAAATATATCATACACACATAATTTTTATTATGTAAATAAAACTTATTACTCAATTAATTTTGTATTTTTTTTCTTTACATGAAATTAATATGTTATTTTCTTAGATAAAAAGATTCAAATTCTAAAGGAGATTACTTTAAGCGTACTTGCTCATTCTATGTCTATTGCATTCTTTGGGAGTCAGTCTTTGTGTTTTGTTGTTTTCTCACTTTATTTCCATAAACTTAATTAATTTTACTATAATTAAAAATGAAATCAAAGTATTATTCATACAAAAAGTTAAATTTATTAATAAAAAATTGTTAAAAAATATAGTATTTGAAATTAGAAAACATTAAATATGATTTAATAAACTGCTATTGTAATTTCCTGGAGAAAATAGGGAGCTAGGCCAGAATCAAGAATGACTAAACCATTTCTTAGATCAATCTACAACAAAGATTAGATAAAACAAAATTCAAAACAAGACATTGAGAAAAAAAAAAAAAAGGCAAACACCGATTCTCATGGTCTTATTAAGTCTATAGTCTATACTCTATAATTGATTTCATTAATTAATTGTACACAAGCTGATTGAGAAACTTACAATTAAATTACAAACGATGATCATGTTGAAGAACGTCCTCGTCACTATGTTCTTGAATTGGGGTCAAAGTGAGAGTCCAGTGTTTGGCAGTATGAGTATGCGGAAGGAGACGAGCAGGAAGGTTTGCTCTCAAGTATTCCTGAAACACCAAATGCCCTAACTCTGAATTATAATCAGCAACGCCTCTTTCCGCCGTGGAATCCCTCTTCGCCTTCGCCATCAACTCCGTCAGCTGCCCCTTCGTCATTCGAACCTTCAACGTCCTCACGCGAGGGCCAGGCACATCAACATGATCCAATGGCTGCACCACCACTATTCCCTTGCTGCTCCCACTCCTTCCACCAAAACAAGCATTTCCCATTCTCTCTCTGTCTTTCTCTTTCTCTGCCTAACTAGGAAACTACCATGGATGCCTCATTAAATACACAGAAGCATGTAAGCGGCAAGAAACGTATGTATGTGTGCCATTATGGTTTGACATTATATAGTACACGCATCCTCTCTTGACTTAACCAACTACATGGATATGCCCATACCTTAATTTTTCTTAATTTCTGTATTAGAAATAATTTAAATTCATGTTAAGTACTAAAAATAAATGTCTTTTTTAATAACAAATTAAATTTTAATTCGTCACATGAACTAATATTAAACTCAACTTGCGTTATTGAATATGTGCACATACCTATAGAATTATGGATCATGAATCTTTCACTAACACAATAGTGTGACATCATTGTTGAGCTATAAATATTAGTTAAATTTTTTTTTTGGTTGTTAAAATATTTAATTATTTAAAATTTATAGAAATTTTAAAATATTATTTTTAATATTTAAAAATTTAATTAATTAATCAAATAAAACTTTAATTAGCAGAATGAGTAAAATCCTATATTTATTGCTTCCTTCTTTAATTAATTTTTGCAGTTGGCAGCTTCCCATCTATTCCTAATGTTATTTATTGCTCCTCTACTGGGGATTGGGGAGTGGGGACACTCATTCAATTTTCAGATCCCTCAGTCATCCATCACATTTAATTTCCAATTTTCATATTTGGCGTGACAATTAAAAAAAAAATTCATACAAAAACTGTAATTAGTATTTTATGTGAACTTTTGATCATTTATGGACCAAATTATTGGTTTAATATATTTACAAGAAAATGATTCATTGCCCCTTGTTTAGTTAATTACCCTTTCTCGTACGTAACTTGATTATAGTCCATCTCCAACTTAAACAAGTCCCAGAAAATTATTATTACTATTGTTTTTTTTTTCCCAAAGAGTCTAAATATGGCGTGATGAGTATGGGGTATGAAATCAAGTTAAGGATAGGCGTCGTGAAAATTGCCATGCCGCGCAAGTATACGGCAAACTTGTAATTCAAATAAGGAATGCTGGAGGAATTATCTTTAATTTTTTAAATTGAAAAAAATATTTAGTTTTAGTCCAAATCGACGGCACATGTCATGCCACATATGTAAGCTATTTATTTTTTTTATTAACATAAATTATGTCATCTGTACGAATAAAATTTGATTGAGTATTGACAGAAATTTAGTAAGACTATATATAGGAAAACATAATTCAACCTATTTTTCTTTTCTTGGTCTAATTAACATAATTAGTCATTTAATTTTATCGAATAGAAGGAGACCTTTTAAAATAAAAGAGAAACCATTAGCCGCCCATTGAGATGGTGACACGAATGTGGAAAATATTTTTCCTTCTTAATGATGATACCATAATTTTACTTTGCCATGCGAGTCAGAGTAAAAATATAATATGCACTTATAATTTTTATTGTATAAATGAAACTCATCACTTAATTAATATTATTTTTATATCTCTTGTCATATACTTCTTGTCTAATAGGTTCCATTCATAATTTCACATATATCACAATTAGCATGGCGTACAAGTAATGTTATGGTGCTTCAATATTTTGACTTTGATTGGACTCTGAATCATGTCCTTCATTTTATTTAAAAGAACAACGAATGAAGTTTATTACACAATCAGGTAGAAAGTTTAGACAAAAACAAATTTTATTACGAAACATCTGGAAAGCCTCACATTTTTTTTTGTCCATTCATTTCGGAGATGAAGGTTTTAATTTCGTCATTTGGAATTTTGGTTAGACATAATGAGATGTGCTTGTAGTCTTTTCTTCACCCAAGGTTTTGAATATGGGCTTTGACTTTTTTTTTTGGACAAGTAATGTGTCTCTAACTTAAACATAATTGTCTAACCCATTTTGGTCAAGCCCATGAGTTCATAAATAAGGCCTAGGGCTTCAAGCCTCCGTTAAAGTTAAACCCATTGATAGAATTTAAAATTCTTAGTAGCCTAATTTTTTGGGCCATAATCTTAATAGCCTAGTTTAGTTTAGTGTTTCATGTCCAACAAAAATTACATTAACATTTACTGGAAAATTTAATTAAATTATATTCGATACTTTTAAATTTTAAAAATTTCATTCAACTCTCTTAATTTATTTTTTATTAATAAATATAATTTTTGTACAATATAAAACTGTTACTTTATTTTAAGAAAATACAATTTAATTTTTTTTGTCAATTTATATATTTTATCTGGCTATATTGTATAAACATTATCTCAATACCAAATAAAGTACCTCCTCAAATATTGCTTCATTGAAACAGGTTGCATTAAATATATTTTCATCGTACTTAGTTTTTTTTTTTTAATTTTCACTCAGTGAAATTTGAAATTCATTGATGAAAGTTCGTAATGACAAGAGGTTATTCATTAAGTACATACTTCTTTAAACTCTAACTTTATATATTTATATACACGTATGTGCATCAAATAACATCTGTCATTGATATTAAAAATGTTATGTTTTAGATAAAATAGTGTATATTATGCAATATCTTCCGGTAATTATTTAATAGAAATTACAAGATATTCGCACAATCTGAAGTTTTAGAATTATACGATCCCAAGTTGCACCCATATGAAGAGAAGCTTGTCTTATCTGTTGCATTGGGGACAATTGGCGGAACCTTTGCTAATAATAAGAGTTTAGAATGCGATAATTAAAGCCAACCCGTGAGGTTATCCTCTCAATACCAACTTTGAAATTCAATCTTCATATATACATACTTTCATCATGATAATAATAAACAAGATTAGACGTTTTGTGTTGTTTATTAACATAATTGCACGTTGGAAAAATTGAAATTAATTGCATCTTAACCAAAAATATGATTAGTGGGACATCAACGGACGTGATGAAGCTTAGTTACAAGCATCAAAAGCCATAGGGAATTACACCTTTTAGTTAACTAGAGTAGTGCTAAATATAATTATGCCGTTTACCCTTTAACTTCTTTTTGTCATTTCTCATTTGCTTTGAAGGGTACTCAAGTTACTGAACATACACCAATTAATATAAACCCTAACTCTAGCTCTTGTCTAGCTAAGATTAAAAAGATTATTAGAGAATTGAGACGTGTTTGAATGTCATTGTTTTTTTTCATTATTTATACATGTTTTATATAAAATTAATTTTGAGAATTCATATTAGTGTTATTTTTATATATTTATATAAATATTATTAATAAAAAAATTATTTTTATATTTTTTAATTTAGAAATTAAAATTTAAAATAACTTTTAATTATTTTATATATTTTTATTTTTAAAACATATTTTATTTTTTTGTTAAATTTTTAAAAATTGCATTCAAATATATAATAAGGTACCGAGAATTTTTCAAATTGTACTCGAGTATCACCGAAAGTTGAGCGATCCCTTTGATGGCACTTGAATGAATTTTTCTTGGAGAAGATGCCATTGTATTTGGATGTTAAACCACAAATATTCTTTTGAGAGACCATGTTCCAAACCACATAGGAATGATCCATGTGTTCTTCCAAGTCCTGCCAATGTAACATACATGCTGAATTTCATATTACGATTTATTAATGATAAATAGATGAAATCAATTATTAAGACATAAATATGTGACAAATGTAATATTTTTAACCGTATGATATTTTAACATATCTATTCATGCATAATAAATCTATTTTTTTTATATATATAAAAGGTAAATTACACTTTCATTGAGAATTACATTCTTTTTTCATTTATTTAATTTTGAAAATATAAACTTTACTCCTCTAAAATACAAGCATGTACATATGCTATAAGATAAGTTTTAATTTTATTTATTTTGACTAAAATATGATTATATCTAATATTATATAATATAATAAATATTAAAGATGTATTTAATTAATAAAAAGTATTTATTTTTAATTTAAATAATTAGATTTAATTTTTATTTGTAACTCAGAATAAAAACACTGAAATTAAATAATTTTTTTAAAATATTTTTTTAATGAATTATATTTTTAATAAAAGAATTTTTAGTATTTTTTAACTCTAAAAGATTTATTAATATTTTAAAATAAAAAAGAGAGAATGTAATATTAATATCTTTTAGAGAAGAAAATTGTAATTTACTTTTTTATTAATTATATTTACTTCAAAATTGCTTTAAAATTTTTAACAAGATTGCCTGTCTACCAATAATAAACTAAAGTTAAAATTGAGAAAATTTCTTTAACTTTAAATCATATACAAATATTTTTAAGATGATTTAAAATTCTCAATATTTGTAATTTGTACAAAAAATTTAATTTTCAATTTTTTTTCAAAATTTTAAAGACATATGAGACTTTAACAATATCAATTTATATCAAAATATAATTTTTTTTAAATAAATTTTAAACTTCATATATAAAACTCACTTAAATAATTTAACGTGTTTATCATTCATTAAAATTTTAATTTGTAGATTAAAAAGTTCTTAAATGAGTATTTTGTACAAAATAATAAATTTAAAATATTTTAAGTCAATTTTTATAATTAATAAAAATTATTTATATATAACTTATATGCTATGTGCCATAAACTAAAATTTTAATTATTACAAATAAATAAGTAAACACAACAAAATTAAGTTTGATTAAAAACGTATTTTAACATGTGCCCATTATTAATTATATATGTTCTACTTTAAATAAATAAACCTAACTAATCAATTATTTGAATAACTTTAAATAATATTTGTGTATTTAATTATGATATTATATCGCCAACAAGGGATTTTGAGTTGACTTAACCGGATCAAGTTTGGCAAGCTTTCGTTGTCAGTGAGATAAACCAGAATCTTAACCCTCATGTGTGGCATATCTTCATAATCTCCTTGCAGATTCACTCTACAACGACGTCGTTTCCAGTTGTCAAATGCCCAACGCAAATGCTTCTATTACCTTGTTTTCTTTCTTTCTTTTTCCATAGTGAATTCAGAGCAATTTTAATATAGACCTAATGTACATATAATTAAATATAGGACTAGAGCTATATCTAATTATTATTAAAATTTTTAATTAAAATAAAATATATAAAATTTTTTTAAAAAAATAAATTATATGTATATAGTCTTTAATTAAAAAAAATTAATAAAAAATATATAAATAAAAAATAAAAATTAAATTTTTATAATAAATTTCTTATAAAAATTTTATCTTAATATTTTATTATTTTTTATTGTATATACAATAAAAATATTTTTTAATTTAATATTAAAACCTTTACAACAACTTCTCTTCTTTTTATGTCAGTCGGTGAAAAGTGGGTACCCTTTCAAAGCAAAAGGGTTAAAAGGAAAAACACAACGTCATTAAAACCCACAAATGTGACAATTCTTCTTTCCCATCATAGTGTCCATTGACCATCTATTCTTCAAATCGTTGACCAGTTCTTTCTTATATCCAACGGTACTTCATATATACAAACAAATTATCATGAATTTCAATTCGTTTGCATTCAACAAAAGCCTTTTCATTTAACTTTTATTGGTGCTTCTTCATTGATAATTTAATATACATACATCATGCCTCCTTCATTCTAGAATTTGATTAATTTAACTTGACGCTTGAAACTTACTTATAATTACCTAATTCCCTCATTAAATATATATGATTCATTCTTGCTAAAAAAAATTGAGATACTTTCATGAAGTTACAAAATATATCTTACGATCGTCTCATACATCATACCTCCTACATTCTACAAAATATGTCTTGGATCATATTCTTTTTTATTATAATGTTATTTTTTATACGAGATAATTATGAAATAATAAATTTTTATCAATTTTATAAAATACTTCTCAATATTATACGCATAAATCTGAAAATAAAATTAAACTTGAGATGTTGCTTCTCAATGCAAGAGAAGTGGGTCCACCCCAAACCATGATCTGAAAAGGGAATCTGGGTTTGTGATGAGAGGCAAGAAAGGCATTTGATGCTTTTAGTGTCGGCTAGTTTTTTCTTATCCTTTTCCATTCATAATTCCCATGAAGAAGAAACCCTCAAGAAACCTCCTTTCACAGTCTCACTCCTTTTCAATACTGATTAGTTAAACCCTTCATTCATCCATTCTTCACCACAATTTCATTCATTCCACTATGGGAAACTGCATGCTCAAAGGCTTCAGCAGCCATGGATATGGCCATGGCCAACCCCACCTCGACCACACCATGGTCAAGGTCGTCACCTCCAACGGCGGCATCATGGAGCTCTATGCTCCCATCACCGTCGAGTGTATCACCAACCAGTTCCCCGGCCATGGCATCTTCCGCCCCACCCGTCCCGGCTTCTTCTCCGACCCCATGCTCCACTCCGACGACCTCCTTCCCGGCCAGCTCTACTACCTCCTCCCTCTCCATCCCTCCTCCTCCACCCGCCAACTACCCGAAAACCCCGCTACCTCCGCCGCTGCCAACTTGACGCCTTACCGGATGTCCACCTACGACAGGAATAGCTATAACGGAAACAAGATGGGGTCGGAAGCTGAGGTTCTTCCGAAGTATAATAGTACTGGAGTGTGGAAGGTGAAGTTGGTGATAAGCCCGGAGCAGTTGTCAGAGATTTTGTCGCAGGAGTCGCGCACCGAGGCGCTAATAGAGAGTGTGAGGACCGTCGCCAAGTGCGGCAATGGGTTGCCGTCGGTGGCGAATTCCGATCAGTGGAGTGTGTGTAGCAGTTGGAAGGGTTCTATGTCGGAGAAGATGGGTTTAGATAGTTGACTAATTAATTAATTGTTTTTATTTTGTGTTAATAATAACCCCAGATTAATTATCTCCTTAATTCATTTGTTTATTAAACTGTCATCATAGTGCTGTTAAATATTTAGATCTTATATTTTTCATTTTAATTTCTTTTAAATAATAATGGTCATATGAACTGTGAATGTTTTATCGTATCACGTTAGATTTATAGCTTTGGGTGTATCAACAAGATTTATTCTGACTCTCTTTTAATGTGGTATACTAATAGAAGGAGTACATGTGTAAAAAGAAAAAACTTGGGAGTATTGATATATTTGAATCGTGTGAAGAAGATATAGCACAAATACTTTTGCTTTAATGTTCAGAAACTAATAATTTATATTAAGATATCAATCATAAGTAAATAATATTATAATTTATATGAGGGTGTCAATCGCATGTGATATGTTAATATCATTCACCAAATATTTTGTTGACCAAAGAAATCAAACATTGTCAGTTCATTGTGAAGGCTCCTATGTGTTATATCATAAATACATTATCATAGTTGATGAATGTCATGTCTTAACACAAGATGCTTTGGAAAAGTCCATTCAAGTCACTTGTACATGCTGGTTCATTATTAAATTAGACAGAAAAAACTTTTGACACCATCTATTGGGACTTCATCACGACCATACTAAAATATTTCAACTTCCCTCAAAACCTAATTGACCTCATTTATTCCTGTCTCAATTCGCGACCTTTATTCCTCTCGTAAATGGCATGGAAACTACCTCCTTCAAACCTACCTAAGGCATTAAGCAAGGAGACCATCGTCCCTGTCTCTTCGTCCTAGCAATGAAATACCTAAACCACCTTATCTTTAAAGTCATTAAAAATAACTCTTGGGAGTCCTACAACTTTAGAAACTCAAATCTTTCCTTCTCGCACCTTCATTTTACTGATGATATCTTGCTCTTTTCTAAAAGTTCCATGGAAAGCTCTCTCACCATCCATAAAATTCTTAAAAACTCCTCGTAGTGCTCAAGTATGGTTCTTAACCTAGAAAAGTCTAAGTTATGGTTCTCCCCCACCACCTCTTTCGAATTAAAAGAAAGCATAAAAAATCTCTTCCAGATAAATGATGCCTTTAACTTAGGGTTTTACTTTGGCTATCCTCTTAAACCCTCAAACTTTAACTTTATTGTAGAACGCTTGAGATCTAAAATGCAAGGCTGAAAAAAAAATCCTTTCACTTACGGGATGAACTCAACTAAAAAAATCAAAAACCTCCTTTATCCCGTGTTACCAAATGAATGCTTTCTATCTTTCAAGAAGAATCCTCTCATATATCGACAAAAACAAACCATAACTTCCTTTGGGGACATACACACAATACACACAAAAATTCACCCAATTTATTGGAGTATTGTCACCTAGCAAAAAAACCTAGGAGGTTTAGGTATTCGAAAGAGCAATCTAGTAAATTCTACCTATATGGCAAAAATCAAATGGAATATCTTAAATCGACACAACTCCCTCTCTGCTTCCATTCTATATAAAACATATGGCTCCAACCTAACAAAGAATACAATCAATCCCTCTTATATCTGAAAAAACCTTAATCATGATAAAAATCTCATGCTTTATGGAACCATTTGGAGAGTAGTTAATGGTTCTCCATAAACTTTTGGATGGACTCATGGCTTCCTTCTTGCCCTCTTCAAGCTTCACTCCAAGGCCTTTTGAATATTTTGAAAATAAATTCCTCTCTTAAAGACCAAACAATCAGCACCAATTCTTGGCCCTTGCCTTCTCCTTCCATATCCCAAAACACATCCTATATGAAAAGCTTTTCATATTATTCAACATTGACCCTAACTTGAAAGATCACCTCTCTGGGAAGCCTACGAGTGATGGTATGTTCAATATAAAATATGCTTATCATCTTATAGCAAACTACAACGAAAATCAATCTCAAAATACCTTTTGGATTTTGAAAATAAAATGTCAAACAAGATAAAGCTTCTTTATCTGGCAAACCTACAACAAATCCTTCCTTACGACAAGTAAACTTCATAAAATAAACTACATCCCCTCTCTAAACTGCCAAATCTGTAACCAAAGTGAAGAAACCATCATACAAATCCTTCGTGAATGCCACTATATAAAAACCATTTGGCTTAAACTTAACCCTACCTATGATTTCTTCTTAAACACTGTTTCAAAGTGGCTAGAACATAATTGTACTCCGATCAAAACCACCACTAACAATATCCCTTGGAATACCCTTTTCACCTTTATCACCCGTAATGCCTATATTTTTAACAAAGTCACCTTCTTCCCATAAAAAAACCCTCAAAGACATTATAACAAAAGTAACCGAATTCTAGCATATCACTGAAAATTCTAAAGCAATCAAAGAAACCTATTTAATTCCTATTCTTTGGAATGAACCCAAGTTAAACTTCTTTAAACTAAACACCGACGGATCAGCCTTAAATAACCTCTTTGGATTAGAAGCCATCCTTTACGACAAACATGGAAATAATGTTATTAGCTTCAATAAGTTTGTTGGCTCTGGTAACTCCTTACCCATTGATGAAATTGAAGAAGAACAAGAGGATAAAGGAGGTATGTTGAAGTATTATTTCTGTGTATCTTCTCTAACACAGCACATGAGTATATATAGATTACACATAAAGAAACTCAGCTGATGTAACTGAGGGAGGGAAGCTAACTGACTTTAGAAGTTTTTAAACTAATCAACTAACTTAATTACATTTACAATTGTATCCTCTACTCTAGCATACCCCCTACAAACTCAGCATAAGGAGGAGTAATCATGAACGGTGAGTTAGGTTCTCAATTCAGAAAATCTTCTATATGACTATGGTTTAGTGAGAATATCTACAATTTGTTTATCTAAGGCAATATGTGTGACTGTTAATTGATTCTGTAAAACTTTCTCCTTGACAAAGAAAATATCAAGTTCCATATGCTTTTTCCTGTTATACAGCATGGATTATGAGACAACAAGACTGTGCTCAAATTATTACAATAGACAGATGGTTTGTTCATGACAAGAACTTCTAGTTCAGTTAACAAGGATTGTACCAACACCAATTATATAACAAGACTTGCTAAACTTTGTACTCAGCTTTAGTACTTGATCTAGCTACGAATATTTTTTTCTTGGCAGACCATGAATCAAATTTCCACCTAAGAATAAACATATACCTGAGATAGATCTTCTATCATCAATATCACTTCTCCAATTTGAATCACTATACCCAATCAAATCTAAATGAGAAGTAGGTTGAATAACCATGCCATAATTCTATGTTAGCTTGAGATATCGAAGTATCCACTTGACAGCTTTCCAATGACTATAAAGCAACTTATGTATGAATTGGTAGACTTTGTTGACACTAAAGGAAAACTCAAGTCTGGTGATGGTGGCATACTGAAGGGCTCTTACAATTAATCTGTACACTTGTGGATCTTGCATTTCATCAAGGCCATATTTGGACACCTTCTCATTAGTAACCATAGGTGTAGTTATGCCTTTAATCATGGACATTTGAGCTCTTTTCAACATATCTGAGGTGTATTTTGATTGAGTTAGCTACAAACTGCCATTTGGTAATGATATAACATAAATTGCTAAAAAATAATTCAAAGCTCCCAAATCCTTTAGAGTAAACTTAGTATGTAAGCAATTTACCAATTTAGATAATGCCAAAGAGTTATTACTTGTAATGATTATATCATCAACATAAACCAAAACATGTATCTTTGCATGGGCAGTGATGCTAATAAAAAGTGATGGATCACACTTATTGCCTTTGAATCCCAAGCTGTCAACTACTAAAAATAGGACTTTCAATGGCGACTTTTCAGTGGTGACAAAAAAAAGTCGCCACTGAAAGTCCTATTTTAGTGGCGACTTTTTGTGTCGCCACTAGAGGTTTTCAGTGGTGACACATTTTATCGCCACTGAAGATCTTCAATGGTGACAATTGAAATTTTGGCACTGTAAGGGGTTTCAGTGGTGACAGTATATGTTGCCACTGAAAGTCTTTAGTGGCAACTTTTTAAATGTCGCCACTAATGCATAAAAAAAAAAGCTAAAAAAATTTTGAAGTTAATTTTTCATTTTTTCTTCTCCCTTCAACACATTTCACCATAAATTTCATATTCCCTCTTTTTTTTTTTTAAATTTCTTCCTGTCTACCCTCTCTATTTTCTTTCCCTCTTTTTTTTAAATTTTTTTAATAATGAAACCCACACATTTAGAACTCATTTCATGCCTCTCTCTCTCTCTGAAATCTTCATATTTTTTTTCCTCTTTTCCTTCATCTTTCTTTCACTTTTTTCTTCTTCTCCAACTTAGGTTCACTTTCTACCACCACCACCACTTACTAAGGTCGCCATCAGTCAGTCACAAGCCATCCCCACCACCGTCCGTCGTTTAGGCAACACACAATAGCATTCATTTGCTGCAGAATGGAGAAACTCAAAGTTCCAATGGTTGGACCTTTTGGGCTGCGAAAATAAGGGAAAGTTTAGGGGTTTTGTTAGAAAATTAGTGAGTAGTTAAAATATTTCATATATTTTGTGTTTAGCATTTGTTTGAGTGAGCTTTGTATCTCTATTGTTGTTGAAAAATTGTAGAAGAGAGAGAGAGAGCCACGAGTAGAGAGAGAAAGTTCAGTAAAAAATACTTAGAAAGCTCAAAAATGAAGAAAAATACAAGTAAAATAAGCTCCTTTGATTTGCACATTTTGAATGCACTTTGCTTCTTTTTCTTTCCTTTCATTTCTGATTTGATGGCTGTAATGGGACTGATTTTAACATTTAGAATGCCCATAAAGCTTAAAGGAAGCTTTGTATACTTCAATCTAAGTTTAAAAAACCATTTAGAGGCATTTTATGAAATTGGGATTAATTTGAAATTTTTTTAAATTGCTGGGGCATTGCTACAACCTCTGAAAATATAATATGTTTTAGAAACAATGGAAATGATGGGATAGAAGTGAAAAATGGGAGAAAAAAGTGCAAAACCATTATTTGAGAAGAAAGGGACTAAACTAGAAATTATAAAAATTCTAGGTAATGAACTGAAATTTCATAAATTTTGGTATTTTATATGATATTGAGTTACATGGAGGCTCTCATATAAATTAAAGAGACTTTTGAAACCTTTAAGGACTATTTTCAAGATTAGGAAAGTTTTAAGGACTAAACTGAAAAGATTCTTTTTATTCTGTTTAAGAAGAAAAATCCTGTAATTTTGAAATTTTGAGTTAGGTCAAGTTTATTTAGTCTCCCAAAAGTATCATAATGATCCTAAGCAGGGAACTAAAATACAAGCTGTGAACTAGAATACAAGCTTTTTATTTATTTGACCAAACTTTTTTTTAA
Source organism: Senna siamea (assembly GCA_031216115.1). NCBI lineage: Eukaryota > Viridiplantae > Streptophyta > Magnoliopsida > Fabales > Fabaceae > Senna > Senna siamea. Next base: position 5,165,207 of record CM062357.1, read on the forward strand.
CAAAAGTCAAGGAGATTGAAATGAATATTAACTTAGACAATATTGTTCATGATTTTGTTCCATTAGAAGAAATTCAAGGAAGGAACATAGATATAATAGGTTAGAGATTGTTACTTTAATTATTCAAGTTTATAAATTAGTATTTAGTGTGCACATTGTCTTGTCTTTTGTTGATAATATATATTATGTTTTTTTCTATAATTTATGACTCTTGTAATTTAATTTTATTATCATGAGACTAATTATACTTATCTTTAATGTTTCTATTTGAAACAGGGACAAAATTCAAGAAGAAACAATAATTCTACACAACAATGATGCTTTGAATGTTTTATATTTTATTCCAATTAGTTATGTAATTATTATAAATTATTTCATTATTGATAATTGTAATAGTAATAATTATTGACAATAATATAACATTACTTGTGTAATATAATAGTATTTTGTTTTATAATTTTCTTTTGTAATACTCTTAAGATCACAAGAAATATAAAAATATAAAAAACAAAATAAATGTACAAAACAGATGATTCAGTAGCGACACAAGAAATTTGCCATAGAAAAGGGCTTCAATGGCGACATAAAAAAGTTGCCACTGAAGAAGGATTCAGTGGCGACAAAAAAGTCGCCACTAAAAGGAGCTTCAGTGGCGACATTTTCTGTCGCCACTAAATCTAAGTTTTTGTGGCGACTTTTAACTTTTAAATTTCAACTTCTGTAGCAGCAAATTTTATTTTTCAGTGGCAGCAAATGTCTCTATTATATTTATTTTTAGTGGCGACGTTTTTTGTCGCCACCAAAGACCTTTAGTTGCGGAAGTTTCAGTGGCAACAAGTGACAATTATTTTGTCACCATTGAAAAATTTAAGTGGTGACTTTTGTCGCCACCGAAAGTGAAATTTTTTGTAATGTGTATAGAGTGAAAGCTAGTTTTTCAAACCAAGCTCTTAGAGCTTGTTTGAGTCCATATATGGCTTTGTCAAGTTTGCACACCAGGTTCTTATCCTTTTCTTCTAACCCAAGTGGTTGCCTCATGTATACCTATTCTTTTAAAGTGTCATTCAGAAATGCATTGTTAACATCAAGCCACCACATTTCCCATTTACTTCAAATAGCTAGAGTGAGAACTGTCCTAATAGTGGCAAGCTTGACAACAGGTGAGAAAGTCTCATTGAAATCAAAATCCTGTTGTTGTGAGAAGTCTTTTGCCACTAATTTAGCTTTGTATTTCTAAATTAACCCATCAGAATTTTCTTTTACTCAAAAAATCCATTTAAAGCCTATTGCTTTTCTATTTGGTGGTAAACTAACCAATCTCCAAGTGTGGTTTCATTGTAAAGCATGAAATTCATCCATCATAGCTTGCTTCTATTCTTTACTTTGTAAAGCATCATTAACTGAGTCAGGTTCTTTGATAGTATTTAACACCTTAGGCTTGATAATTCCATCTTTTCTTCTAGTGATCATCAGATGAATATTAGTGGGTGAAACTGACTATGATGTTGGTAATTCTGGAGTAGAAGCATTAGAATTTTTAATAAAAGGGACTTGAACAGGTGAGGGCAGAGCACATGAGTCATTGTGAACTTAAACAGGCAAAGGTCGAGCACTGGAGCCACTGTGGTTATTATGTGTACCTATAACAGATTCGCTAAGAGACAGACCAGCATTAGAGTTACAATGGTTAAACTATAAAGTACTAGAGCAAGTTAAATCATCAGTAAGTATAATGGGTAAAATAACACCAGTTTAATGAGAAGAAGATGGGTTTTGATTAACTAATTGAGAATTTGTCATGAAAGGAATCATTTTTTCATTGAACTTAACATCTATAAAAATGTAAGTTCCGCTAGTGGAGGATAAACACTTGTAGCCTTTGTGTAAATTACTATAACCAAGGAATATGCATTCTTCAGTATGAAAGGATAACTTGTGTTTGTTATATGGTATTAGTAAAGGATAGCAAGCACACCCAAAGGTTTTTAAGAAATTATAGTTTGGTTTTTTATGAAAAAGTGTTTCATGAGGTAAAGAGTGAAGGAGTTTTGGTGTGGGAAGTTTTTTGATGAGAAAGGTTGTAGTTTGGAAGGCTTTCCCTAAAAAAGATAGTGGTAAAGAAGTATGGGCAAGCAAAGACAAACCAATTTCTACAACATGTCTATGTTTTCTTTCAACGACACCATTTTTTTGAGTGTGAGGGCAAATAATTCTATGAAAAATTCTATTTTGTTTTAAGTAAGATGAAAAAGCATTGAATTCTCCTCCCCAGTTAGATTGAACACTTTTAATCTTGGATTGAAACTAATTTTCAAACGGGCTTTTAAATTGAAGGAAGGTAGGAAATGCTTCTAATTTGTTTTTAAGAAAATACAACCAGGTTTACCTATAATAGGCATCAACAAATGCTATATAATACTTATGACCAGTAGTAGAGAATATAGGAGTAGGACCCCAAAGATCAGTGAATATTAATTGCAAAGGTGTAGGGTATTATTTTTGTGAATGAGAATAAGGTAATTTGTGCACTTTTCCATGAAGACAAGTAGTACAGAACTTAGAATTTACTTTATTTGAATTTTGAATGTTACATGATGACAGAACTTGGTTTACAATTATAGTATGGGGATGACCAAGTCTGTTATGCCAGAGAGAATAGCCAACACTACAAGAAACTACAGTATTACAAGAGTGTTCAAGAAGACAAGAATTATTAGAGGCTTCATCTTGAGGTAAGGATTTTGTAACAGATCTTGAAGTGGGCAAATGTGTAATATTGAATTTTTTAGAGTATAGTCCATCCTTTCTAATATTTCCTTGAAGAAGCACTTCCTTGGTGACCCGAGATTTAACAAAGCAATGGTAAGGATGAAATTCAAAGAAACAAGCATTATCTTTAAGCAAATTTGGAAACACTGACTAAGTTCTTGGTAATAGTAGGAACGTGCAATAAGTCTTTAAGATGCAAAAAAAACTTGTGAATTATAGGGTGAGGTTAATGAAAAGTGACCAATGTGCTTAATGTGCAAACTTGTTCCATTACCAACATGAAGTTTATCTGTACCAATGTAATTTGAGATGTCCATTAAGTTGTGATTATCTGTAGTGACATGATTAGTGGCACCTGAGTCAGGATACCAAGCATAATTATATATAGTTTCAGGAGTAGCATATAGCGTTGCCATGTTGGTGTTTCTGTAATTGTTCTGTTATGGAGGAAGGAACTGTGTATGTCCCCGAAAGTTATGATCAAATTTGTGATGGCATGATAAGATTGAATGCCCTGGCTTGTTACAGAGTTAACACACAATATATAGCTTGCCAGAGTGAAAATCGCCTTGAAAGCCACCTCTGACATTTCTTTCTCTTCCTTTACCATTGTTTCTTCCACCTTATTTACCTCTTAGGTAGAATTATTGCTAGTTTGAGTTTGTTAGTACTGATATTTGGCTTATCTTTGATATCAGTACTGGCCACATTCACATAGAGTGCTTTGCTTGCTGTTTCTTTCACAGATTTTTCTATTCTAACTTCTTAAGCCAGTAAGAGACTCTCAATTTCGCAAATGTAGTAGTATTCTCTTCTAGTAAGCACAGAGGTAATGAATGCATCATACTCAGTGGAAAGACCTTCTAAAATCACTTGAACATGTTCTTGTTCAGTGATTGAATTTCCTATAGCATTAAGCACATTAACTAAAGCTTTAATTTTTAACAAGTATTCATTCATGATTCTTGAACCTTTCTTGGTGTTTCTTACCTCCATTTTAATCTGATGGATTTTTGCATGAGACTAAGATACAAAGGACTTAGTGATACAATTCCATACTTGTAATGAATGCTGACATCTGATAACTTTAGTCAAAACGCTCTCGATCATAGAGGACAGAAGCCATGAGAGGAGAAGCTTATCTTGCTTTCTCTATGTAACACATTCTGGATTCACTTTTTTTAGTGCCTTAACTTCTTGATGCAGGTACTGTTGTGGAAAAAACTCATCATTATAGATGAAGTTGCCCAGGTTATGTCCTTTAATGGCTGCCAAAACTTGTTGCCAAAGCAAGAAGTTTCTGTCATCTAGTTTGACAGAAACGATATGGTTGAATATGATTGGTGCTATCTTGCTTGCTGTATTCAGTGAAGTAGAGGATGCTTGGAGGCTACTGCTCAAGGAATTTGACTCTATAGTTGGTAGCTCTGATACCATGATGAAATTGAAGAAGAAAAGGATAAAGGAAGTATGTTGAAGTATTATTTCAGTGTATCTTCTCTAACACAATACATGAGTATATATAAATTACACATAAAGAATCTCAGCTGATGCAACCGAGGGGGGGAAGCTAATTGACTTCAAAAGTTTCTAAACCAATCAACTAACTTAATTACATTTACAACTGTATCCTTTACTCTAACACTCACTAAACTTTGAGAAATCCAAACTAGTATTCAAATAAGTACTCAATTAAACCTAAAAAGACTTGAAATTTTTACTGATGCTTCTGCATTGTCCTTCTTCTCAATGACTCTAACATCAACAATCAACACCATTACTTCACCATCATCTGAAATTGTAGGTCCTTACTTTCTTCTCTAGAGGAGTAGAGCTTATAGCACAGCTACCGTGAATCAAACTCCTGAGCAGACACCTTGTCGAATCATGGACGAACCACCAAAATAGACCTCACCATCTTTACTACACCTACTCCTTTCTTGTCTACTTACTTTCTGCATGATCAATTGCATTCTGGAAGCTTTAGAAAAATTAAGACTGTTATGTAATTCTCAATTTCTATTTACTTCCTTGTACTCATGTAGTTTGTCAATTTAGTTGTGCTATTTTGTTTCTTACGTAGTCGAGATTCCTTACATGCATGCTTTTTCTTTTCTCTTTGTAATTTGCACGTGACTTTATTTTAATATTTTGTCTCTTTCACAAAAAAAAGGTCATTTGTACAAGCTCTTTAAAATATTTTGAAGATATTTTTAATAGGTGGTTAATTAGAGTGATTTCATTTCTTTTTATTAAGGTTTTAATTTATATTTGAATTTTGTATATAAAAATACAAATTTTGAGAGATTTTTTCTCTTATTATAAGATATCAGTCAACTGAAATTAAATTAATAGGTGTTTAATACATTTCTAAATTTTAATGATTTAGAAAAAAAAATCAATTTAAGTTAGTATTAAAGGGTTTAAAGAGTATAAATAATGAGTGATCTGTTTGGCTTGGCGGCATGATGATAAATTCTGATCTATGGTGATCAAAATCTTATTCATCATTTATTGATATGTAACCTTAGCATAAACAATCGAATTTTTACTCAGTGAGAAATGTTATTTTCTCTTCATTCCTCAAATTTATTTTTATTTTTTGAAAATTTTTTTCAAGTATTCTCTTATTGGAGATAATAATATTTGATACACTATTAAACATTAAGTATAGACACATCTTTTAATGAGGAATCAAACTTTTGATTCGTCACGTTATAAAAGACTAGCTCCTTCTATTAAATCTAACATCATGGATAAATTCATTTTGATTTGGTTATAACCCAAGTAAGCATCCAAGAATTACTCTGCCATATTCAAATTTATGTCTTAAGTCCTCTTTTTGTTTGCTTGTTTTTAATTTAATTTTAGTCTAACATAGGGTGTGTATTCAGTCCTAGGATATATAGCATCTTAGCAATTTTACTTAAGTTTTAGAGTGGAAGAACCTATTTATTTTTTGTAAACATTTATCTTAAGGTGTTTGATCTTTTTTTTTTTCTTTTTTTTTCAAAATAAACTACTTGTAATTAATAGTAGAAGTTTGACAAATAAAAAAAAAAAAGTAGAAAAAGTAGAATGGTTATATATATTATCGAACATGGACGCCATCTGTTAGCAGTATGGGCTTAATGGAGCCGTCGAGCCCAAATCTTAAGGCTGGCTTTAAATAACGAAATGGGCTTATTAGAGCTTTTTTATTCTCAGTTTCGTATTACGTCAACCTTTTTCTGGGTACGCTAGGCCCATCTCATGGCAGTCATTACCTGCTTGCACTGTTCATTCAACAAATCATTCACTCAGTCCAAAAAGTTATACCATTACCATATAATTTAGGTTTTTGGTTCTAACATTTCATTATATTTTACAATTTTGGTGATAAGGTAATTTGGCTTCACCTTATATTTTCTAGCCTCGAAGGATATTGAAATAACGATGTCATTGTTATTAAATTTTAAGTGATTTAAGAAAATATTTTTGGCATTTGATTAGAATAAAAATTTTAAATTTTTATTAAAATCAATTATAAAAGGTTACATAATTTTGAATGTGATAATAGCCATCTAAAAAGTATTTTTAATTCCAAAATCAATCAAAAGTTTTATTTTGCATACAACAGCGGGGTCTAAGTCCGCAAGGTTAACTTCTTTTAGGAGGTGTTTGATATATTGTAACTTTGATCATGTTGTTTTACGTAGCATAATATTTTAAATTTTAATATTTGATGACAATATTATTGTTGTGCTGTTATATAGTAATTAAATAGTATAAACAATAATACTCTAATGTTACATATCTCAAACAAAAATGTGGTATTTGACCATACGATAGTTTGGTCACATTAATTCTTTATAACATGTCAAATTAAAGTTTAAATTTTTGTTAAAAAAATATTCATATGTAATGTTGAACAATATTTTAGATAAAATTATATTTAATAAGAGAATACTTATAAAAAATAAAAAAATAACTCATTATTTTCTTATTTTTATTTGTCACTATTTTAACATAATTTTTCATCAAAGAATAAAAAATATAAAATAATGAAGCTGTTTGAAAATATAAATGTAAAAAATTATAAGTTTGTTGCCATTAAAATATTAGATTTTACTTTTTAGTGGTGTTTTTATGTTGTAGTCACTAAAAAACCTTCTAGTGGTGATATTATAGTTGTCAAAGAGCAATCTTATGAGATATGATTTTATTGTCACTGCAATTACATTAGTGGTGACAATGCAATGTCATCATTGACCGACTAAATATTACAACAGAACGTCATTAATGGCAACAAAAAATTTCGCCTCTAAAAGTATTTTCTACACAAAATTTGACTTTGCAATTTCTTTTGAAGTTATATGGTTAATGCATGACAACTTGTTTTTTTTTTTTTTAAGTTATCATTGACATCATTTTGTGGCGACTAAATATTGCAACAAAACGTCATTAATTAATGGAAACAAATAATTGCCACATAATTTTTTGGTGGCGATGTAGCTCAAATTGCCACTAAAAGCATTTTTCCCCACAAAATTTGACTTTGCAATTTCTTTTGGACTTATGGTGATGGATTTGGGCGGCAAAATAGTGAAGTCACCACAACATAGTACTCTCTAGGGTGATTATTAGTAGTTGCCAAGGAAGATATCCTATTCAACAAGACTCTCCTTTAAAAGTTGATTTTTTTTAATATATATATATATATATATATATAGTTAATGCATTAACATTATAATAAAACTTCAGTTTAGGAGAAGTGTTCCACAAATTCAAATTCGTAAAATCATATATATAAAATCGTGGCATGTTAAAAATAGTAAGAAAATTTAAAAGTAATATGTGTACAGTTAAAATACAATCGAATAAAAAAACTAAAATATTAAACTAATTTTTGAAGTTATATTCTTGTACATTTTCTCTATTAAATTATCTACATTTATGCATGGTGTCACTGATCAAGTTTGTAAGAATTTATTTGTTTTAATTTAATAGAGGAAAAATAAAGTTAATTTCCGCCGAAGAAAGAATCATTTTGAGAATCAAACTAACATTTAATTATTCATATGGGGAATACTGCATGCATGCATCCAGCCAACCCAAAAGTTGATAATGTGGTTGTTTAGTTTGGTTTCAGCAGTATTTTGGTATTCGTTATATTCATTCAAAACCTACTCCCACTAACAGCCACGCATATACTGATGAACAACAAATACTACATTAATTTATACACAAACAATTATATTGGAGTTTGGATCGTCCTTTTGTAAATTTAGAGTAATTAAGCACGTGGTTCTTTATGGATTTCAAAATCTATTGTTTAATTATGCAGATATATAATAAATATTAAGGGTAAGGAGAAATGTCTTAATATAATTAGATGCGTATCTCTTCTACTAAATACACGTATACTAGACTCTATAGAAAAATGCTTAATTAATTAGGTGTAGTTTTGTTATCATGTTATCAAGTTTTTTTTTCATGATTTATTTCTTTAAAGAATTTGATAGTAAAAATTTAAAAGAAATAATGAAAAACCAGTTGTTTATTTCCGAAGAAAATGATTGCATCAAATTTAGCCGTTTATCTTGAATTTGAAAGCATGCATTGCAATTATTGCATTTAAATTAATAATATTCTCTGGTCGTCTGGGTCATATATACATGAGATAGACGAGCTAGCCGCCAATTATCGATCTCCTGTCTCATTATGTCGAGAAAATGACAGAAATTAATTGATGTAATTAACTAATGCCATCTTAAAGTTCAAGCCATGCCCACCCACAAAGTGGAAAGTATATATTCACCTTATATGGTAAAAATACACCTTTTTTTATCACCAAAAAATCTGTTCCTTAGAATTGGGTGTTTTTTAAAAATAAATTATACTCTCTTTTCTTAAGAAATATAAAATTATATATATTTTTTATTTATTTTAAAAAATTACACTCTCTTCCCTTGATAAATAAAAAAATTATAATTTTATCTATTTTAACCAAAATACTCTTATATTTATTATTTATGTAATAAAATATGTATTTGACCAATATAAGAACTATTTTTAAAAAAATATTTTTATCATTTTTAATTCAAAATAAATAATAATTTTTAAAATATATTTTTCTAATAAATTATAATTCTTAAAAAAATGTAATAATGTCATTAAGGATATTTTGGTCAATTAAATAAGTAAAATTTTAAGTTTTTTAATTTTTCAACTTCAAGAGATAGGGAGTTTAGGTTTTCAAAATAAAGAAAGATGAGTGTAATTTTAATATTTTGTAGAGTATAATTTTGATATTTTTCAATGAAAAGAGTATAATTTACTCTTTTTTTTGTTAAAAAATAGCTATTTTTTTTATTATTAGCTATAGGTTTATAAACGAACTGAGCTTTAGTGAGTTCGAACTCAACTTATTTAATTAAACAAGTTGCTTAAACTCATTTTTTTAATTAAATAAATTTAAAATTTAAATCAGATTCAACTCATTTTGTCAATTAAGAGTTTAAGTTCAACTAGTATAGCTCATATAAAATTATACAAATCTAATTTAAATGAGTATAATAACCTATAATTAATTAAAAAAAGATTATAAATCAGAAATATATGATTTCAAAATTTAAACATCTAAAAATTAATCATGAAAGATTACTTAATTAAAGACAAATTGATTATATACAAATTATTTTATATATTATAATAATCTATAAATTGTGTCATTTCAAACATTTTTATTAAAAAATAATATTTTTATACAAAAGCATAATAAATATAAAAAAACAAAAAAATATAAAAGGGCTGTTCATTATATATATAATATGTATTATATATAATATTTTTATATTATTTTGTTTTTAAACAAACTGCTTATGAATTAAACGAGTAGACATTAAATGTTTAAACTAAAATTATTTAATTAAACAAGTTTAATTATATTTTTAAATTTATTCATTTAATAAATAAACTCAATACTCAAATAAATTTTTATACAAACTGAACTTAAATTGTTGACAATCAATTGGTTTCATTTAACTATATAAAGAAGGAAAACTAAAGCTTGCTGGATTTTGTTCATATAATTTTGCATTATTCCTTTAATTTTATAAAGAAATAAGCAGAATAAAGAAAGAAAAATAACAGCATGATAAAATCCCCAAGCTTTAAATTAAAGTTTGCCCAGATTTCTCTCTTTCCTCCTCCTGCAAAGTGTTTAATAAAGTAAAAACAATATAATGTCTAATCAACAATTTACAAAATATATTTAGCATTATATATATATATATATAAATATATATAAATATAAATATATATATATATTTATAGACACACACACACAAATAGTGGGAAACATTTTTCGGTATAGGAGTCCTTATCTAACCAATTCAACAGTTCCGATTCTCTTTTTCTTTCTGTTTTTTTTTTTTTACAACGTCATAATCTAAATTGGATTGTCGTAATTTTTGAACAAAACCTAAATCCATATAAATTAAAATGATTATTTAGAATCTTATTAGGTCTAATTCCTATTACTTTAGTAAGTTATTTAATTTTTTTATTATTATAATATAATTTTTTATTATTTTTACTTTCTCTCTTTACATTATATATTTTATTTTTTATTTTATATATATAATATATAATTTTTGAAACTAAAAATATGTAATGTTCATCTTATTATTTACCTGAATTATTTTTTCCTACAAGTTTTTTTCCTGTCATTATCTGGGCCATCTAATTGCCTGGGAAAAGACTATTTGCATAGCTAAACTAACGACTTTAATTAAAGTTTATATATAAACTGAACGAGATCATAATTAGAGATGCGAGCTAGAGACATGTTGAAGTATATAAAGTATAGCCATCGTAGCTCGTAATTATTTTCAACAAAAAAATAAATTAGAGGTAAGACTTCTGCTATATATATTTAAATGTTGGGACAATCGGGGTATAAATTTTTAAATTAAAAAAATTAGATATAATTTATCTCAATCTCATCAATTAATGTAATTTACTCTTAATATAGTTATAGTCATCTGACGATTCATGATAGAGAATTTAAATGTTTATGAAGATTAAGGGGATTTTATTTAGGTTATTTTACATAATTTGGCATTCCGTTGTTAAAGACATCAGTGTAGATTGTAGAATAAAGTGAAGCAACAGGTTGGAACAAAACTCAAGAATTATATGCTTCCCTTTAATTTTCCTCCTCCTTTGGCACCAATCTTTATTAAATTCAACAATATCTCAAATTTGCAACTAAAAATAGGATATAAATGAATCAAACTATTCCTGAACTATTTATATTTGATTCATCCAAAATTTGAATTAAGTTTGATTTAATTAAACGAGTTAAAAATTTGAACATTTTATATTTGGTTCCTTTAAATTTTAAACAATATATATAGTAATCGTATATATGTTTTATATAAAATAATGTTAGATGAATATAAAAATTTATACATAATTAAAAAATATTATATAATTTTTTCATATACATATATATTATATAAAAGTTAATAATTTTTTATTTAGTTTAAATTTTATATGTGCACAAAAATTTATATTATATTTATAACATTGTTTGTAAATTATTTGACCTCAGTTTGTTTAATAAAAAGTCGAGCTTAATTATAATTTTTCATTCATTTTAAAGTTCAAGTTCATAGTTAAAAATTATAACAAAAGAAGCAAAAGATATGATAATCTGTGTTTTTTTTATTTTTCACAATTATTTTTTTATTAAAAAAATTTATTCAAAACGTTATTGGATATTAAATATGAATATTTCTCTTAGTGGTGATACAAAATTTGTTTCTAGGCACATTCTATTAAACTCAACCTCTATTAGTAATTTGTGGTAAATATTTAGAAACTAGAGGAAATGGACTTTAATTAACAATAATTAATGCAATTCGTTACAAGAAAGGAAATCATAGAACAAAATGGTTTATACTTTATAATAGTGAAAAATTGTTCGGTACACATTATACAACTTCACTTAATTAGTCAATAAAATTCAATTAATATTTTTTTAATGTATAATGTCTCATTTGTGTAAAGTAAAAAAAAAAATTGATTAAGTATTATTCACTAATAAATAATTAAATATATATTTTTATTTTAATTACACATGAAATATTTATTTTACAATATATATATATATAATTCAATAGTTTATTTTTCTGATGTTGACCTTGTTGGGTCTAGTTTTAAACTAGTAAAAGTTGTGTCAAAACCATCTTTCCTGGAAAAAAACTTTTTATTAATCTGTCTTATTGTACACCATGCATGCAAGGAAACTGACGTTTAGTCGTTTACGATTAAATCAAAATGCTGACATTAATTAGTTATTGAATTATTGGTGGATGATTTCACTCTTGAGCTCGTACATTCCAATATTTTCTTGTGCGTAAAGAACACTCAATAATATAATACATCAATAGCAATATAATTAGTTGAAAGATCTGAAATTTATTCCATGTTCTTATTAATGTGAATGAAATATGCATGCCCTACATTCCAAATTTTCTTCTCTGAAAGAATTGTCAATACTACAGTGAAAACTAGTGTTGCTCTGTCAATGCATTATTGTTTAAATATAAAAATGCATTCAAACATGCATATATAAAAAAATATTATATTTTTATCAAAAATTAATTATAAAGTAAATTATATATCTAAATTATGAAGTATACTATTTCTTATAAAATACTTTGAGAAATACTTTATTTTCAAAAGATGGTAAGATTTTATATCTTTGTTACTCAAGTATATGCATGACATGTGATTATAATTTTAATACACTAAAAATAAAATCATGTTTTCTTTGATGCTAGTGACCCAAAATTTGGCTACTGAAATTCAATCTTTATTGGCGACTAAAATGAGTCGCCACCAATAATTATTGCTTATCTACTTTTGGTGACAGCCTTAAAAAGTCACCACTAATAGTAACAGAAATGATAAAGAGTCGCCATCTATAGTGATGTATTTTGTGGCGACAAACTCAAAAGTTTTTGCTTGCCAACAAAGAGTTTTTGGAGGCAATTTAATGACTTTTAGTGGCGACTTTAATCGCCATTGAAAGCCAATTTTTTTATAGTGATAAGTCATACAAATATGTCTTTAAGTAATAAATGCTAAGAAATGAAACAGGAAAAGTGCTATCTTTAGTTGAGCTATTTTTAAGCACTTATAAGAAGAAAAACACAAATGAGTTCGTTGATCAAACGTTTGATTATGCATATATAACCTTTTCAAATCACTTTTCTTAAATTAATTACATAATTTGAGATTATTGTGAATTGTTTATTTAAAGAATGGAATGGTATACATGAAATTTTGAGTCTTTGGTTATATTTGTGTAAGTGTAGTCAGTTATGTAATATTCGCTCTAATTATTTTTTAATTTAAGTAGTTTAATTTATTAAATTATTGGCTGAATAATGAACTTAAGATGACTAAATCATTTCAAGTAAACCTGATCATGAGATAGACTTGTCAAAAACATGCTAAACTTTCTTATATACATATATATTATCAAAATATAGGCCCAAGCTTGGGCACATTCTAATGTTAATTATTCGGGATGTGTCCAATCACGAATAACAATAAAAAAAAATTCAGCTCGGCTCAAATTTAATTAATAAAATATAAAATTATTATATATCATATTTTTTATTCAATATATGTTGAGGTAAAATATAGTATAATATTTGTAAGTTATAAATTTAAAATATAAAAATTAATAAAATAAAAATATATTATGAATAATCATAAAATCATACATTATAAGTCACAATACATAATTAATTATTTATTTGTATATATAATATAATTATATGAAGTGAAACAATATATTAAGTTTTTTTTTGTTCATTAGAAATATTAAGTTTGAAATGGAAATGTTTCTTTTATTTTATATTATAATATTTTATAATTTTTTGTTAAATAAATTATTTGAAAAAATAATCAGACTTCCAATTTCCGGGTCAAGCTTAAAAAAAAGTTTGAGCCTGACTCATATTTAATTGGGCTTTTAAAAAATAAATTTTTTATTCAAATTTTTAATTTTTAATTTATATTATATTTTATCGATCGAACGAGTTTTTAAGATCATGCTCAGACTAATTTCAAGCATCCATTGAAGGTTCATTTGGTGACAATATTGATATAAGGTCTCTCAAAAGACAAGAAAGGTCATAATATTCCCTAAACGATTAATGAAGAGGAAGATGATATAGATGATTAGTAGCGCGAGGCGATGACGAAGACTTGGACCTTGAAATTGAGAAATGAATGATATCATATTTTTATTGCGTTTTGTGAAACTTTAATTAAATGTCTACATAATATGAAAACTTATCATATCGACACATTGTTATTATTTATTATATTAAATACACTATAAATACATGTAATAACTTTATTTTGATATAATATATTCTTCAATTGATTATAATAGCACAACCTAACCTATTTAGAGAAAATTATAATTACACTCTAATATTTGTCACCGACTATTATTTTTTTATTATTCATTCATTTATTTATTTACTTCTTAATTTATTTGGTCTATGATGTAATAAACTGCCTATATAAATTAGATAGATCTTATTGAGTTAAATATATGTGTACCTTCTTGTACATGCCTCTGATTTTATTATATATAATAATAATAATAATAATAATAATAATAATAATAATAATAATAATAATAATAATAATAATAATAATTTTACTTTTGGTTAGATAGAGTCATTATAATACGTTCGAGCTTATAATACTAAATTGTAAAGAACCCAAATATATGTTTATCACCATCTAATCTCAAATCAATTATAATAATTTTATTTATTTGATTCACTGAATCTACAATGACGCGAACCAACTATTTTTAAGTCTTTTTCATCATATAATAGACAAAAGTTACACCATCACCCGAGGGCCACCAAGAACCACCACCGATCAATTACAACCTCATTAGATAGTAAATAAAAATAGGCTAGATTTATATAATTTTTTATATTTTTATTATAATCAAATTTTTTAATTAAAATAAATATATAAATTTTTTAAAAGAGCTAATAAAAAAGAGATACATTATATAATTCATATAAATATCAGTTTATGATTAAAAAAATTAATGAAAAAAGTGCACAAATTGCAACTGAGTTTTTTTCAATAGAAATATATAAAAACACTAAAACGAATTCTAGTGAAGCAAAATTGATGTTCGGATAAAGAAAGAAACATATAGGCATGTGTTCAACTTAATTAGTAAGTTTGAATGTCTAATTTAGATGATATGAAAATTATTGTTATATGACTGACAGATTAAGTAATCAAATATATATAGATATATATTAGAAATATATTACAAATGAGGGGAAGAATTTGAAATGGGTAATTAAAAATTTAGTTAGTTATTTGTGTATGCACTATTAATTCCATCATTGGGAATGAATTAGAAAATTCAATTATGTTTGGATGTCGTGCAAGAACAAGTTGATGGTTAATCTATTGTACCACAGCTTTGTTATTTTTCACGTGGACGTAGATAATAAATGAATTGAGTTATTTGTAAATTATATGGATTCAATTTGTTAAAAGTGTAAATTAAATTAAATTTATTTAATAAATAAATGAGTTTGATCAATATATTAAATTTTTTTAATTAAATAAATTAAACTTAAATATTTAATATTCAATTTATTAAGTTTGTGAATAACTCAGTTAATAATAAGAAACTATTTTATATAATATATATTATACTTCTAAAATTTAAATAATATATATCATAGTCTCATATATATATTGTATGCAAAAAATTAGATGACTAAAAAAATTTATGCACAATTAAAAATATTATATAATTTGCTTATATATATATATATTATGAAAGTTGATAATTTTTTATTTATTTTAAATTTTATATATAAAAAAAATATATTTTATATTTATAGTATTATTTACGAATTGTTCAAACTTAATTTATTCAATAAATAATTTAATCTTAAATATAATTTTTTATTTATTTTAAAATTTGGTTCATATTTAAATTTATCTTATTTTAAATAAATAAATTTAATTAAAATTTAACTAAACTCAACTCTACTCGACTTGCATAGAATCATAGATGATAAAAATTAAAATTAGGTAGCCATAGGTTTCATCGTCCTATAATCTACAATCTACAGTGTGTGGCTCTAATATATATATATATATATATATATATATATATATATATTCTTTTTAGTAATTAATACATTAAAGTCGTTATTCACCTTTGAAATTAAAAAAGAAAATCTTACCTAGATTCCTTAAATTTTCTGACAATAATATAGTTAAGAATAAAAAATGAATAAAGCATTAATGCCACACTTAAGCAACCATGTATAATTGTATAGCAATTAATTTGTAGATTAATTTTTTTTTTGAAGTTAAAAAATTGTTGTCACGATTTGATTGAGAACCAACCACAAAAAATTAATGGGATTTGAATAATTTATAGTAAGAGAGATAAGTGAAATTACTAAAGTATAAATTAAAAATATATATAAAAAATTAGACTCTAATATTTATTAATGATGAACTATTTATTTATTTATTTATTGTTTATCTTTTTCTTATTTCAAGAACTATATCCTATAAAATATTTTAAAGAATTCTTTTTCAAATTAATGAGCCTATACTTGGCATGTTGTATATAAGTTAAAATTTTTTTTGTTGTTGTGGTGTTGGGAAAGATGCAAAACTAGTCATCTTGTTTTTTCTTAGATTAAATATAATTTTTATATTTTGGTTATAAAATTTTTTAATTAGATATTGATTAATATATAATTTATACAATTCATATATAATTTATACGATTCATCTTTTTTATAATTAATTTTTAAAAAAAATTTTTTTTTTACATAATTTATTTTATTTAAAAAATTTAATAACAAAAATATAAATACCTAGTACAAGTCTAATCCTTTTCTTATACCGCCAACTTGTTGAGATTCTAATGTGAATGGAAGTTTACACGGAAAAAAAAAAAACTAAATAGGGATTATATATTTTAAAGACCTTTTTAGGGAGAAAAGGATATTTTTTTTTAATTTTTAAAATATAATATAAAATAATTATTATTATATTTTAAAATAATAAATTAAATAATTAAAAGTTAATGAACTCTTTACTATTATAATTTTTTTTTATTTTTTTCTTTCCTCACTTCAAATTACATGTTTTATTTTATGTAATATATAATTTAAGATCAATGATAAAAACCTTCAAATCATTATAATATAAATAAATCAATAAACTTAATATCTTAATAATTTTAATTAATATGTGATTTTAAATTCATAAATATTTTTTTTGGTTAAATGTTCTTTTGGTCTTTATTAATATTCCATCATATTTAATAGATTAATTTTTTTAGATGACATTTCTTATGATTTAAATTATTTTTTTTAGCGTCAAAGATATTTTTTTTATAACTTTAGTTGTAATCATGTGGACACATCACATTAATTGAAAGATTTTTTTTACAAGATCTAAAGTTCAAAAGTATTTTTTATATATATAAAGCAAACAGTTCATGTGAAATTTTTTTTGTACAATGTAAGTTTAGAAATTTTTTACGTTTACATGACATATGATTGTTTCATTAGAATTTTAAATTAAAAAATTAATTAATATAAGGTTTTTATTTTTAATAAATTATTGAGTCTAAAAGTTTTAGGTTAATTAGCTTTTATAATTAAAGATATTGGGGCACATGATTTAAATTTTATGATGATTTTATGATTTTAGCCTTTAATTAACAAATTTTTTTTATAAAAAAAAAATAGTAATAAGAGAAGGTATTAGCCACATGTTAAAAAAATTAATAAAAGACCAACTCAAAGAATTACAGTATAAAATTAAACCGTAGATAATTTTACTCAATCAAAATTATTCAATTAATTTTTGACTATCAAAAAATTTGTTTTAAAAAAATGTCCACTAAGTAAAATTTTGAATGACTTCAAAAAAATTTAAACTCTTATAAATAGATATAACGATAATTTTTTCTTGAATCTGTGACCATTTGTTAGTTTTAATTAACAACTGGTCGTTACCATTCGTGTCATCAAGTTTAGTCTTCAAGGTTGTTGGAGCACAATAATGTCTTATTTGGCCAAGTTTTTTTTGGAGCAGAGAAGTTAAATTTTTGTATGGCTATATCTTTTTTTTTAAATATTTTTAAAATTATCTTACCTTAAATTAAATTTATAAAAATATACTAATTTTGATGTAGTATTATAAATTTACCATCACTGCTAGTTAAATATTATCTGGGATCACGTTTTTGGTTTAATAAATAGGCAATCATAATTAAAAAAGAAGTTTGGAAAACAATAAATTAATAATTTCCTATTGTTTGCCTCTTTCCAATTTATCGAAGTGCTAAGATATCATTGGCATAAAATAAAAAGGAAGCATCTAACTAGCACATGGCATTGTGCGACTCATGAAAAGTAAAATATTCATAGAAGTGATTAAAAGAAAAAGGCGAATGATTAAAGAAGTATATGTTGTAAATTTTTTTGTTGACTGAAAAAAAAATATGTATTTTTGAAAAAAAAAAGTAAAATGTGATTCAAATTTTAATTTTTTTAAATATAAAAAATATATAAAATAAATTTTTTTATTAATAACATGTACATATAAATATATTAAAATAATATATAAATTTTAATAATTAATTTTATAAAATAATTTTAAAAATAAAATAACATTCAAACAGATTCTTTATCTTTGTGTTGAAAATGGGTGAAGTGTAAGGATTCATTTTGAAGAACAACAAATTTATAGAAACCAAATTTCCATAAAAATTGTAGAGATAAATAGTTTTTGTTTGATTAATTCAGTTGAAAATCACTTTTGATAATATTTAATAAGTAATTTGTGTTTGATTAATTTGCATAAAAAATTATTTTTAATTATCAAATTACCAAAAGGAACGCGTCTAAATTTTGTTTGTTATTAATATTATTTAAATAAATAAATAGTTGTAAATAGTTATTATTATTAATTATATTTAAATACTCCATACTTTGATTTACACTAAAATATCATTTTAGTTTCTCATAAGTGATAATTTTTTTAATTTAGTCTCTCATATATTATCTTTCTTATTTTGATTTATCATAATTTAATTTGTTATTAGTTTGGTTTTTCTATTTGAATGTCATCTAAATATATAATAATTCTAATGATTTTAATATTTTATAATAATTGGGCAATGTTAAAAGCTTCAATTTTTCTCTTCTTTCTTTTTTTAAAAACAGAACTGGTTAAAACATTGTGTTTGGTCACGAATATTAAATATTGTCCAGTCAATACCAAACATTACTTAATAAAAAAAAAGATGAGAAAGATTGGATCATATAACTAACCTTTAACATTATCTAATTAATATTAAATGTCTAAATTATTAAAATTATTATTTATGTAGATAATATTTAAAAAGAGAGACTAACTTACTAATAAATCAAATTATAAAAAATTAAATTAAAAATAAAATTCATAAGAAATCAAATTGAGAAAACTATCATGAGATACCAAAATAATGTTTTAATCCTTTAATTTATACATATTAAAATAATTCATCCATAAGATGAGATTTCTTAACAGTTTTATTCTGTGTCAACTCTGAAAAAAGTTTAGGTGAAAGATAAGAGTAATTTGGTAAATTTAAAATTTTAATAAGAGTATTTTTGTTGTAAGATATTTAATTTTAAACTTATATATATTTTTTGTTAGAAATAAAAGATTTAATTTCTAACTTTTATTCTAAAACTAAAAAACTACTTTTAATACTATTTAAAAGCACTTCTAGAAATTGGCCGCCAAACAGCGAAATTGCTTCCAAAAAAACAAAAAACAACTTCGTCGTGCCAATAAGCTTGGCCAAACAGGAGGGTCAAGATGAAGTTGAAAAGTTGTTACAAGAAACCAACAGAGAAAATACCTGTTAAACCTCCTGGAAATAATTGTTGAGATCAGTGGATAAGCTTTCATATTAAATAAAATTAAAAATATAAATGAAACTTAAATAATGAGATATTCTCATTCCAATAGACTAATTTTTCAGAATAAACACTCTCCATAACTTAATTATATTTCTTTACAATCTCAATTTGTGTCGCATAAATAGTAATATCAATACTGTGCCAAATTTGTACGTCAAGATAAAATTTTAATAACTAAAGCGTGAAATCACATCATACAAAAGTCTCAATAGCTGGTCTGGTCAATTTAGTCCCAAAACATTAGGAATTAGGGGGTATGCAAGAATAAGCTAGCAAGTACACATGTTGATTGCCGTACCATTATATTTCTTAACATAATAATTAATCACAACCTCTTCTTAGCGCCCGTTTGAAAATTGGGATTATTTTTAAAACTTGATTATTTTTAAATAATTTTTTTTAAATGAAGTTTGAAAAAAAGTGTTATAAGAGAGAAACAGTTTGGTTTTAAGAAATTTGTAAGAAAAAATATTTCTGATTGTCAACTTATTAAAAAAGACATGTTTAAATTTTAATTTATTATTAATGTTATTTAAATAAATAAATAGTTATAAATATTTATTATTTAAAAAAATTAGTTTATTAATTAAATAAATTATGTATATTAATTAAATACATTACTTTATTAATTAAAGGATATAGTGATAAATATAAAATTTTGGTAAGGTCAATTTTATTCAAAAATATTTAATTTTTAGCCTTTTATTTTGATTAAAAGTAAAAGTTTTAACTTTTAACTTCCGCTTTAGTTCTGTTACTACCTAAAAGCATTTTAGAAGCTTTTCCAAATACTTGTGTTTTAAGGCAAATACGTTTCTTCTTTCTTTCCAAAATTTTTCCAAACAAGAGAGACAGGCCAAATGTGAAATTAACTTTTTCTTCTAAAATAATTATTAAAATTATTTAGTTGTGTTTATTGTCATATTAAGAGTCCTACAATAAGCCTAACATCAACTTTTAATTATTTGTATTGTTAATTATATTAAAATAAAATCTAAAAAGTCAAAGTAACAATGTTTCAATAAAAAAAAATCACTAATTATACTTAAAAGAAAGAAGTTATTTATAGACAAAAGAGTGATTATTCAAGGTTCCCAAGGGAATCATGACAAAAATAATAGGTTATACGTGTGTGATAGTAATTTTTGTATAGAATTAATCAATAGTGGATAAAATGAAAAATGTTTGAACATGTGCTTTATAATAATGTATACACCTAATTTGATCGATAAAAATAAATATTATCATGAGTTCTTAAATTCTAAAATTTTTATGAAAAATGGAAGGAACTTAGTCTTTTATGAAAATCATATTAACGAAATACAAATTAGAAGGAAGCCTAATGTAACTTTCAATATAATTGAGCTAAACTTACGAAAAAATTAATATAATATACTTTTACAATATTATATACATTTGTTGAGGAAGATGTAAAATAGACGTGGGCAACTAAATTGAGATCGTGAGCAAAGTGACCTCAGCGGTAAGTAGCAAATGTGATTAAGCTTTTAAGTTTTAAATCTATTATCAATTCGTTGAAATTTCTTAATTAAAGTATCATACGATCGAGAATAAGAAGAAAAATGACAAAGTTCGTGGTGTGATTAACCTTTCAATTTTCCCAGGATTTGTTTTTGGGCCCACACACACACAAAAACGTGTCTATATATAGTGATGCTTAATTTACATATATGCTCATTCCACTGCACAACTGACCATCCCAGCTCATCATCTTTTATTATCCTTTGCAATGAGCATCTGTATGAACGGACAATCTCAGGTGCCTCCTGGGTTTCGCTTCCATCCAACCGAAGAGGAGCTATTACAGTACTACCTCAGGAAGAAAGTCTGCTACCAGAAGATTGACCTCGATGTTATTCGTGAAGTCGATCTCAATAAGCTCGAGCCCTGGGATATTCAAGGTCAACTCAAATCCTAATTTTAAATCAGATTAATTAATTTAGTATATTCATTATCTTTTCGTCCCAATAATTAAGCTAATTAAGACGATGATATTTCAGACAAGTGCAAAATAGGAAGCAGCTGGCAAAACTATTGGTACTTCTTCAGTCACAAAGACAAGAAGTATCCCACCGGAACTCGCACAAACCGAGCCACGGCCGTCGGATTCTGGAAAGCGACGGGGCGTGACAAAGTGATATACGGCGACGGCAAGAGAATTGGAATGAGAAAGACTCTGGTTTTCTACAGAGGCCGAGCTCCTAATGGCGAAAAGTCTGATTGGATCATGCATGAGTACAGGCTTGATCACAACAGTACTAGCATCAATGTGAGTAATAATATACCAATCACTCAAGTACTTTCAGTTTAATTAATTTTTCAATCATTTTACATATTGAGAAAAATGTAGGTGCAGAATGCGATGGGAGATAGAACAGAGGAAGAAGGGTGGGTGGTGTGCAGGATATTCAAGAAGAACCATCTGAAATCCCTAGAAAACCATGACAACAACGACAGTGGAATCAACAGTACTGGTTACTGCCACTATGACTGCAATGATAGTTTCTTGAAGCTGCCTGGGCTGGACACCGCTAATTCCAGTAATCCCAATAACTCTGTCCATCAACTCCATACAACAAAAGCAATAGCATCATCCATATCTAATGCTGAAGAAGATGGCTTCGTCACCAACTGGGCCGTCTTCGATGGGCTTCTAGCTTCGCAGCTGAATGGCCCAATTGAAGCTTCCAGGAACCCAGCCTACATCACTACTGTAGACCCCACCATCAGTGCCACTCACGATAATTACACAACGGAGATTGACATGTTCCTTTGGAACTAAGCCCCATGAATATCCTAGTCATTGTCTATCTGGCACCTGCTATGCCACGTGTCCAACAATCATTAGTGTAGAGATTAATCAGGAGATTTTATATTTTTCTCTAAATGTAAAAAAAAAAATATTTAAATTTAAAAAATTCTAGAATATTTATGTTACTGGTTTTACAATAGAACTTTTCACATAAATTGGAGTTACTTTATTTTGGGGAAATTAACATTACTTTACCACCGAATTATCTAAGAAATAGATTTTTCTTTCTAACATTTTCGAAACTAGACAGCATGTAATTTAAAAGAGATATGCATGCATTTTCTTTAAGATGTACACTTGCAATACAATGATGTGCATCGTTAATATATCCATGATTTAAAATTATATATAGTAGCAAAATTGAATATGCAAAACTAAATAGATTTTTTACACACATTTTTATTTTGCAGCATAAATTTATTGGAGTAAAGATGTCAATAAAAATTTATTAAAAAGAGTTGAATCCACCACCTGAAACATTCACTTAGTTGACTCTTCATTAATTTTTAATTTACAGGGCTAATTAACTAGCGTATTATTTTGATATTTTATATATATAGAAGCGACGTACACGTCTTTTTACTATAATGTCTACCGTAAGTGTACAACAAGCATCCGGAACCTCTGCTATTGATTCTCTGCTCTGCCATATTTTGTAGCGACGATTTTGTTTTTCATTAAAGTATATTTTAATATTATTATAACAAATATTATTATTTATTTTAATTTTTGTTTAAAGAATTAATTTAAAAAATAATAAGTTTAAAATTTTATTTTTCATAAGTTAAGTTAAAAAAATTTATGGTGCAAATAAAAAATATATCTTTATTTTTCTTTCCTTTTAATCCTAATAAAATATATGTTTGCAATGGATATTATGTTAAATTCTCATTTTAGTTCTAAGTACATGACTAGATTGAGTTTTATTTAAAAAAAAATAATTAAAAAGAATACCTTTTATTTTGTTTAAAGAATTATTTGAAAAAAATTATTTAAAAAAATTAATTCTTTAAACAAAATGAAAAATATTCTTTTCAAATAATTTTTTTAAAATAAAACCTAATCTAGTTACATGCTTGAAACTAAAATAAAAATCAAACATAATATCTATTGCAAATATTTATTTTATTGGGACTAAAATAAAAGAAAAATGAAGATATATTTTTTATTTGCACCATATATTTTTTAACTTAATTTATGAAAAAAAAATTTAAACGTGTTGTTTTTTGAATTAATTATTTAAATAAAATAAAAGTATTCTTTTTAAATAATTTTTTTAAAATAAAATTTAATCTAGTTATATGCTTGGGACTAAAATAAGAATCAAACATAACATCTATTGCAACATATATTTTATTAGGACTAAAATGAAAGAAAAATAAATATATATTTTTTATTTGCACCATATATTTTTTAAACTTAATTTATGAAAAACAAAATTTTAAATTTGTTATTTTTTGAATTATTTCTTTAAATAAAAGTTATAGCGACGACAATTTTATTTGTTGCTAAATTGTGTTTCATTATTCTTGCAACAAAACCAACGGCAGAGGATCCGAACGCATACAATAATGTAGCCTATTTCATTTTGCAAATTTCCCCATCATAATTAATTGAACCGACAAAGTCTCGCCAAAATATGGTAGGAATTTTAGATCAATAGGTGTGAGAGCTAACAGGGGATAAAATAATTAATTTTTTTCCTACTTTTTTAGTTGAAAAGAATAATCACATTCTAGAGTCAAACAGATTAACGTCGAACTAATTAAGTAGTCCAATGTGGAATTAATTAAATAAATTAATCAAACAAATCTGAAATAAGATATTTAGAGAAAAGTACACATATACTGCGTGCATGCAGCCAACTCAAAAGTTGATGATGCAGTTGTTTAGTTTGTATTTAGCAGCACTTAGCTATTTGGTATAATATTGATGATGAACCTAATCCCCACTAAGTGCCATGCATATAAAGATAAACAAGAAATACTACTTGTACCCTTTAATTCTTTATTTGTTAAGATCACCCACACAACTATATATATAATATATATGTAGTACTTTTGGAGTTACGATTGTCCTTTTACAGATTTAAAAGCACATGCTTCTCTTTGTGGCTTTCGAAGTTAAAATTGATTAATTGTAAAGATAATTATAAATATTAAGGGGAAGGAGAAATGTCATAATAATTAGGTGCGTATATCTCAATCTTTTGCAATTTATATAATACACACATGGGAACTTGACTGAATAGAGAAATGAGAAACCAGTGGACCTATATATATATATATATATATATATGATTGTTTCTTTCCAAAGAAAATGATTTCATATATATGAGCAAGCCATCGTGTGGGTTATAAGTTATAACTAATGAGGAAATAGACCAGCTTATCAGATCCTGTCTCATTTTCCTGAGAAAAATGACTGAAATTAATTAATTAATTGATATACAAAATTATTAGAATAATGCTTTTATAAACTTGAGTTCATGTTAACCGTTTATGAACTTGTCATGTGTTAAAAATTTATTATATATATATATATGTATATGTATATAGATAGCTAAAATTAATGGTTATAAAAAAGAATTAAATTATATTAAAAAAATTTTAAATTATATTATATATTTTTAATTTTATCTACTCAATTTTTAATACCTAACGAATTCTATGTTAGATTTAGGAGGATGAGGATCAAATTTAATTTGGTCTCAAACTTGATTAAAAAGGAAAATTAAATTTATTTTATTTATTAAAATTTCACTCTTCAGCTTCTAATTCATTTTAATCATATAATTCTACTCGAATTTCATACAATTCTCAAAGTTTACTTTTAGAAAAATTGATATCATCCGTTTTGTCAACATAGTTAACTCTAGTGACAGAAATACTATGTGGCAACATATACGTGTAACTTAAAAAGATGAATAAAATTATGAAGTTAAAAGTTTAGATCCGACTCAAATCTGAACTACATCTTTTTACACACGAAGGTATGAACGAAATTGATTAAAAAGATAGATTTTTTTTCCAGGCTTTTGAAAAATAAAAGATTGATTATTTTTTAAAAAAAATTATTTTGAAAAATTATGGTGTTTGGCCAAATTATATTAATTTAAAAAGTATACTTTTGACTAATAACAGAAATAACTTGTAGTTGCGAATTAAGGAAAAGTAATTTTTTAAAATAAAAATTGACCAAAAACAATATACTTTTCAAATACTAATAAATATACTTTTCAAATAATTTGGTAAAAAAAAAAAAAAAACTTCTCTTTCATATTACTTTTTCTAAAACTTCATTTGAAAGAGAAGTAATTTCAAATTAAAAAAAAAATGACAGTTGGTCAAATGGGCTATTAGTCTAGAAAATTAGGTGTGTTATTACGTTTAGCATTTTCATTAGATTAATGGGATGAGGGAAATATATAATACTATTTTTCAACTTTAGTTATACCAAATTAAATTTTTAAGACTAAAACAAAATCTGAATTAAAAGTGGACTTTTGTACCCCAAGAAAAGAAAAGAAAAGAAAACATGATCAGTTTTTGTTCCAATAAAGAGAATGCTGCAGGACTTTGTTCACATAACTTTGCATTCCTTTAATAATAAAGAGACCAACACAATAAAGTGTAAAGCAAAATAACAACACATTAAAAATTTTGTACATCTTTCTCTCTTGCCTCCTGCAAAGTGTTTAACAAAGTCAAAACAATTTCTGATCAACAATATGCAAATAATAGCATTATTAACCAACTTGAATATGCCCATTAATTTCTTTCAAGCTAGCAAGAAAGTTGCAAGATTTTGTGTTAGAAACTATCTAAAAGTTTAGTTTTAAAAATATTGTTCACCTTTTTTATTTTCTTGCGTAATTTCTGGCTGCCAAACTTTTTCTAAAGCCCTAATTTGTCTTGTATATGTGATTCTTGGAAAGTTTATTTTCATATATAGCTAAACTAATATGTTAGATTAAAGTGAATGAATTTGCATGAAATCATTATTAAGAAATGTTAGGGACATCAAGTATATATAAAATATAGCCACCCAAGTTCGTAAGGCCACCAGCTGATTTGTGAATGAAAGCCTTCTGTTTAAGTACCTACCATAAAGTAACAAATTATAGAAATAAATACACACATAATCGTTAACTTCTCACGTTTAATTTGTATGTATCTTTAATTAAGATGTTTTTATTGTATCACCAGATTCATGACTGAGAAAAATTATATATTTTTATAAATGCGGATAAAGGGAATTTCATTTAGGTAATTTCCTCATATCATGTACGTCGCCCCTTTAATTTTTTTTTTTTTTGACTTTTTCCTCAATGATTTATAAATAAAGTTTTACTATTAATTTGTCATCCAAAAATGAATTTTTTTTCGTCTAATTACCTTTAGTTTGACTAATGCTTTTGTTAGGAACATTAATCTTTGAAAAGAAAAAAATTTACAGCAATATATGCATGCATATAATTAAGCAACCAAAAAACAACCAAGTTATTATCAGTCGGATTATTATAAAACTTTTTGAATTTATACTGCGGAAATGATCAAATATATATATAGTGCAGCTCTAGTGAAATTGACAAAACATATATATTAAAGAAAAATTGCACTTGAGAAGTGATCTGTAAAAGTGTATTATTGAGATGGAATCTGAGCATGAATAAAGTGTAGCCACAGAAAATTCATTATCATATATACTAATATTTTGTGAACTATATATACTAATATACCATAGTGCCAGGTTGATCTGTAAAATTCTGAGTACTCCATGAATTCTCTTTCTTCTTCTTTTCTCTCTCTCTCTCTCTCTCTCTCTCTTTCAATTTGGGCACTGTGTCACATTACTAACAACCCTAACAAGCAGATGTTTGATTCCACTTGGGAATCTTATTAGAGAGAGGCACGTCTGATAAAAACAACATATTATCAACGTTTTAGCAACTTCAATGTTCGATATTACATTGTTACTATTTTTGTCGTCTAGTTCGGTCTTCTAGGTTGTCGGACCTCAATGATTTCATTTTCTACACAACATTGTACTTTTGACAACCTTCCCAGTAATTGATTTCAATCTCTAATTTCCCAGATTTTGAAATAAATACGTAGTTTAACTACCTCGTTTCAAGTTTTAACACTGTCAACGCCTAGAATGAACTTTTTCTAACGATCAAAATGGTTTATTCAAAGTAAATAGTATTTAATAACCAAATATGTCAAGTTATATATATATATATATGTATATATAGCTAGAAAGTTGTATATATTAATAAGTAAAAAATAATAATTTCTAGGTTTTGTGGATTGGTAATCTGTCAGATTGTTGTTATTCAATATAATATTATCAACATTGTTGCTGCATTTTGTAAAAGTAACATTGAGTATAATTAAGAGAAATAATTAATCCAAAAAAAGTAAAAAAAAAAAAAAAAGATGTCAAATTATATATATCAATACCCCACTAGTGTTGGTTAGTAACTAAAAGTGGTTGTTCCATCGACTTCCAGCCAAAATCAATTATTAGAGCCAGGGAATTTAGAGCTGCAAGAAAATGATTAATTAGTGCTGTGACCATTTGACATTTCTTAACTAATTACATTTTTTTCCACTGCTGATTGATGATGTTACAATACGAAAGTGAATTACAAGTTATATACTTTCAAAATACAATTTAAATTTTTGGTCATTTACAAATTATTTCTTTAATTTTCAAAATCAACAATCTAATGTTTAAACTTTCACAATCTAATAAATAGTTTAATTATTAATTGAAAGGAAATTAAAAATGTAGCTAGGAATGTGTATAAGTAACTCAAAATTTAGGGAGATTTTTGAAATTTTCTTTTAAATATATAATTAGCTATAGGTTTTCAGCTGCTAATTGCTTGGTATGAAACATCGTCATTCGTGACCATTAATTCTTGTATTTATTTAATTGAATAAGGCTTTACTTTTTGCACCCTTATTTTATTTCAAAATATTTGTAGTTAATCTTGATCCAATCTTCTTGTCTTTATACAACTTTGGAATAAACATGTCTGCCTTATCATCGGCTTTCTTGTAAAAGGAATATGAGTACTACACATCATTTTTTTTAATGAAATTAATTAAGTTCTTTGATTGTGTTAGCCAGAAATCTATTCAAAAAGTGAGATTGAATTTAGTAGTTTTTAAAAAAATTTTAAATTTTTTAGACTCAAGGTTCCTATTTAAATTTTTTCTTTTTTTAAAGAAGATAAATTTAACAAGTAGTAAAAGAGACTAGAGGTTCAAAATCCAGTTGCTTTGATCTTTATATCCTCTCTTCAATCATATAGTAAGATAGTTTCATTCATACTAAGATAATTATCTTATAACTTGAGTAACGCTCTCATAAGGATCAGTATAAATGTTTTTACACTCAACAATATAAGAACCTAGTAACACACACTTTCTAAATTTGACACAGTATTCTCCTAACTTTAGTTTTTGATCTAAGGATCAACTCTACATATTTTTACTTAAGACTACCTTGTGCCAACACAAAGAAACAAATACGACAAAATATTCACTTTTTATGTTTGATATAAAACATCCCCTTAATCTTAGCTCCTCTAAGGATTAATTACGCTACAAGGCTTTTAGCTAGGGCTATCTTTATATCAACATAAAATAATAAACATGAGTGAAAGAAGAGTTTTAGTCACAATGACTTGAAATACACATCAATAACTCATGATGATGATTTCAGTTTTAGCACAATGAAAGTTGTTGACTCTAAATATTTATTTATTTTTATTTTCTCTTTTTGGCAGCATCATTAATAAGCATCATTAATAGACATAAGCCTTTTTATGTGTCTGAGAGAAGATTGTTAGGAAGCTTGCCATTACTTTGAATTTTTTCTTTGATTCTGACTTGACATATTGTGATTGATATCCTCTAGTTAATTAGGCACGTCTTAAAAGTATTTGCAAGATCAAGTACTGATGAAGGAGATCCTCACGCTGTCAAGAGCCTATTTCTATTTTTGAAATCCTGTGTTTGACTTTTAATATTAATGATTCTTGTAAAAGATAAATGTTACATTCCTTTTTGATTTTGAGAAATAATATAATTCCTCATATAATCAAATTCATTTAATTTCAAATATACTTGAATATTAACTTTTAATTTATTTTCCTTTTTCAGTCTCCTATTTTAGCCTCTTGATTTGTTTTTTATTGAGTTCTAGCCATTTCAAATTTTCATCCCTCTTTTTAGAATTTTTCAACAATTAATGAGTTGAATTTCACATTTCAACTAATTAAAGTACATTTTTTTAAAAATATTAATGATTAACATGCAATCTTAAAAGAGAGGATTATGAAGCAATCTGTGCTGATAGAAATTTTTTATTCTTTTTTGGCTCCTACATTTGACCATTTGTAATAAAGTTTTTTGCGCAATCAATCATACTTTTCTTCTTTTAATTCCTTTTTGGTTAATGATATAATTGGAGTGTATCAAATATTATAATTTTATTTTAATTTGATAGATTCATTGCTATTTCTCTTTAATTATTTTTTTATTTTTGCTACCTTCTCAACTTAAGATCTTGATATGAACTTAATCAATGTTAGACTTATTTAATTAAATTTGTTGATTGGAATAAAAAACATGTAGACTCAAATATTTGCAGCATCATGGTGAAAGAATGCTAATTATACGATAGTTAAGTAAATATATTAGCTGTACGTATAACATGCATTTTTTTCAGGAAAAAAACAAATTGGTACGGCCGTTCGTATCAACGTCTTCCACTATGTCTTGGAGACTATGACTGAAAAAATAAATAAAATCTTTGTCGGAATTTTTTAGGTATAAAATTAATTATTGTTATAAATAAATTCTCCTGCAAACTAATTATTAATGCAATAATATTCCAGATTTGAATTTGGCAGAGAATCTTAAACTTTAGATCGTAGATTCCTACGCATGTATAAGAATTAAGATACAAATAGAATGAGTTATGTAATTAATTATATATATGCATACAAGGTATTCAACTCTTCCTTTTAACGCCTAGCTAGATTAAATATAATACAATAATTTGGTATAAATTCTTCTGTTAATTTATTCCCTCTATGTGGAGTACTATTACTGTGAGGAGTCAGTATTATTATATGCTGGAAGAGGTTTAATTGGTAAAAGTTTATTGATTGTAATTAGTGCGCAAAAATAAATTATGTTTGAATGAATAGGATCTTATTATCAACTTTTAAAAGAGATATAAAAATTTTTATAGCAACTTGACCTATAATTAATTTGAGAAATCATTTTTAAGTTCACATTGTGTAGGTCTAATTGGCTACTTAAATGCTAATGTGGAATCACGTGTATCACTTCATTTTCGAATCCCATAACTTTGATTAAAAAATAGTTGGGTCTAACTATAATAGATTAAAGATTGCCTCAATTAGTTATATATTAATGCGTGAAAATTTTAATTTTCTCCGTATTCATTAAATCACACATAAATTTGGTATTTAAATTACTTAGTAAAATAATACAGAATAATATAACTTAAAAGATAATTTAATAATTAATGTTTTATTAACAACTAATTTTAATTATATAATATATTATACTTTTTATTTATTCACTATATTGTTAATATATATTGTAAGTTGATGTATATTTTATATGAATTTGAACATATAAACTCTTTAACAAACCTTATAATTAATGGATAATAATAATAATAATAATAATAATAAGTCATAGGTTTTTCTTTAAATTTTGTACTAGAATTTAAAATTTTGATAATAGAAATAATAATAAAGATGATAAAATAATTAAAGATCGAGTTGAGGTGAAGGGAGACAAAAACTATACGTGGTTGCATATATATATATATATATATTTATATGGTTAAACTCCATGGTTTGTTTTAGGGATTACACAAATTATATAAAAAAAATTTTATCTTTAAATTACTATTTTTCAAATAATTTGTAATATTCAACACAATGAAGAAAACATATAAAGCTTCCTAGTAAATCAAGTAATTAATCACTGACTAATTGATCAGAAGCATTAAGTACAATAAAAAATATATATACTCAACAAGAAAAATTGACCCAATAAGTTTAAGAAAAACTAAGTTCATAATGATAGTAAAGGACATTTAAATAATTAGTCTAAACATATTAAGGGAACTAAATTCGAATCACAAAACTCTATATAGTCTTCGTTTTTTGTTTGAGCTGAGTATCTTTTCAAACATTAGTTGCTTGTCCTTAGTTTATTCAATAACCCCACAACACAAATAAATACACTAAAAACTCTAAAAATTAATAAAATATTAAATAAAATAATAAAAATCTATCATAAATGGCGGAAGCTTAAGTCAAAGCCAAACGCAAGAGAGATGTAAGTCCAAGCCATATAAACTCTTCATCCAACTTCTCCACTCACAAAGGTGTTTGCAGGTTTGGTTGATTTTAATTGAAAGTATTTTTCAACTACGACAGATTAAATTGAGTTGAATTGAATTTTAAAAAATTTATCATAAAGTTTGAAACAATTCAATTCGTATTTCTATAAGTTGGTTTGAGTTGTATTGGCAAATTAATTTTTTTAAAAAATAAATTTATTTATTTGCATCTAATTTTTTTAAAATAATTTAAAAAATATAAATCATAAGAATGTTTTGGTACGAGAAGAAATCGAGCTGGAGGTCTATGTTTGTTGTGACAGAGCAACGTGGATCTTATAATTAAATCTTTCTCTATGAATCATATTGATTCTGAATCCCTACAAGGCTGCAACGTTTACTGTAGCTATTCAAACTCTCTGAATGGTTGAATTTCTAAACTTAAATTCGTTTACTGAAAAAAAAATTATTATTTTTAAATTATAACTTTTTAACATGTAAATTCATACAAAAAACTTATAAATTATATTATATAATTATCAAATATAACAATTTATATATAAATATTATAATTAAATAATTTTATTGAGAGAATTGGTATTCAAATAATCTAATATATATATATATATATAATAAATTACATACATATTTATAGTATAAAACTAAATATATTTAAAAACATCATATCCTAACCGTTTGTTTAACAAATAAATTCTAAAAGACATGTGTATAGAATATAAATTTTGATCATCCCTGCCTACACACTCTTCTCTCCATGCATCTTTCTTGGTAGGTGGCTCTCCCTTCTATACAATTAGAAAATTCCCCTCCAAACACACGTTTTATTTATATGATTTGTTTATCAACGATATTTAATTATATCAATTGTTTTAATTAATTTCTATACTACATAATATTTCCCTATGATTTTCTTACCAACTCAACAAATTCCTTTGTGACATATGTAATGTATTAAATTAATTTTGAAATTCTATATATACACCCCCATCTCTAATCACTTCTTTCTAAACGTGTCTCTCTGTTTGAAAATATTAATCAATCTTGATTAATTAAGTTCGTACGTACCTCGGAATGCAGAAAAACATGAGCATCTGTGTGAATGGACAATCTCAGATTCCTCCTGGGTTTCGCTTCCATCCAACGGAAGAGGAGCTATTGCAGTACTACCTCAGGAAGAAGGTCTGCTACGAGAAGATCGACCTCGATGTTATTCGTGATGTCGATCTCAACAAGCTCGAGCCGTGGGATATTCAAGGTGAAACTTCATTATTCATCTCTTTCATTTCTTCATTAATTGTTAATTTAATTTCCAGATTCTCAGGCCAGTAATAATTAAGTAGTAAGGAACTGAGGATATAATATACGATGGTGCTTTAATTATTTTGTTTCAGAGAAGTGCAAAATAGGAAGCACGCCGCAAAACGATTGGTACTTCTTCAGCCACAAAGACAAAAAGTATCCCACCGGAACTCGAACCAACCGGGCTACGGCGGCCGGATTCTGGAAGGCGACGGGGCGAGATAAAGTGATCTACGGCAACGGCAAGAGGATTGGAATGAGGAAGACTCTCGTTTTCTACAAAGGTCGTGCCCCTCATGGCCAAAAGTCCGATTGGATCATGCATGAGTATAGGCTTCAAGATCAAGATAACTCCACCTCTCAAACCTGCATTGTAAGTGGCCACACAAATCTACACACACTTAATTACCATATGCTTAATTTGTATTCATTTTTAATTAGAATTGTTGAACATTGATTTTAATTAATTGTTGGGAAAAACGTATTCAGGTGTGGAATGTGATGGGGGATGGAACACAGGAAGAAGGGTGGGTGGTGTGCAGGATATTCAAGAAGAAGAACCATCTGAAATCCCTAGAAAGCCCCTTATTGGGTTCGTTTATTTCAGGGGAAACCAGAAGGAGCCACCACCACCACCATGTGTTTGATTCATTTGACGATGACGACTACGACGAGGGAGGTTTGGAACAAATACTTGAGCAAATGAGAAGGAGTACTAGCTGCCAACAAGAAGAGGAACAAAACCATGCCAACAACGACAATGGTAAAGTCGCCATACCGTTTGGCGGGATTAGCAGTGAGCATGAAAGTTTCTCGAAACTTGCTGAGTTGGAGAGCCCTAAGCATATGATTGAAGGGTCATTTCCCAATTTTGGTCATCACCAAATGGAGGCAGCCATAGGCATAGCAATAGCATCATCTATATCTAATGGTAACGATGGCTTCATCACCAGCTGGGCCGCCTACATGGGCTTGTAGCTTCGCTGCTGAATGGCCCAAATGAGCCCACCATCAGTGCCACACAAGATAGTTACACCAATGAGATTGACATGTTCTTGTGCAACCCATCAACATCCTAGTTATTGTCAACCTCTCAGCTACTATGCCACGTGTACAACACCTATTAGTGTAGCAAAATAATGCCTCCCATATCAGATAATAAGAATCCTTTGTTAATATTACAACAGCTTCACTTTTTGATAAAATTAATGTTTATTTTCTAATATATGCGATCGATAAATAGAATAGGTTTAATGGAGATTCGTAACAAGATATGTTGTTGAAATGGGCATAATTAATGGACCTTCTAGCTGGAGCCCCTTTCCATTTTTATTTTCCAGGCCCATAGTGTGTCTAACTTAGTTATGGCTGGATGGCCCAGGCTAGTATTTACATATGCTTGTCCTGTTCGTTTCCCGAAATTAAAAACTAAAAATATAGAAGAAAGAAACGGATAAATAAATGAATAAAGAACTAAGTAGTAATAAGAAATTCTTTATCTCTCTCTCAAGAATTCATGTTTAATGGGTTTTTGCCCAAATGACGAGTTACATATTTTAAAATCATTATCTGAACTTACTTTGAAATTCAATGATTTCTCGTAATCAATAAATAAATAATATTCTCCATTACGCCAAAACATGTAAATATCTATATTATAATGGAGTTTTGGACCTGATCGATCATGTCACAAAATAATATATTTTTTAATATAAAATATAAAATAAATATTTGATATGAGAATATAAACAAAAATTATGATAAAAAATTATAAAAGATGATTAGATTAAATGACTTTATATTATTTAATTTATTATTTTAAAATAATAATAATAATTTTATATTATATTTAAAATTTTAAAAAATACATGTAAATGTAAAGTCTAATATATATATGAATAAGTCATATCATCCTTGCTTTTAATCCTTTTCATTTAAAATTTCGTGGGACAGCCAAATATATTTTGTAGAGCCTGAAATGATAGAGAAGCTTCTCAATTGGGTAAATTAAAGCAGAATACACACACACACACACACACACACAATCATTCATCACAAAGTTAATTTTCTTTTCTTTTATTTTTGCTTACAATATCGATCCCCACCATCAAGGGGGTTGCTTTGTCAATGATTCCATGTTAAAAAGTTCTAAACAAAAATGATGAAGACCTAACATGTATATACCAAAAGGCCATAGGGTGCAATGAATTGCAGTGATTCTAATATATCAACAATTTATATAGATAAGACTAGAAACAATGATTTTTTATTTGTTTAATATGACAAGAGTCAATTTCTAATTATAAATGTTTACCAACTTTTACAAGATTTACATCGAATCTATTTGCTTTTCTAACATTTAATTTTTAACCTTGAACACGTTTTTTTCACTTTGAAGAATCGAATCTATTTGCTTTTCTGACATTTAATTTGTAACCTTGAACACGTTTTTTTTTTTACTTTGAAGATGGTCGCTTCACACTGCATGCCCCCACTATAATTAAGTGGATTCTTGTCAATATATTTTGTCCATTTAAAGTTATAAGCTGAAATTTAGTCAAGTTAAAGATTTTTAATGGAGTAAACAAGCCATATATGTTTGAATATATATATCTATATTATATGACTTCAGATCTATCATTTTTTTGGTTTTTCAAATTTTCATATAATATATATTATAAATATATATAAAAAAAATAGGGAGCTACGGGGGGATAAGTTAGGGGGAGAGTGCCAAGTTACTCAACTTTCAATTTATATTAAAAATTATTTTTTAAAAATTTGATCTAATTAAAGTTAAATTGTTTGTGAGTTTAAGGTTTGTTTGAAAGGGAGAGAATGAAAGAGAAGGGGAGGAAAAATAAGAGAATTTAATAACTTTTTTTTATTTGATTTTTAAAATTTTGAAAAGAAAAGAATTTAAAAATTTTATATTAATTATCTTTAATTTTTTTGTTAATTTTAATTATTTAAAATTGACAAATTTTAAAAGATCTAACTAAAAAAAAGAAGGAAGAGAAAATATAGTTTAATGTTTTCAGCTACTCTCCATTCCTTTTCCTTTGATTTCTTTCCATTCCCTCCTTTCTTCGTTCTCAAACACATCCTCAAAGATCGTTGTTTCAATTTGTTTAGTTTATAATTATGTTAGTTTGTTTGGCCAAAGTTATGAGGAGAAATAAGTTATTTTTTGAAAATAAATGTAAAAAACTCCTTAAATTTTAACTTATTTTGAAATAAATATTTAGACTTTCAATTTTTAAATTAGGTCTCTGAAATTTTGATCTCTAAGAAATGGATCATTCCATCGAAATTTTTACTAATACCATTAACTTTTTCCAAATTAGACTTCCAAAATGTTAATTTTATTTTCTACCTATACATCATTTCCAAAATAGTTCAGGACATTTGAACCCTAATTTCTAGGGGTATTTTGGATTTAAGAGAACAAAGAAGAAGGAAAGGAAATGAAAGAGAATTTTAAAACTTTTTTTTTTGTTTAGATTTCTAAGTTTTAGAAAAAAAAAATTGAAAGATTTTATAATAATATTCCTTAACTATCTTCCTTCATTAATTTCAATTACCTCAAATTAAAAAAATTAAAAAAATTTAAATAAAATATAAAAAAAAGTATCACTTAATATTTCTTTCCATCCCCTTTACTTTCCTTTTAATTCTTTCCCTTCCCTTTCCTCTTCTTAGTCTCAAACACACCTGAAACTTGGATGAAATGATTTATTTCTTTTTTTTTGATAGATGGAATGATCCATTTCCTAAAGATTGAAAGTTTGGAGAATTTTTGAAATTGAAAGTTTAAGGATTTATTTTCAAATGAGCCAAAGTTTAAAAGGTTTCTTTGCATTTTTCTCAATTTTTTTTTCAAAAAATATTTATTATAAAAAATGAAACTATTAGACCAAACTACTTTTTTTTAAGAAAAAAAGCTAAATGGGTCTAAATCAATTTATAATATATTGTTTAAATTCGTTGATTTCAACACAAGATGATTGAAAAGGCGACCCACAAAAGGTGGAGAGGCCTGAGAGATCATGAGAAATGGGTGGTACACTTTATTATGGATTTGTGCTCTAAAGTCTAACTTATTGGTGGATAGTACATATCAGCTATTCAGCTTCGACATTTTTTTTTCTTTCCCTGTTTTTGTCATTTGTCTTTCTGCCTTTGTGTTCATATAAGCACATCAATTGTAAGATTCCCAACGATCATATGTTGATGCAGTACGCAAGCTTTGATTATTAACACAAAATTAATTCATCAAACATTTCTTCACTTCAACTTTTTGTGCAAATTATTCCATGCACATGTATCTAAGTTTAATATATGAAAATTTAGTAATTTGATATTTTTAACAATTAATTTTAATGTATAGTGTGTATGTTTCTACAATATCATTCATGTATTTAGTGTAGTTCATATATTGGGATTTATTTAAGAGTAATATATATAATGTCATCATTTAAAATATGAACCTTGTTTTTATATGTTAAATAAAACATGTTTTGGTAATATTTTTTGTAGACATAACATATGAAGTGATGTAATTATTAGTTTAACCATACCGATTGAGTCATTCTGTGTTAAGTATGGACTCAATGAAAATATGAGATATAGACATTTTAAAGCCTAAACTTAAGAGTTTTGATGAGACTAGATAGGTAACAAAATGATCATGAATATAAATCTAAGGAGAGTATGCTTCCCTCTTTTTTCTTAAATTAGATTTACTTTTGGGTCGACATACAACGTTATTTAATTCTTAAATTAGAGTCTAATTACACTACTAATGTATGAGATTTAAAATGTAATATTTTGTCTTTTTAACTATCACAAAATGTAAAATTGTTAGCTAGCTATATATTAATTTTAATGACTAATAGTTATGTAATGGATAAAAGTCAATTTCGAACATTTCAAAATCAATTTTTGACATTTTCTTTGACAAAAAAAAACTTTTTTTTC
Organism: Senna siamea; assembly: GCA_031216115.1. Taxonomy (NCBI): domain Eukaryota; kingdom Viridiplantae; phylum Streptophyta; class Magnoliopsida; order Fabales; family Fabaceae; genus Senna; species Senna siamea. The sequence continues at coordinate 5,203,580 of CM062357.1, forward strand.
TCTAATGTCAACTTTTGTTATATTATTTTGTAAAAGACTAGCATGTTCTTCATCAAGATTATAGTATAAATTTCTAGTTATCACATAGTTATTAATTAGACCTTTAAGTTATAAATAACAAATAAATAATTAACTTATTTTTATGATAATTATTTAAAGGAGTCTTTAGTGGAAAGTTCAAGGTTTTAACTTTTGAGGGTGGAGTCTCTATTGATTAGCTTTTTTTATGTTTAATTTTTTAAAACTTATTTGGACATCTATTGACCATCACCCTAATTCAAATAACATAATACATCTTACCAAAAACAAATAACACAAGTTTATATACTAATATTGTAATTAAGGTGCTGTGAAATGGATTTTTTTCTAACTTTTTTGGTATAGTAAAATTATTATTGAAGAGAGAGACAGAAGCTACATGATGTACACTTTTTTGTTTTTTTTTACAAAAAATTAAAGGTTTCATACAATTGTTATTGGTTCTTCAATATAGATATAAAACATGTAAAAAAATTTAAAAAGATTTGGTGATTTGTAAAAATTATCTATATGTATTTTTTTTAGAAAAGTTGATAATAAATATATAAAAATGCATCAATTATTTTTTTTCAAAATGTTACTGTAATCCCAGTAGACAACATGCAAGTTAAAAGACGTGTATTCTTTAAGATGTACACTTGCAATACATTGACTTCGTTAATATCTTCATGACTATAATTATGTTATAAATGTTTGTTATCACAACGGGAAAAAAAAATCTTTTATATGGTAGCAAATTGATTATGGCGACCAATTAATCAATAGGAGCCAATAATAAATTATATTTGTACAGATTTTTTTTGTTTGTTTTGCAGAATTGCTTTTTGAAATATTGTTATACAAAATTTTATTAGTGTAAAAATGTCAATAAAAATTTATTAAAATCAGCTGAATCCACCACATGAGACTTTCACTTAGTTGACTTTTCATTAATTTTTAATTTAAACAACTAATTAGTTTGCAATAATGCAGCTAGCGTATTATTGAAACTGCAAACACACAAAATTAAAAAGGGACAAAACTTGTTCCAAAATTTGTTAACGTCATAATTAATTCAACCGACCAAGACTTAAGAATAAGTGATAGAAAATTTAAATCAAATGGTGTGAGAACTATATAAAATGGGATAACAAAATTTTTTTCCTACTTAGCTGAAAAATATATAGATAAATTATACTTTAGTGTCTGTAGTTTGCTTCAATTCTATTTAACTATCCTGTAGTTTAATTTTTTTTAGAACAAGTAGCCTGAAGTTTGCTCTATTTACACTTTAATATCCTATAGTTTAATCCTATTAAAAATTTAACGGTGACTGCAAAGTGATCACAAAAAAGCACATTTTTATTTTAAAAAATGCATTTTCTCTGAAAAAACACATTTTTTTCTCTAAAAAATTTTGTTCTCAAAAATCACTTTTTCTTCAAAAAAAAAATCCATTTTTATTTTAAAAATTGGTTTTATTTTTTTTTCACTAAAACTTAATTTTTTTTACTAAATTATAAACCTTAAACTTGAAATCTTAAACACTAAACTCTAAAATTTAAACTCTAGATCTTAAATTATAAATATAAATATTAAATCTTAAATTATAAATCTTAAACCTTAAATTTTAAAACCTAAATCTCAAAACCTAAATTTTAAACTCTAAGTCTTAACTTCTAAGCCCTAAATTATAAATTCAAACCTTAACTTTTAAACTACAAATAAAAACCCCCTAAAAGAATATAATGAAATTAAGAAAATGAAACTATAAATTATATATATAATATATATAAAAAAATATATAATATATTTATAAATAAAAAATAAAATAAAATATCAATTAAAAAAATAAAAATATTAGTAAATAATATAATAATATAGATATTATGTAGAATTATAGATTAATCTAAATATAGAAAAAGATAGAAAATAAACCTAAATACTAAATGCTATATTATTAACTTATATTATTATATTATTCATTAATGATTAATTTATTATATTTATTCATTATTTAACATATTTTTATTATATATTTTTAATTAACTATATATTTTATATAATTAATTATTTATTTTATTATAATTTTTTAATTATATAATTTATAATTTTATTATATTCTTTAAGGATTTTTTGTTTATAGTTTAAAGTTTAGTGTTTAAATTTATAATTTAAATTTTAAAATTTAATATTTAGGGTTTAAGTTTGGACTTTAAAATTTAGAGTAGATTTAGGGTTTAAATTTTAGAGTTTAAAATTTAGTATATAGAGTTTGGGGTTTTAAATTTAGCATTTAATACTTAGAATTTAATGAAAATATCATGTTTTAGTAGAAAAAATTGAGTTTTAGTATAAAAAATAAAAGATTATTTTTTTTAAAAGAAAACTGATTTTTTGAGAAGAAAACTAATTTTTTTAAAATAAAATCAATTTTTTAAAAAAATTAATTTTTTGGAAATAAAATTCTTTTTTTAAAGAAAATTGATTTTTTTAAGATAATACCTCATTTTTTTTAAGAAAAGTAATTTTTTTTAAAAGAAAATCACGTGCATAACACATATAGCCATTATTAAATTTTTAATGAAATTAAATCACATTACATCAAAGTATAAATAGTACAAATCACTGATCACTCGCTTAAAAAAATCTAAATCATAAAGTAATTAAGTAAAATCAAACTAAATTAAAGGATATAAAGTGTAATTTATCTAAAAAAATAATTAATTAAGTTATCAAATTGTAAATGTATTAATTAAATAAGAAGAACAAATCTGAAATGAGATCTTCACAAAAAAGAAACATATACACTGCATGCATGCAGCCAACTCAAAAGTTGATGATGCAATTGTTTAGTTTGAATATATATTGATGCAGAACCTACTTCCCCCACAAAGTGCCATGCATATAGAGATAAAACGAGAAATACTATACTTTATATAATTCTTTATTTCCTTTCATCACCCACCCACCCACACACACACACACATACTACTCTTCACACACACACTGTTCTTCACACGCACGTATACACAAAAGTTTTTTAATTAAAATAAAATATATAAAAATATTTTTTTAAAAAAATAACTCATGAAAGATATATGTTATATATATCACGTATGTGTTAGTCTTTAATTAAAGAACTTAATAACAAAAATATAAAAATTGTATATAATTATTTATTTATATATATATATAGAGAGAGAGAGTTTGGATCATCTTTACATAGATTTAGAAGGACATGATTCTCTTCAAGGCTTTCAAAATTTATAATTTATTAATTATGAAGATAATAAATTTGAAGGGGAAGGAGAAATGTCATAATAATTAGGTGCATATATCTCAATCTTTTTCCAATTTAATACGCACATGGGACTGACAATTTATGTTTCTTTCCAAAGAAAATTATTTCACATGAGCAAGCTATTATAGCTTGTATCTGAAAGCATCAAAGTTGCACCAGTAATTCTATATTCAAGTCATCGTGTGGGTCATAACTGATGAGGAAATAGACTAGAGCTCCTGTCTCATTTTCCGGGAAAGTGACAGAAAATATATGATTGATACACACACACACACACACACACACGTGATCCAATTCCTACATTGGAAACAAAAGTGAAAAGTAAAGGATATTCATCATCATAAGGTGAAAATTGCAGCTTTTCTTCTTTAAATTTAGGATGAGTTTTAAATTTTATTTTGTCTTGAAACTTAATTAAAGAAAATTTACCGTTAGTTTTTGTTCCAAAAGAAAGAAAAAAAAAATACATTATCAGTTTTTGTTCCAATAAAGAGGAGAAAAAGTAGTAAAGCTTGCTGGACTTTGTTCACATAACATTGCATTCCTTTTATACAAGAAACCAAGAGAATAAAGTGAAGAAAATAACAAAATTATTAAATTCCAAGCATCAAAGTACTTTGCACAGCTTTCTCTATTGCTTCCCGCAAAGTGTTTAACAAAGTCAAAACAATCTCTGATCAACAATACACAAATCATAGCATTAAACAACTAGAAGATGCTCACTTCTTTCAATCTACCAATATGATTTTGTATGCAAATTTTAGTTTTAAAAATAGTGTTCACTTTTTTATAATTTTCTTGCATTAATATTACTTTCTGCTGAACTTTTTCTAAAGCTCTAACATGTACATTTATATGTGAAGCAAAGAAGTACATTTCTTGTTGAAATTAAAGGTTATTTTCATCATATATAGCTTATAAACTAATATGTTATATTAAAGTAAATGAAAGTGCATGAAGTACTTAATTATAAGATATTCTAAGGACATCAATTAAGTATATCTAAAATATAGCCACCCTAGTTTGTAAGGCCCATCTGATTTGTGAATGAAGCCATCTGTTATTTAGCTGCTTGTGTGTGTGTGTGTGTGTGTAGTACCTACCATAAAGCAAAAAACTAGAGAAATAAAAACACAAATATTTGGTAACTTCTCACATTTGTCTATATCTTTAATATATTTAAATTATGATCACATTATTCATGACTGATACAAAATTTTATAGATTAACGGGATTTCATTTAGGTTTGTTCATATATATCATTTGAAGCCATCTTTTTAATATATATATATATATATATATATATATATATATATATATATATATAAAGAGATCAATATAGAATCAAGTGAAGCAATATGTTTGATCAAAATCCAAGCTTTAAAACGCTTTTTTTTCCCTTCCTTTGGCCTCCCAATGCATATAATGAAAGTCAAAAGAATCTCAAATTTACAGTTAGAAATGATAAGGAACAAAGAATAGACTGACAACTTATGTTAAATATTTGGAAACTGGCCCGGGGATATGGACTTTTAACAATGATTGAAATTAATTATAGGCAAGCAAAGCGTAGTAAATAAATAAATAAGGTTTCTAGAGGAGCAGAAAGGTAATAATTATTCAACAAAAAAAAAAAAGGAGGCGGCAGGCTTTTTTTTTTTTTTTGAAATCATACTGTACAATCTTAATGTTGGTTTGATTGCATTATAGACTATGTATGCGCGTGTGTGTGTGTGTGTGTATTAGGGTGAGTAAGAAATTTAAGAAAAAAGTGAGAAAAGTGAATGAAATAATTATTTAAATTAATGCTAAATTTTTAATGGATAAAAAAATTCAATAAACTTATAACATATTTTACTTTTTAAAAAAAAACTTAAAAATATAAAGAGGAAGAATCTTAAAAATTTTCAAATAAAACAGAAGTTCTAAATTTTAGTTGCTCTCAATTTTAACATAGAATGCTTGACTATCAATTACACTAGTCAGCTAATAATAAAGGGACTAATAATATCCAATTTTTGTAGCCTCCTCATGAAAGCTTTATTTTAATTATGTGTAAAAGCTTTATTTGATTGATATATATATATATATATATATATATATATATATAGTTTCTCTGTGATGTTGACCATGTTAATGCCTTGTTTTAAACGAGTAAAAGTTGTGTCAAAACCATCTTTTCTAACAAAATGGTTTATAAACGGCCTTTCAACAAGAAAAGTAGATTCTCTAGGTCTATATATACAGTAATACACCATACATGCAATGGAACCAAGACGTTTACAATAAAATCAAATTGGTGGCCCCTTAAGCATGCATATAATAATTCAAACATTATTTAATGAGTTATTCGAATATGATGATTTCACTCTTGAATTTGAATGAAATATCGGTGCCCTACGTACGTATTCGAATATTTTCTTCTGTGTTAAGAAAAAAGAATACTCAGTACCATAAAATATCAACCATACTTAGTTGAATGATTTGAAAGCTATTCAATGCTTTTATTAATGTGAATGATATATAATAGAGCAATCATATACATATGATCTGAATGATTTGTAATTTATTCGAAATGCTGTTATTCTGAATTATCTGAATTTAAGTATGACTACTTTTATCTTATCATAATTAGTTAGATTCACGAAACTTCAGTTTAAGAGAAATATGAGAGAAATAAAGATTAAAGATTATTTAAGAGCAGAAATTTTGAATTTTGGTGATTTTGATGACATTTATACAACGGGCTTAAATTTAACAGTAACATGTGGATATTTTTCTGGTAATTAATTATTCTTAATTTATTGTATCAAGAAATTGTATTTTTAAGACAAATATTTTGATCAATAATTGTTGTTCAAGTTATAGAATCCACTTCAATCGTGATTTTCAAATTAATTATCTGGATATATATATATATATAGAGAGAGAGAGAGAGAGAGAGAAAGATAGATAGATATGAATGACATATGCAGTGATACCTAATTTTCCGCATAATAAGAATTGAGAATTTAGTAGGGGCATGCACTGCCATTGTGAAGTTGCTCATATAAATGTATATATATATATATATATATATATATATATATATATATATATATATATATATATATAGCGAGAGAGAGAGAGAGAGTTATAATTATAACTTACTAATGGAAGTGAAGTCCTCAATGAATGACCAATGCATAGCAGAGAGGGTTAAGGATAATGAAATCAACCACCAAGTTTTCCTCCCTTGCTTTTATAAACATTAATTAATCATGTAATCAAAACCCGTTAACTTTGATGAGTAATGATGTTGCTTTGGTGTTTGAATATTGCTCAGTCATTGGTATAATTATCAATACAAGTCTTAAAAGAAATTATTGACTGTTGATTCACTCAACTCCCAGATTAAGTGAACTAATTTTTTTAACTTGTGAGTTGACCTGTTTTTTTTTATTATATTTTTTTAATTTATGGAGAAAAAGAGTTTACTTATCATAATAAAAAAAATCTACAAATTAAATAATGAAAATGAGTTAACTTATATTTACTTAAAAATTTGAAGAATTCTATTTTATATTTGTTTAAGTTTTTTTGTTTGATAATTTAATTTGAATTTTATGATATTTTTAAGTTTGAGACTTTGTAATTATATGATCTTCTTGTTGTTGTATTGCACTATTTTTTATTATACTATTTGTATTTATTATGTTCTAAATTATTGCAAATATAATTAATCAATTTTTAATACACCAAGTTTTAAAAATTTGTCGGTTTAATTATCTAACTTAAGTTTGCTTTCTCAACTTACTTTGGAATCCCAACCACCGATTAGCCTATATTTAATTGGCATGTACTTAATTAAATTTAATTTGGTAAAAATTAGCAAATGAACTTGCACATCTAAACGGATATGATGCACGTCTTAGAAAAAAAAAAAAAAAAAGGAACTGATAAAGATGCCAAACTGGTCAAGTACTTTCTTACCTGCAACTAACACCAAAAGTGTGCAAATGGAAGAAAATTAAATGTAAATTAAAACTTCACCTAGCAGCTGGTGGGATGTCGTTGGCAATGGAGTTTTAGCCTTTGAATATTTAAGGAAATATTGTCCGAGAGAAATGGTGATTTTTGCATTGTCTTAAAATTTATTTTAACACACAAGTTTGAATTGTCAAAGAGAAATTAACAAATAATTAGTTGGAGGGATAGATATTTTATTTCATTTAAGCAAAGTATCAAATTATTAAAAGAGTTCTACCTTGTTATAAATTTATGAGATCTCAATTAATTCAAACTAAATTAATTAAAATTTAATGAGTTTTTAAATATAAGTAATTTCAACGAAAAAAATGTCAAGAGAAAATTTATTGAGACAAAGAGGCAGAAATTAGATATAGAAAAAAATTATTAATAAGTCTAGCTCTACTTAATAATTTAATTTTTTGAGTTTAACTCATCCTTGATATTGTTGGATGCCTCAATGACAAGTGATGATGACCATTCCTTTATCTGCATTCAAGCCTAGCTAATTTTGTAAATAGGAGATGTGCTAGAAATTAACAATAATTATGATTTAGCTCCTAAAAAATTAATTTCAAGTTGGTCTTCTAGAAATAAAATTCTCAATTTAGTTTTAAACATTACTAATCTCCCCTATCCTCATAATTTAATCTTTTAAAAATAAAGCTTCTTTATTCAATATTTTTTTTAAAAAAAAAATTCTCTAATAAAAATAGTCCATTTACTAGACATGAAAGGCATCTCACTTGGTCATTAACTAAATGATGATTTAAAATTGTTTAGAAGTACTCTCTTATCCCAAAAGCTATGTATATGTTTGGATTTTAGTGCATCATACAAGTGCAATTGTTTTTTGGATTGATAATTTTGATTGAGGAAAAATAATTGGTAGAGATAGGTACCTTGACCTCCTCTCTCCTTTTTAAATCTTTCCAAGTTTATAAAAATAAAATAAAATTTAGTAAAAGAAGAAATAAAAATGGAGGCTGAGCCAATGGAAGCTCGAACTTTCCAATCAATCCTCAAATAAATAGAGACTAAATTAAAATTCTTTATCTTTAAATGATAAAATGACACGAGAGTCATTTTTTAAGGACAAAATTAAAAATTTTATATTTAAAAAGTTTATTAGTTTATTCATATTAAAATTATTTATATGTAAACTTGCCTGCTTTTATTTTTAGTTTACTAAAAAAAATGTATAATAAGTAAATCATGATCAAACATTAAATAGAAGTATTTTTTTTTTTTTGAAGAGATTCGAGCAGTGATTCAAAACTCTAAATTTACATGAATTTCTAACTAGCCAATTGCTTAGGCTAAATTCATATTTGAGCGTCCAATTAGTTTTGACTTCAAGTCTCGTGACCAAAAATTGTGGGTGATTCAAACCTCTTAATTTACCACAATGTCTTTTTTGTTGTATAGTGCTGATATGATATATTTTATTTAATATATTTACTATAGAAATAATTAATAATTATTATATATTTTTTATAAAAAAGAGTTATAACTCAACCTTTTACTATTTTTTTATCGATTTTTTATTAATTATTATTTTATATTCTAATAAATATTATATATTCCTAATCTATACATTGTTATTTTCAAATATATTAGTATATATTATTTAATTATTTTTATCTAAAATTACATAATTTTAAATGTATTTAATTTTTATAATTATGAAAAATAAATTTTTAAGATAAATAAATGTAAATTATTTGTTTTCTTTATTTTAATTACTTATGATTTGATGTTTTTATTTAATAATACATGTAAATTAATTTATAATAATTATTTAAAGTGATTTTTTTTATTTATTTACTTAATTTTTTTAATGACTCAATATTTAATCAATAATCCAATAACTTAAAATCTTTGTGATTGAAGGACCACATCTAAAACTTATAATTTAAAATTCCAATATGGATCAAAAGACCGAAGACCATGTATATAACTTTAATTTTGACACCTTTTAAAAGCATATTTACTCTTCTTGATTCTTTCTCATTTTCATTTCTTTTTTCAAATTTGAAATACAGGGACGAATAATTAAGAGACGAAAGATTATATATACTATACCGACACATCTTTGTATAAGAAAAAAATCTACGCAAAGATTCTTGAATTTATATTTAACAATATATATATATTTTAAATTTATAACCTGTACGTGAATATTATCGAATGAACATAAAAAGAGAATGATTGAGGAAAAGAATATTTACGTAACTAAAAATTATGAATTATCGTGTTTCCCTTTAGCTCATTCCCATGCATGCATGAAGGCTCCGTACGTATTAATATATATATATATATATATATACACACACACACCAGCTTTATTGCATGCAGGGACAGCTTTATATATTTTACTATTTTAGTACTGCTATCCATGTTTGCTGGGCCACGTGATCTAAAATGAAATAATCTTGGATCAATGATCGAGGACCAGAATTCTCTATAAGTAGTAATAAATTAAATTTGATGAACCTGCAAGCTCGTTTCTGCTATTTGGATCGATATATGTTACGTCCTATGTTAGGTTTGATTTAATTATAGAAGTCTAGCCTCTTTTTCTCCAACTTATTTAATGTCACATTTATATATGATAAATTATAATAAAGACCCAAATTTGTATAATTTATTTGACAATTTCAATTTTAATTGCTGATTATAAAAAACTGCTGGGGGAGGTTTACACTTTACAGCTAGCTGATATGCTACATCATTTTATTATTTCCCCCCTTATTTATGTACGAAAAAATAATTTTAAATACTTTATATTTATTTTTAATAAAAAATAATAATTAATGTTACACATAAATAAAAATTTACTTTAAATAAATTAGATATTAAATTATTTTTTATTTTTTTAATTATAAAAAATATATTATTTTTTAATTACAGAAACTGTAAATCTAAAAGAATAAAGTTGAAATATCTGTAGAAAGAGCTTTCAGAGAGAAAACGGAGATTCAGAGTTATTTAGCCAAATATGAAGTTAGATGTTTTCTTTTTTAAAATTTTGAAGTCTGTGCAATAATAGGCCCTTGACGGCTCATACATGACAATTACATTTGACCATAGGCCATACAGACCTCTGATCTTATGAAATCCTTCCACGAGTTTTCATGGTATTCAAAGGAATTATATTTTACAGAATATATATATATATATATATATATAGAGAGAGAGAGAGAGAGAGAGAGGGAGAGGAGGGAGGGAGAGGGAAATTAACAAAATGAAATTATGAAAGTAAAATTTATGAAATTACATTGTGGGAATGAAGTTGTAAATTTAAATATAAATTTCTTGTGATGTTCATCTTATAAAAAGTTGTTTATGTAAAATTAATTATAATTAATTTTTATAAATGGCAATAAAGTTAACAAAAATATATTACACTTAGCCATATGCAAATTGACACATGTAAGTTAACAAAAATATATTACACTTATCAAAAGTAGTGCATATATATATCAAAGAAAAACGAGGATAAAAAGTAGTGCTAGCTAGCTAGTGAAATTGACAAAACATATATATTAAAGAAAAATTGTGTTTGAGAAGTGATCTGTAAAAGTGTATTATTGAGATGGAATCAGAGCACGAATAACGTGTAGCTACAGAAAATTCATTATCATATACACTAATTTTCTGTGAACTATATATACCATATATTGTGCCAAATTGATCTGAACAATTCCTTGTACTCATGAATTCCCTTTTCTCTCTCTCTCTCATTTGGGCACTGTGTCACATTACTAACAACCCTAACAACAGAGAAAATTTTCCGTCAATTGATGTAATAATTTTTTCTGAGTAGAAAGTGCAATTAATGATGCCGGCAGATTTATGATTCCACTTAAGAATCTTACTGGAGAGAGCCACGTCTGATTAAAATTAAGAACATAATATCTACGTTTTAGCAACTTCAATCTTATAAATTACTGTTTTTGTCGTCTAGTTTGGTCTTCTAGGTTGTCGGAGCTCAATGATTTCGCTTTCACCCATTTTAATTTGTTTTCTCATCAACATTATACTTTTGAGTGACAACCTTCCTAGTAATTGATTTCAATCTTTAATTTCTCACATATATTTTGAAATAAACAAATAATAGAAGGGTTTACCTCGTTTCAAGCTTCAACACTACCACCTTAAATATAATGAACTTTATTTTAATCATTTTTCTACCATTAAAATGAAAGATGTCCAGTTAGCTAGAAAGGTTTATTAATTGGTAAAAAAAATTTAAAAAAAATAATTTCTAGGTTTCGTGGATTGGTGACCTGTCAGATTGTTGTTATGCAACTAACCATAGTGTTTGAGATAATTTTTTAATGTAATCATGGTTAATGATGAATGATTACACAAGTTAAATCCCAAATACAAAGTTGGAATCATGTTGTTTTACTGTAATTTGACTAACTAATACGTGTTTGGGAATACCATTAAGGAGCCTGCACTTAGACAGGAAAAGTATATAAAATTATCAATATTATTGCTCCATTTGTAATTAAGAGAAATAATCCAAAAAGTAAAAAGAAAAAAAGAAAAAAAGAGAGAAAAAGAAAAGATACCAAATATTTATCAAGACCACCACTAGTGCTGGTTAGTAACTAAAAGTTGTTGCTCCATCGTCTTCCAGCCAAAATCAATGATTAGAGCCAAGGAATTTAGAGCAGCAAGAAAATGATTAGTGTTGTGACCCTTTGACGTTTCTTAACTAATTACATTTTTTTTTCACTATTGATTGATGATGTTACAATATGAAAGTGAGCTACAAGTAATATACAAGGAAAAATTAAATATGCAAAAAAAAAAAATACCATTAAAAGTTTGGTCATTTACAAATAATTGTTAAACCTTTAAAAATCCTAAACTTTTAACACTCCAACAAATACTTTATTTTGATTATTTTCCTCGCAACAACTCTAATTCATTACCACCTTAATTAGACTCTTCACACATTAGAAAAAATATTAGATAGAAGGATCTTTTTACAGGAGTTTAAAAGTTCAGAAATGGGCTTGTTTGAATAAATTTTTTAAAAATGGTTTTTATTTTTTAAAAACAGGAAAACAAAAAATACTAGTTTAAATTACAGCTTTCGACTGAACAAAAAAAAAAGTGTTTTAGAGATAAAAAAACATAGAACAATTAAAATTTATTTTAAATCCGAATTTTTTAAAATAAAAAAATTACAAAAAATAAGTTTTTTTTATTAATAACAACATGTACATAAATAAATGAAAATAATATTAACATAAATTTTTAAAATTAATTTTATAAAATAATTTTAAAATTAAAAAATATAATAACATTCAAACAAACCCCTAATTGTGGGATCTAAAAATTTAGGAAGCTATTTTATAATTAATTCAAAATTTCAAGGGATTTTTTTTTCAATTTTTTTCTTTTAATTAAGAGTATTAGCTATAGGGTTTCAGCTGGTAATTACTTAGGAATGAAACATCATGCGTGATCATCCTTGTATTTATGTAATTAAATAAGGCATTACTTTTTGCACCCTTATTTTATTTCAAAATATTTGTAGTTAATCTTGATCCAATCTTCTTGTCTTTATACAACTCTGGAATAAACATCTCTGCCTTTCATTGGCCTTCTTGTAAAACCAATCGGAATATGTAATTAAATATATATTAACTATACGACGTGCATTTTCTATTTTAAAAAATTATAATTTAGGTACGGCCGTTCGTATCAAATATCAATGTTGGAGACTATGACTGCAAATAAATAAAATCTTTGTCGGATTAATGTAATTAATTATTGTTATAAATAAATTCTCTTGCAACTAATTATTAATGCAATAATCCAAATTCGATTTTGGCAGCGAATCTTAAAGTTTAGGTCGCAGATGCGTAATATGCATGTAGATGTAAGAATTAAGATACAAGCAGAATGAGTTAATTAATTAAAAAATATTATCATGAATATCAACTATACAATATATTTGTGGTCTATACATGTATGTATATAACTATATATATACATATATACCATGGCGTGTTTTGATGTGAAGTATCTCTGTGAGGTGTTATAGTATTATTATATTTATATGCTGAAAGAACTTTAATGGTAAAAGTTTATTGATCGTTATTAGTGAACAAGAATAATTAATGAAGTTTGAATGGATAGGATCTTATATATTACATATCAACTTATAAAAGAGAAACTTTTTATATAGCAACTTGACCTATATTTAATTTGAGCAAATATGTTTAAATTCACGATGGTCAAAAAGATAATTTTAAAGTCACATTGTGTAGGTCTAATTAGCTAATTAAATGTTAAAATGGAATCACGTGATATTTAATTATCACACCTCATTTCCTAATCCCCCATAGATTTGGTTAAAAAATAGTTAAGTCTATTTCACAATGATGAAAATTAAAGATATTGCTTTAATTTGTTATTAATGAGTAAAGATTTTGTACTTTAGTTAAGTTAATAAACCTTATAATTAATGGATAATAATCAAGAAATTAAATTACAGGTTCAGCTAGCAAACAGAACATGAGTGGCTGGAAGTTCGAATAATAGCGAGATTGACAATTTATTAGTTGAATTTTACTCTTTATATTATGAGAGGAAGAAGTTAAAGGTATTTGTATATTTTATATTTTTTACAAATCAAGATAACCAAAATTTATTCTGAATTTCTTCAGGTAGATTTACTTATACATTGTTGATTTTATAAACTTGAATTTATATAAATTATATATAGATCCGTCACATGTTATACATTTTGGTCAAAAAAAAAATGCATGCATATGTAACATATTGATATAAAATTTAATGAATCGAAATATGTAATAACATTTACCAAACTTATATTGTAGATAGAGCCACATTCATAATATTATCTCTAACTAGAAAATTAATTTTTACTATTTTCTACTTTGAAATTTCTCAACTACCCATTACATATGTAAAATAGATTAATTAAGCCTTCAGTACAAACTAAGTAGCAGCCCTGAGTATTTTTTTTGTTTTCCTATAGTCAACTTTGTTCCTAACAAAAAATATTTATACTACTTCAATAGTGTTAAAAATTTTGGTATTAATAATAATAATAATAATAATAATAATAATATTGTATATACGTTATATATATTAAATACATTAAATTTATATTATAATTTTATATAAAATAAATAATTTTTAGAATAAGATGTATGTAAAATTCATGTGGGCATATTACTTAAGCAAGTCTACAATTTCTCGTCTGCAGAGTGATCTCAGTGGTACGTAATTAGCAACTTTTTTTTTTTTTCAAGTTTCTAAAGAATCACGAGAACAAAAGGACAAATGACAAATTAAAGTTTGTAGTGGGCATAATTTTTTTCCATATATTTTTATTAAATAATATTACATTTTTGTTCTTTGTTTAATTATCATCATTATTGTGGCTTAATTCATAAGTTAATCTCTGCCAAGTAGCAGCCAAAAGAAATCCGGTATAAGTTAACATCAAAGCACTGATCTTTGTTTAATATTTTTATTGCAAGAAATTAGATTAAATTTCCTAAGATATAACAATATGAAAGGGACTCACTTAATAGGGAAAAATTTAACTAACTTTTATTTATTGTTTCTTATAATATTATTTTTGCAATTTCTTTCTTATAGGGCGGGTGTGATAAAACTTAAACTTGACATTTCTACAATTTCTTAGAATTTTGTACTAGAATTCAAAATTTTGATAATAGAAAAATAATGAACTCGGTAAAACTTAAAGAGTTTAAAATATAGTATGACTGATGATGAAGGGGACAGTAAATATAGGTGGTTGCATATATGGGTGACAATCAGAGGATGTAATTCATGTGGGAGACATTTATGGTCTGTGATGATATTATGGATTTTTGGTATAATAGTGAGAGTGATTGTAAAAATAGCAACAAAATGACAACAAAGGTTGTAAATTACAAGACCATAAAATTAGATGGCACATTATAATTTTATCAAACTTCAGTTTCGATGACTATACTATATGTATAGTTCCATGCTAAGATTTGTACAAAAGAAACCTAGTGTTGCAAGAATTAATTTTAATGATTTTTCTAATTTAGAGAATATAGGAAATATATAGAGGAATTATTATAAAAATTCTAGAAAGAAAATCGAATAATTAAATATATTTACTTAGTTCGATATTTTAAAATATAAGGTTTCCACCCTAGAGAGACAAAAACATAAATGCAGGTCTTCCTACACAAGGTATTATTACAAGAAAATACGATCCCTAAATTATAATTGCATTCACAGTTATCTGATTATCTTAGTATCTATATAAAATCGGAATTATTTGCTATTACAAAACTAATTAGTATCTGAAATTTAATGTATACAATATAATATGTTATTTTTAATATTATTACTTTTTGCTTTTGACCTTCCTCATATGAAATAATGACACCAGAGAGACCAAATGAAGAGAAAACCTTGAAAAGGAGAGGAAGGAAAGAAAAAAGATGAAGAAAAGAAAGGAAGGAAGAAGCAGGAGACATAAAATTAAAGTACACAATGTATGTATAAACCGAAACATGAAGTTGTCAAACTAAAAACCCTAAATAATGGCACAAAGAGCGAGGATTAAAATTAAAAAGAGGAGATGAAGCCAATAGAATATCAAACATGACAAATAAGACCATGTTTATATATGAATATAGATTACCCACTATTGATGAACTAATAAATCTTTTAATTAATTATACATTTATCATTATTAAAGTTCTTAAAAAATATATAAGACCAACACAGAACCGTTGCTTTAGTTCAATAATATTAAATTCCTAAATAATGATTATACTTAAGAAAATAACTTATAATATTTAAATAATGATTATACCAACTTATTGGTGCATGCTAATTTTTTTATTTTAATTTTTTACAAGTATTTTTTACTAAAATAATTTTGTTTAAAATATTATCGAGTATTAAACGTAGACACTTTTTTAATTATTTTTTTAATTATTAAAACATATAATATAAAAAAATATTTATTATATTTTAAAATAATAAATTAAATAATAAATAATTATTTAATTTCTCATTCTTCTTTTGTGATTATTTATTTATTTTGTTCTCACATTTATTTAGAGTCATTATATATATGATGTCATTTCACAAAGGTTAATTTAAATAAAAGAGTAAATAGTTAAATATATATGGTGTGGCAAATTGTGATTGGCACTAGTTCCACATCCATCACATTTTTCTCATTTTTCTTCTCAGGGGCCCTGAAAGCGCAATTCCCACCCATCATCTTTTTTACTTTCTTTTCTTTTCTTGTTATGGTGGTTGCTAATGCCCAAGCCAAACATTAGAGAGAAAGAAACACAGAGAAAAAGAGAGAGAAGGGTTAATTTTTTGAGAGAGAATGGTCCACATATATGGTTGTTTAAGAGGTGCTTTTCCATGGAGATTTTTAAGGTCAGGAGTCATAGTTGTGGATGTGAGCGTGCGCTCTTACTCTTCTTCTTCCTTCTCTCCCTTCTCTCTTCTTCCTTCTCTCCCTTCTCTCTTCTTCCTTCATTCTGTGGGTCCCACATGTGATACCCCCATACACTTAGGCCCCACCACCCATTTTGTCCTACACCACTCTTCTCCATCTTTCTTGGTAGGTGGCTCCCTTTCCCCTTCTATGTACAATTACAAAATTCAACTATATATACACACACGTTTTATTTATATAATTAATTACATTTAAAAAAAAAATCATTTCTACAGTATGCCGCTATAACGCAACTAATTCCTCTATTGTGGCATGTATTAATTAGTTTTCAAAACTCTCTATATTGCTGTTCATTTCAATATTAAAAAATAATTATGACAAAATATATGCGTATTTACTATTTAGAATTTCAATTTGGTCCTGTCAGCCCCACACAACATTCAGCATATATATATATATATATAGTGATTCTTTACATACTCATTCCAGTACACCCCCAATCAATTATCACTTTCTTCCTTTCTTGCAACCTCTCTCTTCTTTCTGAATGTTTTCTCTCTCTGTTTGGTTCCCGAGAAAAATTTGAAATTGAACCACCCCAGAAAATATATATATCAATCTTGGATACCACGTATGTCAATGCAGAAAAACATGAGTATCTGTGTGAACGGACAATCTCAGGTGCCTCCTGGGTTTCGGTTCCATCCAACGGAAGAGGAGCTATTGCAGTACTACCTCAGGAAGAAGGTCTGCTACGAGAAGATCGACCTCGATGTTATTCGTGATGTCGATCTCAACAAGCTCGAGCCGTGGGATATTCAAGGTGAAACTCCATTATTCATTTCTTTCATTTCTTCATTAATTGTTAATTTAATTTCCAGATTCTCAGGCCAGTAATAATTAAGTAGTAAGGAACTGAAGATATAGTATATGATGGTGCTTTAATTATATATTTTGTTTCAGAGAAGTGCAAAATAGGAAGCACTCCGCAAAACGATTGGTACTTCTTCAGCCACAAAGACAAAAAGTATCCCACCGGAACTCGAACCAACCGGGCTACGGCGGCCGGATTCTGGAAGGCGACGGGGCGAGATAAGGTGATATACGGCAACGGCAAGAGGATTGGAATGAGGAAGACTCTCGTTTTCTACAAAGGTCGTGCCCCTCATGGCCAAAAGTCCGATTGGATCATGCATGAGTACAGGCTTGAAGATAACCTCACCTCCGAAACCTGCATTGTGAGTCGCCACTCCAATCTAAACATACTTACTACTTATTTAAGAATATATAATTGATGATTTTAATTAATTGTTGAGAAAAATATATATATATATATATTCAGGTGTCGAATGTGATGGGAGATGGAGCACAGGAGGAAGGGTGGGTGGTGTGCAGGATATTCAAGAAGAAGAACCATCTGAAAACCCTAGACAGCCCCTTGGCTTCGTCCATTACAGGGGAAACCAGAAGGAGCCACCACCATGACCACGTGTTTGATTCATGTGACGACGACGAGGGAGCTTTGGAGCAAATACTTCAGCAAATGGGAAGAAGCTACTGCAAAGAAGAAGAAGAAAACGATCCCAACACCAACCGCAACACCGCCACCACCACCAACAACAACGGAAGAGTACTCGCCAGGGCAATTGACGACTCCAGTACCGGCCATGTCAGTTACAACTACCATGACAGGTTCTTGAAGCTTCCACGCTTAGAAAGCCCAAAATCCAACAATAATAACAACGAATACCATCCCATGATGGAAGGGTCATATTCATTTAGTGGTGGCAACCCCAACAACAACATAGTTCATCATCATCATCATCATAATGAAATGGAGGGAGGAGGAGGTCTGATCACCAACTGGGCAGCACTGGATCGTCTGGTAGCGTCGCAGCTGAATGGACAAAGCGAAGAGGCTTCGAGGCACTTAGCATCCAGCTTCAACACTTACACTACTACTACTACTACAACTATAGACCCCACCATCACCATGGGCTATTGCTCTAGTGAGCATGATCTTCAGCTTCCCACCCTACGATCCTCATCATCTTCCTTATCAATAACATCATCATCTGCTCCCAACAACAACAGAGCTGATAATTACATTGCTGCCACGCACGACAACTACACCACCGAGATTGACCTCTGGAACTTTGCCCGATCAACGTCATCCATACTCTCTTCCTCCGAACCCCTCTGCCACGTGTCCAACACTTCATCACTCTAGATGTTAGATATTTAGAATATATATATATATATATATATATGAGATGAAATAAATATATAGATGAGCTCATGAGCATTTATATATATATATATATGATCATGTTTTTAGTTGATTATTATTACAGACAGTTAAATGTGATCATTTATGTTCATTACTTGAATTTTAATGGAATTACGACTAGAACGTCTTTGTTAGTTGTTACATACGCCTTTTCCCGGCTGTCCCAATTCCCTAAAGCTCATGTCTTCAATTTCATAGTATAAAATTAAAAGAAATTTAAAGGTTAAAAATTGAAGTTCTTTTCAGATGGAATGGCATTGTCAACCATGGGTCTTTGCTTAATCACGATGTCTACCATTCATTTTTAACTTTTGGGATTCTTGGTGAGAGTATAGAAAAGAAAGATGTACAAATGCAAAACAACTAGATATATATCTCTCCCGTTGGTGATGAGTTTGATAATTAATATTAATCTTCTTATTATTTATTTTTCTAGAAGTGCAATAATTATAAGGGTATAGCTAGCTTTTTCATCTTGTAAGAGGAAGAAGGAGATAATAATGATGATGATGATGATGGTGATGATCATAAGGTCATGTTCCTAATTATAATGTGCTCTTCATGTTTGGGTCACGTGGTTTGTCGGTTAGCTTGAGGAAGGTGCAGAGCCTCAAGGGTGGACTTTGTCCTATTGTACTAATTAACAATGGCTTTCTATAGGGAGTGACCAGGCATGGGCTCCCCTCAAACATGCATCAGTACAAATACAATACTTTCACAAACACAAAAGAAAGAGAGAGACGACTAATTAACCTGTTCATAACTTTCATTAAGTCAAAAGAGAATCTCAATATATATGGGTTCACATAAATATATATAATACGTAAGCTTTGCATCTTCATTTCGTCACTGATTGGGGTTAAGGTACAAAGGAAAGTGCCCAATTTTCCATATATGTAAAGCCAAAATCACAGCGTGTACACAAGTTTATAATTAATAGCTCTAGTTTTTATGTTATTATCCATAACTTCACTTCAATTCCATGCAGAAAATGCCCAGAGGGAAAAGTACTACAGTACTGCTGCTAACTGAAATGCTTCATCGATATATATATATTGTTTCTCTTTTTCTTTTCTTTTCTTTTTTTTCTTAGAGGCAGGGTTTAATTTTCAAATGATTAAAATGGAAGGTAGAGGTAGGCTTTCATTTTGGACCACTTTATCTCTTCCACACCAAATATATTATCATGTGTACTGCTTATCTCATGAAAAATTCAGCGACTTTTCTTTGATGTTTACTTAGCCAAGTTTCTATTATATTTGTCTACCAGCTAGAGTAATTAGGGAAAATCAATATGTGTATATATATGTCATGGAAATTCAAGAAAAGAAATCAATCTCGCGTACAAATAAATGTCTTTTCCTTCCATCGGACCAAATGAGTTTCTATATATATGGAAGGGTTATATATATTACTAAAAAATTATTGAAGGTTCAAACTTCCTTCTTTGATTAATTATAATTTTCTATCTTATGTTGGGATACGGGAAGTTTCGTGACCAATAATATATAGTTCTTCAAGTAGAAAAGCATACCTTTTTCTTTTTCCACGAAAACCTCTATTAATAATTCATCAAGTTGAAGATATATACATATAGCTATATACTATAGTTACAAAATGAAGCGAAACGCGTTTCAAAAGTGATGCAGTGAAAAGGAGACTTAGGTTAAGTGTGAGGTATTTTTTTAATACTTTTTCTCTGAGACAGTGTTAACGACAAAGACGAAGGGGTCTCTGTGGGGGTGTGTGTGTGTGTGACTGTGTAAAAGAATATTTATGAGAATGAGTGGGAAGTTGGAGATAGCTATAAGTATAGTTAGCGAGATTTAAGGTCATGCCACCAACCACATCATACGAATCCCAAGGCTTATAGTAAGTACGTCAGTTTATTCCTGGAGTTGTCAGATAACGACCCTAACCTCTGTCTTTGTCTCCTCAAGTTCTTTATAATTTTCTTTCTCCTTTGTGTATTTTTTGTTCTTTCTTTTAAGAAAATACGTGGGTTGGTAGGAAAAGGAAACTGAAGAGGGTGGAGTATTTTATGGTAGTAAAAATTGAAAGTAAATATATAAAATACTTCAACTATATATCCCAATTTGAGTTTTAATTATTTTTTATTATGCAACTTGATCTCTCTCTCTCTTTTTTTTGAAATATACTCACAAGCATTCGTGAAAAAGGATGACTTTGTCAAGATTCAAACTAAAAAAGTCATTATGACCCAAAAAAGAAAAAAAATAAATTTAATTAAAGAATGCATATGTTAAAGTAGAATTTCAGAAAAGGTTTTGTGCGTATAAAAAAGGGTTTAATAGAAATTCAGAAAACTGTTATTTCATATCCAAATATATTCACCCTCCTAATAAACTAAGATTTAATTAAAAAATTAATATACAAACTTTAACATAGAAAAAAATAACTTTTAAAGTTTGGAATAAAATGAAATCATCAAATATAATAGTTAAAATTAATTGCAAAAAGCTGCTTTTGCATTTCAAAAAATTTCTCATATTGCCGGCATTGAGTTGGGATGAAAAGTTATATATAAGAGGTCCCATAAACTTTAACTAAGATTTAAGATTTTTATTTTAGTCCAAACTTCATCAAAAATATATTTTGTTACATTTCAAAATGTGATTAGTTGATAAAGTATTTAATAGTTTTAGATTTAGAAAAAGTTAATAAAAATGATAATTTTTATTAAATAAATACTCCATGAACTAATAGAGTACTTTCTTAATTAGTACCCTTAAAATACTAGTTATGTATAAATTTTGTTACTATATGAATTAGTTAAAATTTATGCATAAATTGGGTATATTTCGACTTATCACTATTCTCTTTTTTTTGGCGTACGGCTAAAGATTTTGTTTTGGGGGGGGGGGGGGGGTAGAGGGGGGACGGAAGAGAAGCTGTGCTTCTCCTGTTGTGTTTACAGGCCTTTATCTCTTTTGAATTGTATTATCTGATTCATTATTGCAGCAAAGTGGGTCTGCAGAAACTTTATACTTTTTATCAACCTTTTTGAACCATATATATACTATGTCAACTCTAATAATATAATTATTATAAAAATCAAAATTAGATTATGAACTTACAATAAAAATATTGGTCAGTGATTAATTTTTTTAGCTCACTGTAATGATTTAGGTTTTGCTTGGTAGATAAAAAAATAATTAGAAAATTTATTTTCCAGTGTTTCTAGAGCCTAGAGTAAAAAACCTGATTCATTTAATAAACAAAAACTACTTTTTTTCTCCGAAAAATAATAAAAACTAGTGCAAAACCATTAAATTTACAACAAATTAAACTTGCCGACTTAATTAGTGCAATAATGAAGCTTCTCTTAAATCTAGTATTGATCATTAAAGCCCAAAGGTGAGACTTTATGCTTTGATAATAATTATTAAGACAGATCTTCAACTTTAAATTTTGCTTTCATCACCTACTAATTAGCAAGCATAAAGTCTTATTGACGTGAAACAACAAATTATTCATAAAACAAAAAAAGAAAAAAAAGCCTTCCGCGTCCACTAAAAGAAAGGTAGTAGCTGTATAACTATGATTAGGTTAGAAAATTTGGAAGAGGAGAACAAATAGAAATACAAGTATGTGCTTTGTAATTGTAAAATGGAAGTTTCAGTGAATGAAAAGGAAAACTTAACGGCATGTGGTACAGCTAGCCAGTAAGTGCAATGCAAATCAAAGGAGGAATTGTCTGGAATAAGTTAAGGTTATATATGACTCTTCTTTATTTTGAAGTATTGCATTCTGGATTCAACATTTGGCTCTTCATGATATTTTATGCTCTTTGAGATGTCATGTTCAAGAATTAATTGCAGTATAAGTGCCCTACAAGAATCAGTTTCCTTTATGTTAAATCAAACTTTTTTCCTTTATGAAGGAGGCATTTTGTCTAAAATACAACTGATTTGGCCTAATTGTAATTAATTTGCCTTCATTATTATTTTGACCCAGTTTCAAAGTTAAGTCTCTTTTCCTTTTGCTTGGGTTGAGCTTAATTCACTGGGTTTTCCATAATTTTTAATAAGATTTTTTTTTCTCATATTAGGGTTTGAATCTTTATAAGCTTTCTGAATATCATGTTGGAGTTTGACAGATTCAATCCAAGTTTTCAAAGTGAGGTGCTAATCTAAAATACTGTTAAACTTTGATTATGAGTTTGAGTGTAGAAAAAGCCTTTTATTTAATATACTCACCTATTATATAATCTTTATTTTTATTTTAACCAATTAATATGAGACTTCACCTTTTTTATTTTTACATTTTCAAATTGAGGCATAGAATGCATATAGATTTGACATATATTAAAAACTTATACCATAATTAATCCATCTATATGTATGTGCCATTTTATGAGTCAAATGCCATTTAAAACACGGCGTATTCCTATTTAGTGTTATTTTCTCTCCGCCTAATGATTCTCATTCATCAACTAATTGACTAACGCTATAGTTCATTTTACAAAAAAGAAAAAAATGATTCCTATTATCTTTGTGTAATTATTTTAATCAACAAACGGGTTAGATATTTATTTTGTTTGTAATTTTAGAGCCTATTTAAGAATGTTATATATGATTTTGCCGAAACAGCTTTATAATATAAGGTGATTTCAATATATTTTTTTAAAGACATATACAAATTCATTTCAAAAAATAAATCTCATTGGCAATATAACAAATGAGAAAAATTTTAAATCTAATACTAAAGTAAAAAATTCATTATTTTTTTTTCTGTTCAACAAGGGAGCAGATAAATTTGTGCTAAAATGTTCTCTAAGATTAAAATTCTCCTGCCATGCTCAATGCTAAAAGTCTAAAATTAAGCATTTACTTTATTCAATTTACACGTGTGTGTGTGTGTGTATAAAATTTGTCAAATTTTCTAACATTAATATAAAGGTTCTAAGCTTTAAAACAAAAGAAAATTAAACCAAAACTATACCTAAAAGGAAACAAAAATTGTAAGGTAACAATATAGATTTTTTTAAATCTACCACTAATATTTTAAAGAAAATAAATAGATAAATAGATAAAAGGCAAAAAATTACTTTTATTCTCTTAACTTTGATTCAAGTTTTATTTTTGTCTTTTAAATTTGATTAATTTTATTTTAGTCCTTTAACTTTATCCTAATCATTAGCTTCGTTAATTTACTTAATAAAAAATATTGACTTAAAACTAATTTTTAACATTTTTATGTAATATTATTGTCAAGATTATTAATTTATTAACATTACATATAAAACAATTCTCAAATTTAAATTGTAAGTTTTAAATTATGTACTCATCAAACATAAATTTAGATATTATTGTATATGTCAATCGACTCTTATATCAACCTCATCATTTCTGGTGACATTGAGACGCATAAATTTAGTATTCTGGTTCAAGATAAATTGTTTTACTTTACATCTTAGTCTCAAAAAAATTCATATTTTTCGTGAATCTAATTTGTAGATGCCTTTGTTAAAATAAGTGTTTAAAGTTTTTCTAAGCTTTGCTTATGCATGAGAAGCCTCTCCTTTAGAATTTGCCCTATATCTCTCTTGCTGATAGTGCTCGTAATTTTTTTTTGTTCTCTGTTTTGTCCTTTTATTAAGAACAAATGTCAACTGCAATTAATTTTGAAATGAAATTAATTTCAAGCTATTTGATTAATATATTTTTACAATTTTAATTCGAATCAATTTATTAGATTGATTTATAGCTAATGAGATAGTTATTAGTTAAAACATAATATTTCTTACAAAAAATTGATAATAGAAGCTAACTTTCACGGATCAACAGGTAGGAATCCTCTTTGGAATTATAATGCTGCCAAAATTTGAGACAAAAGTTATAGCTATTTCGTTCTGGTCTGCTTTTCTTGAAGTGATAATACATAAAAAATTGTAGATAGGTTGCCTTTAACTGCAAATCCGTCATCCATGCCACAGTTCTATAATTGTATGAACCCACTTTGTCATTAAAGCAAAATCAATGTTGTCTATAAAATAGTAGTTGACTCTGCTTAGATTTCCAGTATCAGATATAAGAAAAGGCATCCAAATATTCTGTCCTTTCGGAATTAAAGTATAAAATTAGTTCTTAATATTGATTTCTAAATCAGTAACTGGTGATAAAATTAAATTAATTAAATCAGAGTTTCAAAACCACAAAACGAAGCGCTTCATTCATTCATATGCAATCACCAAAAACACTTGAGTAGAAAGTGTTGTCAAAGAGAAGGGGTTTAATTTGCATTTAATTAATTCAAGTTAAAAATTACTTTTATCTATATGTAAACATTTGTTTGTGTTTTGACCAAATTTTATAAAAGAATTTTTTTTTTAAATTTCAATAGTCATTTTCTCCATTAATTATTTTTGTTCCTCTCTCCCACTATTTTTTCTCTCTTTCCTATCACTCTTTTACTTTTTCAATTTCCTCTTCTTCTTTTTTTAAGTACGTTAATTTCTTTTCAGCTATGTTTGAGAATGAAGAGGGAAATGAGAGAGAATTAATTAAAGAACAAGAAAATGTTAAAAAAAAAAAGTTATGTGATGATTTTATCTTTTTTACTTAGATCCTCCAAAATTTCGAAATTTGAGATAATTAAGATTAATAAAAAAAAAAGTTGAAAAAAATTAATGCAAAATATTTTAATTTTTTTCTTTTTAAAATTTAGAAAAAAAAAATTAATGTAAAGTTTCAAATATCTCTTCTCTTCCCTTCCCCCTCATTCTCCTCAATCCAAACACACCATTCATCTTCCATTTCTCTTATTTTCTCTTTGAACATTCACTCTATCTTCTTCTTCAACATTTATTTTCTCCTTCTCTATATTCTTTTTATTTTTTTTCCTCCATTCATCTTTAGAAAAATAAAAAATTGAAGGTTAGATCTCTTTCTTGTCTTTTTTTTTTTTTCATCTGTCAGAGAAATGGAAGTAAATCTCTAAACCACTCAGTCCCTAAACCAATCAATTTTTTTTAGTTTCCTCAATTTTTTTTTTATTTTTTGATGACTAATTTTTTTTCATAGCCGATTTTTAGAGTTATTCAAACCGGTATTATGGACAATTAGTTGATTTTTTTTATTCCACCAGCTATTTTTTAAATCAATAAATATGATAATTTACATGCATAAAAAATATAACATTATTAACAATTAATAAATTATTCACCAAAAGGAGAATAATTATATAAGAAAAGTGTGCAAAGTTTCTAGCTTAATTAGTAAAAAAAAAAACTATGGTAAAATTAAAAGCTCTAATTTTTAAATTCCACTTTTGGCATAGATAATTTAATTTTATTATACTATGAGCACTTAAATTAAAAAATATCCAAATACCTTTTTTTTTAAATAAGCGATTTTGAGAAGAGAAACAGATTCTCCTCTCAAAGAAGCTTGCCCCAACAAGTCATAAATGTCTAAAATTCCGGATAAATCTAAGATTTAGTGATAAGAAATTATTTTGAATAGACTGAAATTTAATGTTTGAATTTTTATACCATCAATTTGAATTTTCTATTGAAATAATTTAAACAGTTGAGGAAAAACTATATTTTTCTTAACCTACAACTTTCAATTCAATATTTTGTTTTGTTTTGAAAATAATTTAAATTAATTAATTTGTTCTAAATTTTTAAAAAATTTACTACTTTATATAAGACAAATATATATATTTAAAATTTTATATTATATAAATTAATAATTAAATAAGCATTTTGGTCGTAGATAAAATTGCAACTTATCTCTATAGAAAAAGTCAGCCTACTGCAACTTTTAATTCCAAGAGAAAAGAATATAATATTTTAAATTAGAGAAGAATGTCGTATATATTTTGAACAATATTCTTCAAGAAATAAAGAAAAGTGTAAATTGTATACCTTACAATTCATATGAAACGATAAAAAAAGGCATAAATCATAAATTTCATTGGCCGAATATTCAAGAACACATAGAGATAATCTTGTTTGAACTCATTTTTGAAAGTGATAATATTTCTCACTTACATAATTATATAAATTTGTGGAAATTAATTTTCAATTCTGATTTGACAAATCAGTAGCCAAGTTGCCATTGTCGTTTTATGTAAATTGTGAGGGGAGTGGACTCTTCAACATGCATCCGTACGATTACGTGCATATCCACAGGATAACACAAATAGTGTCGTACACTTTTTATAAGAAGTTATTAATTTTTTATTTTTATATTTAAAAATAAATTGTTTAAAAATTGAGTTACACTAAAATACATGTCAAAGAAAATAAGAATATATTTTTAGACTTCTTGTCCAGACCTATATAATTCTGCTCTTCTCACCCTTTTGCCAATTTACATGATATTTTTTGTCAAACACACTAGTATCATATTTATTAATAATGATCCTATAAATAGCATAAACTAATTTTAGTTTCAAAATCTGTTTATTTTCAAACTAATTTTTTTAAAACGGAGTTTTAGAAAAATTACAGTGAGTGATAAGATAAGTAGTTTGCATTTGAAAATTTTAGTTAAAGAATATTTTTATTAGTATTTGAAAAGCTATTTAAATAATTTGTATAAAAAAGTGTCTTTAATTGTCAAATTATCAAAAATAGCATGTTTACATTTTAGTTGTTGTTAATATTATTTAAATAGATAAATATTTATAAATATTTATTGCTGTTAATTTTTATTAATTAAATAAAATATGAGATATAAAATAGTAATTAGTTTATTAATTAAATAAGTTATTTTTATTAATTAATTACTTGATCATTTATAAAAAGATATAGTGATAAATATGAAATTTGAGTAAGGGTAAAATATAAAAGAATATAATAGTAAATATAAAATTTTAGTAAGAATATTTTTGTCTTAAAATATTTAATTTTTAACTTTTACTTTTGACTAAAAGTAAAAGTTTTAATTTTTAACTTATACTCTAAAACTAAAAAAATTATTTCTGCTAATTTTTCAAACTCCAAATTTTAAAATAAATATTTTCTTTTTGTTTTTTAAGCAGCTTTTTCCCAACTTATCCTGTGAAAGAAACTTTCCCAAATCAGTTAGTTAGATTTATTATTATTATTGTTATAATTAATGAAACAATCTAACTTGATGTGTGTTTATTTTGAAGAAAAATTAGATTTCTCTTTGGTTCCTAATGATTTTGCAACGGATAAATATATGTTGCTGTGCGTAGTCCAGAATCCAGATAGGTCCATTCACTCAGTTACAAACAACAGAAGAGATCAAAAGCTATCAAGTAAATGACGAAGCTTCTCGGGTTGATTCGTACGTTAAATCGCACTCCTTTCAAATCACAACAATTATATACTAAATTAATAATCAATAAGAAAATATCTCACTATTTTTCTTGTTTATCGTTTGTGCTACAAATAACAATAATAAAAAAAGATACGACAGAAGCCCAGAAAAATATTAAAATTCATTCAAAATATTATCTTAATAAAAACCATTAAAGAATCAGGTTCCATAACTCCTTTATCAGATTTTTCATGCATTGAATATTTTTTTAATTATTTTAATATGCTTCGATTAAGCTTTCATTATAAAGTTAATTAGTGACTCCATTTTTTTATTTCTCCTTCTTTGTCTTTTACTTTTCTCATATTTATCTTTCTCTTGATGGTGGGATTCAAGGTGAGTTTTCCCATCAACTTTTTCTATCATAAAGTTCCACCAGAAAGTCTCTATCTCTCTCTCTCTCTCTCTCTCTATATATATATATATATATATATTACCATATTATTATCATCCAATTAAAGCTATATTGGTTTAGTTTGACAAATTATTGCTACAGCTATAAATTATTCGACTAAGTTTAATTTGTTGATCAAATGGTTACCACTAATTAGAATAAGCTCAATAATTTGTTCAAGATGGGGTTGACAAAGAGAGTAAAATAAATTTCACAATTATATATATATATGAGATAAGCTATATAATTACTGAAATATATTTTTATTTTTTCACGAAAATTGACTACTTTTCAATTTGATTGATCCTCCAAAGTATAATATTTTCAGTTTAGTCCCCCAATAATTTATTTTCAATCGTCTTTGTCATTTCATCATTTGCTAAAATCATATGTCTAATTGCTTAATTGATGCCCTTAAAAGGACAAAAATATTTGAAAGAAAATTTTTGAGAAGTTTAATCAGTTACATTAATTTTGTATATATGTGGCAAGTTCATCAGTCCACAAATTAATAGTAAAGATTAATGCAAAAAAATAAGTCATAATTATTAATGTGTAATATATATCTTTTTTAATTGTTGCATTAATGGTTTCTGTAATAATCTTAATTATTATTAGTTTAATCTAAGGGTGATTTATTACTGTTCTTAATTTTTATTTAAGATATTTTTTGGGCAAATTGCACTGCTTTCTCAAGACACAAAAAATTACTTTATCCTCTTTTCTATTTTGAAAAATTGTATTCTCCTTCTCTAAGAAATAAGGATAAACTATATTTCATTCATGTTGACTAAAATACATTAATTATATTAGTTAATTATATAATATAAAAAGTATTAAAAATATGTTGGATCAATTAAAAGAGTTATTTAAAAAATAAAATAAATTTATAATTTTTAACTCAAAATAAGTAATATTAATTTAAAAATTCTAAGATTATATTTTTAATTAAAAAAGTAATATTATCTTTAAAGGCATTTAATTTAGCCAAATTAGTGAAATTATTCTTTACTTTTATCTTTCAAAAGACATGAATATAATTTTTCAAGATATATATAGGGCCGGGATTAGAATTTACCCACATTTTTTTACTTGATACCCTTAGAAAGAAAAATTGAAGAAAAGAGATTAGTTAAATGAGATAATTAATCCATTAATTAGAGCTGAATCAGTGAAATATCTTGTTATAATGATAATCACGCTATCACTATGAAAGTATATATGGCAAACATGAGCCGTTACATCATAACATCAAAAGTCAAGACCCCCAAACCACAAGATGATGAAGCCAAAATGGGTTGAGTCGTTGAATTGTCGCCGACAAACATCACATTTAACAACTGGATCTGCCTTAATTAAGAGCCACACTCATCAGTATTACTCCTAAATCCTAATAAATTTACGATGCTATTCATTATATATATATATATATATATATATGCTCTCCAGGCATAAAATGGTTGTTTTTGGCTATATAAAAGTGTACTTCTTAAGATTTAGAGAGTTACAATTTTATGCATATCTGTTTAAGATGTGTGATATATTCTGAGAGTCAATGTCAGAGATAGATTTAATAGTTTGATTGTTTGTATAGCCAATATGGTAATAATTAATTAGAGGTATCACATTACATTAAATTAATTTGGCATTAGCTAGCTAGCTAGCTAGGAGGGATGAAATTAATTGAGTTACGTTAATCACGGTGGGTGGGGTGGGGTCAAGCTGTAATGTGCAGGCAAGGTGTTACGTCTAAATCAATAATTCTAATTTGGAGAGATAATGGATTAGAAATTGAAAGGAGTTTTAATTTTTTGGTTATTGGAGAAACGAAACTCTCATATTTCTCTCTCTCAACAACTGGATCTCTTTTTTGAAAAATATGCAAGCTAGGCCAAAGTGATCCAGTGATGATATTAAAAGGTGGGGAAAAAGGCAACTGCCTTTCTTTGAAATTTTTCATCAACCTCATTTCGGTCCAACTCTCTGATCGTAACTTTGATATTGAGACATTTATTCTCTTTTCACTAACTTCCAGGCATGCAATAACACAACATGCAGGATTAATTTAATTTTCTGATAGAGAGAGAACAACACAAATTTTATTTACACTTACTTTAATTTAATTTATAAATCATCCATGTGATTTGCAAGAGATTCCGATAGATATAGATTAATATAGATATCCATTAGTGGATTCATTGACACAACATATTTGAATTTTCTTTCTTCTTTCTAGGGCTATATAGACATGATCTTATCATGATCATAATAAAGTTTCATGTGGTTGATTCCTTTTCCTTCCACAATCATATATATATATATATATATATAGTTACAGACATTGAAAAGCTAGCTAGCTAGCATCCTTTGCCTCTCTCTTTCCGAACATCATTTTCCTTTTCTTCTCTTTTTCTCTTTCATGTAATTATTCCTCTTTTCCATGACCAACCATGGAGGATTCCCACCACAAAGCTTTTCGATAAGAGAGAGGCAAAGATGATGATAAAGTACCCTTTTAATTTGAACCTTAATTGGTTGTCATTCCAATTTCTGCATGTAGAATCAACATCATCTTCACTCTGCCTGGGCCCTTTGTGTCTGCTTTCTAATTTCTATACAGATCAATTATTCGATTGCTTGAGTGGAAATTCTAACGTGCTATATTAAATTAAATGTAAACAAGCTAGCCAAAAGGTCTATAAAGGGAAAAGGGACCTTATTAGAGTCCAACTTACCCTTAATTAGCTTGTTAATTAACAGGAAATGTGGCCAACGAAGCTTCACGTACACAATTGTGTCACCTTTCTCCTCCGGAAATAAGTACTGTTTAAGGTTTGATTTCTTTGTATTCAATTTGTAATTTAATTTGTCTCATTTTCAATTTTAAGGATTTTTTAATTTCCTAGAATAATCACCAACTAAAAGTAATTTTATTCAAAATATTATAAGAGATTAAATACGAATATTTATCTCAATATAAATTTGAACCATGATTCACTATACTGTTAAAGATAACTCATTTTACTATACCTAACTATTATTGATTATTTTATTTTAATTATGTCTTATTTGACTTAATATAGAAGTTCTATTAATTAATCTTTTCAAATAGTACTACTAAAGTTTGAATCTAGCCTCTTTAACGAATTTATTCTCTTAAATATACCAACGAGACTTATTAAATGACTTAATTAATTAAACATATAGATTATGTAAGAATTTGGGCAGAATTAGCCTCAAATCAAAGATCTTTAAGCCTTGTAATTCTCATTATATCAAAGTTGATGGCAATGGCTTCTGAATTTAATTTGAAAAAAATGTCATTATATATCTTTTTTTTTCTTTTGGGCAGTAAAAAATGTCATAATAAAAAACAAGTCATGCAGTAATAGTTTGGTTTGCACTTTGAGAGGTTGTGCGTTAATTAAATGGCTAAGTAACATTAGCTCCAAAAGCTATCAATTGTTTGTTTACATGTAGTTAACAAACATGAGGCTGATATTTTGAAAATTGAGTGGTTAGTGTTTGAATAACCACAAACCATGGGTGGATATGCAGCAAGTATAAGCATAACAAATAAAACCATCCAAGTAATTAGATGACCTACCATTGAAGCTGTTGACTGCCATTCTGTCGTCTATATTTCATTCACCAAACAAAATTAATTATTATTGGTCCAAAAAACAAAATAATCATTGAGGAAAATATTTAATTAAATTCAATAGAGTTTGTGACTTTAATTTAATAAATTTAATTTATATAATTAATTTTGGTGAGATTCTGATAAGTTTACAGAGCATATTTGCATTCTATGATCAACCCCACTAAACCTAGCTAGCTCATAGTTGAAATTAGCATTTAATTAAGTATACTAATATAAAAACAATATTTTATTATACCAAAATTCATAGCTCATCACATGATATTTATAAAGAAGTGAAATTAAAGTATATATATATATATGGTTGATAATAATTGAGAAGGATAATGTATGTTTGATCTGAATTTGAATTAAAGGTATGGTGATTAGATTAGATTCACAAATGAATAGAAGGAGAGGCAAAGGTAAAGGAATAGCTGCTGCCAAAACGGTGGTTAGTGTGATAGTGGAAGTACCAATCACTGTCTACTGCTTTTATGGCAAAAACGGTACCGTAGCATTCCACTCATTAAATTTGTTTGCCCGTATCTTTTTGTCATTTTTTAGTTCTATCAACGTCAATGACCCCAGTGTGGAAGGAAAAGGAAGAAGCGAGATTTATAATTTAGAAGATGAAAGGAAAATGAGAGGTTAAGTTTATTTGTACGTGGAATTCATAGATCTTTCTCAATGATCGTATCCAACTACAAAAACGAAATGTGTTGATAATTCATCAAAACATATATATGCCTGTGTTTTCCTTATATCATTTATTACTTTGGCGATATCTATTGTCTCCTTCTTTGAGGAAGTAGATTAGGGTTTAGTAACTTTTGGAAGGATTTAGGTGCATGTATATATGTGGTTTCATTGAAATTTCAGTCACAATTTCCTATTGTAAAGCTATGCATGCCAATTATATATGGCAACTGATATCATCGTGATATCATCATCATTTCATCAAGTAATTATCTTCTTTATAATTATTTGGAGCCAGGTGTTAATTAATAATAAAATTATATATATAATCACACCAAATATTATATATAACAAATATATATTCTAGATTTACACATGCAGTTTACATCTCTTTACATATATCTTGTTTGAGATCTGTCAGAGCCTAGAAGGAAAATTTGCTTCTGCATGTTTAATTTGCTACTTATATTGGAGAATGGATATATATTTATATGCTTGTTATATATGAAGAATGTAAAAGAAAATTGTTGTTTATATGTGTACCCATCTGCTAACAACAGATTAAAGTCATTAGGAAATTCAACAAAATTCAAATTCATCTTAGAAACTAAAATAAAAAGCCTAGATTTAAAACAGTGAAATTATATATATTTTATTTCCATTAACTTATAAAGTATAATTATAAAATTTCTACATATGAATTCTAAAATACAACAAAACAATTCTTTAAATTTTGTACTAAATTAAAAAAAAAAGATAAATTCTTATTAAAATTAAATGCAATGGCCTATGATACTTCTATTATGAGACTTCTATTAGCTCAAGTCAAATTAGTATTTAATAATCTTTTAGAGACTAATAATTTTTACCAATAAATAAATACATAAAAGCATAATAATATATAGATAACATTATTTTTTTATCTTAAACTATTATTTTACCTTAAATTTGAAACATGTTAGTCTTTAATTAAGATGGCATATGTCTCATTCTCGTTATTAAACTATAAATAGTCAGATAGATACATTTTTAAATTAGATATAAAAACCAAAATAATATTTAAAATTTAGTAAAACTAGAAGGATGGAAGGAATAATTTAACGTAAAATCAATCGCAAGAGCCAACGTGGTCTTCAAAAGACCTCTTTTGAGAATTAAATTTTCTCTTATTTATGAATTTTCATCCTAGGTCAATACTATAGTCTGTGAATATTATTAAAATAATAAAATAGTTTCTTGAAATTAATTTAATTGATTTTTTTGCCATAATTAATTTAACCAAATTCTAATGTTTTTATTAAATTAAAATTAAAATTTCAATAAAAATATTAATTCTATAAGAGATAAAATATACTTTTCTAGAGCTTCAAATATATATATATATATATATATATATATTGGTCAGGTCAAATATTTTCTTCTGAACAACGCCGTTTGGCATTTGGATTTAATGAGCCAGGATAAATTATTGTTTTTAAGCTTATCTTTTCGGACATTGTGCCCAAAAAAAAGCCTTTTAGGACCAAAAAGAGGTTATTCTGTCGACCTTATACAAAGAGTCATCCTCATTGGACTTCGGTAAGGCCCATCATGTATTGGTGGAAATGTAAGTAACACCAACAAAAGAAACAAGCATTTCCAATCCCATTCAAGATTCATCACCAAAAGAATATCCTATCATTAATAATAGAAAAAGAGCATTTACCAGTCATTTGCACTAAACATTATTTTATTCTAACTTTAACACAGTTTATAAGATTCGTGCATTTAATAAGGTCCTTTACTTAAATTTTTATTGAGATATATTTATATTTAGTATTATTTCAAATAAAATTATTTTTAGAAGGTAATGAAAAAAAATGTAAGTATCTAAATTGATTGCTTAGGGAACATTTTAATGAGCTTAATAAGAAAACAGAGAAAATGGACCGGGCTTCAGGACCTTTACATTTTGGAATTAGCTTCTTTGAATAGCCCTATGTTTTACTTTTTGGGTTTTTTTTAATGTTTAAATGGAATATTAAAGTGGCAGCCACCCTCCCAGTCTTTTTCATTTTTATTTTGTGTTATTTCTTTCTCTTCCCTTTAGATTTTTTTATTTTATTAGAGAAGGTATTCTCTTTCTATCCAAAAATTTTTTTTCCCTTTCATTAAAAAAAACTTTTCTCTTCTTTTATCGAAATTTTTCTTTACTTTCTTCTAAAGGAATTTTTTTCATTAAGATATTTTAAAGATATATAACATTTTTAAATTTATATCTATAAACTCAATGTTAAAGAGAATAAAACAATGAAAAGATTGATCTCTCATAGCGAGAGAGAAGAGGGGTGTGATGGAGACCTTTCATATCTTCAAGTTCTTTCATTTGTTTGTAAAAAATATTGTAAGTTTTTGAAAAAAAAAAATCGTATGTCAGTTGAATCTATAAAGGAGATTTGGATATTAATTTTTTAAGGTATGTTGTCTAGGTAAGAATCTAGTTGTTTTTTCTTTTTTTCTTTTTTTTAATGAGTGTAGGCCTATGTACTTTTTTAATGATGTATGAACCTTGTTAATTTTCTTTATTATATAGCCTTAGTGTCTTTGCATCACAACAAAAAAAATTATCTTTTGGAGTAAAACAAAATAAATGTTTTTCTTTTTTGTATCCCAAAATTTACTCATTTAATATTAGATAATTTTAATTAAGATTTAAGTTTAGGGCATTTTATTCAATTGAGCGAGAATTAAAATTTGGGCATTTTATTTTCGTACAATTTTTTATTAAAAATATTTTTAACTACAATTAGTTGCATTTAAGCCAATAGAAATGTGCCATTTGGGGAAGAAAATGATAAAATGAATTTAAATGCTAAGAAGATTTTTGGTGCATTTAGCTATATCTTTATGTTCTAAGGATAAATCTAAGACTTAAAATTTTTTTAAATTCAATACCAACATATCAAATGCATAAACATACAAGAATGTCATTGTTTGTTAAGTAAAAATATATTTATATATTTGTTATTAGATTTTTTAATCAAAATAAAATATATACAAATTTTTTTAAAAAAATTATTCATAAAAGAGATTACATATATAAATTGTATACATATCAATTGTTAATTAAAAAATTTGATGATAAAAATAAAAAATGTCACCTAAATTTTCTCTCGAGTAAAATCAAGTTTTAGCCCACGACCTACATGATGCAATGGGATTTGCTGAGATCAGAGCTCCCATTGAAGTGTTTTTGTTTGTTTTGTTCTTTTGGGCCTTAAGCCCCTTGTACCTAACAAAAAATAATAAGTTTTGAATCACGAATTCAACAAGATACACATACACACATATATATATATATATATATATAGATCTTAATTTATTTTGATGGAAATAAGCTCATCAAATATATAATAATAGTGAAAAGAAAAAAACCAAACAAAACTTTACACATTAAAACTGCAAATATTAAAGGGCAAAGCACAGAGTATAAAATTAAAAGCTCTTACTTTATTAAGTGTTATACATTAATATAAGAAATACTTTTTCTTGGAAGATGGGAAACTTTTTGTCTTGAAGTAAAAATGCTTGATGGGTGACACCCAATTAATTCATGTCTAAAAAAAGAAATGGAATTTTTAGTTATTTATTCAATTTATTATTCCTCTCCTGTTTATGAGTGACAACGGGTGTTGAAGGACCAGTACTAAGAGCTTCTACAATAGGAAGATTTTTGGAGTTTTCTCAAACCCAGAGATTTGAGCCAGAAGGAAATTTAAAAAAAGGAAGATGATGAAATCAATATAGATATAATATAATTTAATGAGTTCCAAGAGAATCTAGGACAGTTTGACCAGTCCTTGAGAGAGAACCAGGGCAGTTGAAGTAGAAGAAGAAACCACTAATAAGCTTGAGGATTAGGACAATATAAACTGTATTGATCCATGGGCCATATGCCATGTGATATATATTAATTTTTAAAAAAGCATATTTAGTTATTTAAGAAAGTAAAGTCACGTGGTGTTGATTATAGGAGAGGTCCAGTGTGGTCCAGGAGCCACCTGATACAGTCTCGACCTGCTCCCACCATGTGACACCACGAGATCGCTGCTCATGCCTCATGGTGAGGACCGAGGACTGAGGACTGAGGACTGAGGAGGGCCTTGGTAGCTTTTAAGATATTAATATAACCAAACATCATAATATAACTTTTTGCTAAATTTTACACTTTCAACCAAGAATTGCATTTTGTTTACAGAAGTATGTATTTTATAATCTTTAATATTTGAATACATTAATGACTCAATTACTCAAAAGTTTTAAATCCATATCATTGAACAGTATTGTAAAAATAAGACTAATTTACTTGATTAAGAGACAACATTGTTTGATTTTGAAAGATAGGATTTAAAAATTATAATATATATTTTATTCTATAAAAAATTATAATAGTTAATTTATTAATTTTTGAATTATTAATTATTAATAGAATAAATAATAAAATATGTTAAATACTAAATAGTCTTTAAAAGATAAAAAATATGTAATTTTTAATTTTCAGTATATCAACAGTCCAAACTATAATAACAAGTGAAAAAAATTAATCATAAATCAATACTAAATCATATTTTTAAAGTATGACTTGTAACAAATAAATTTATATATCAACACTTAATTATAAATTAATAAATAAACATTTAATATTTGTATACAATTTTTTTTAATTTATCTAGCGCCTATTTTTAAACTATTAAATTGAAAGAATGTAATAAAAGTAATAAAGAGAGACATTAAGATCTCTTTACTATCCTAACTATTCTAACTAAACATATGCAACATTTCAACTATATAATCAGTAGAAAAAAATTAGCATTGATATGTAATACTTTTATCACATATGCAACATATATTTATTTTTTACTTACAAGTCACACAAATTTAAATATTTTTTTAGAATCTAAAAGTTTCGTCCAAATATTATGTTTTTTGAACATCTAATAACTTAAACTTCATCTTGATTTGATTTTAAATTTTAAAGTATTATATAATATATTTTGTCAGCATGTTTAAGTGCACATGCATGGGTGATTTCATTTATAATTTATTATTATTTTTTCATGCACACACATAAGTATTAATAATTTTGATAGATTAAATATTTTTACATATAATTCAAAATGTTAAATTAAAGGACAGAGATACATTTAATTAAATAAGTAACGAAAATAAAGACAGAGGAAGACCATACAAACAAATATTTTTTTAATCAAAATTTATTCACTTAATTAATTAACCTTGTTAAAAAATATTTTACAAAATAAAACTCTATAAGTATCAAATCATTTAACAAATAACTAATATTAACAAATTAGAGTGGAATACTATTAAACATACTTGAATTGCATGCTAGGTGTTAGAAATATATTTAAATTTGAGAAGTTTATAAGTGAGAAACATAATATATATTATATATATGGTAAAAATATTACATTTAAGTACTGGTTTATTTATGATATTTTTTTACTTTAATAATTTAAAAATAGATACTAGATAAATTAATTTTTTTTTATAAAATATGAAAAAAATATTTTTTTTATATTCCTCAAATTTTACATCGATTTTTAATTTTACTCTTAAAACTTTTTTACGATTAATTTTGTCCTTAAATATTTGAATTGTAATTTTTTTTTTAGGCATAATACATTTTCTTTCAAACACAATGTCCTTTAAACAGATTCAATGGAGGAACTTTGCAACATGTGTAATGTTAAAGGAGACAAAAATGTTGATTTGCAGAGTTCTTCCATTGAATTCGTAAACATCATGCATGCTGCAAAATTTTTATATTGAATATGTTCAAAGGAAGTTGCATTTGGAAGAAAATGCAAAGTTGTCATTAAAGCCGTTTAGGTCGTATATAAAATATTTCATTGAATAATTTAGGTGCAAAATTGCTTTAACTCATAAGACAAATTTAATTGTAATTTAAAATTTTAGGGACAAAATTGATTGAAAAAAATTTTAAGAACAAAATTAAAAATTGATGTAAAATTTAAGATAAGGTGCTTTTGAAAATTTATTGATTTATGGTTTAGTTTTGATATACAAATTTATTTTATGCAAATCATATTTTGAAAATATGATTAAGTGATGATTCATAATTAAGTTCTTTCACCTGTTATTATAGTTTGAGTCGATACACTAAGAATTAAAAATTATATATTTATTATTTTTTAAGAATTATTTAGTATTTAATGTCATTTGTTATTTTTTTTGTTAATTAATAATAATTTAAGAATTAACAAGTTAACTATTATAATCTTTTTAAATTAAAATATGTATTATAATTTTACAGGAACTAAATTATACCAATACATATCTTTTAGAGATCAAAATTTGGATTGTCTCCCCAATTAAAGTTTTTTTATAATTTATTGATAGAATATTTAATTATTTTGAATTTATAAAAATTAATAAAAATAATTATTTTTAATATCTAAAAATTTTATCAATTAATTAAATAAAACTTTAATTAGTGTAAATTAATTAACAAAACTCATTATTAATCGATGATCTAAACTTATTTATTGTTTGGGTCATATAAACCAGTGGTTTTACTTAAAATAAAAGATTATTGTAATTGAGATAAAATTATAAGAAAAAGTATTTTTAAAAATAAAAATTATATTTTGAAATTTATTTTTTTTCTGCATCAGCATCTATCATTCTGTCACAGAAAAAGCCACTTTTGGGCCCTCCTATGTACGCTGTCTCTCGTGGGTTTCAACTTTCACGCTCCTCGGTAGTCGATATCACTATTCACCAAAGTAAAAGTCCTTTAACTACATTTATGCTTTCAATTCAATTCCTTCTTAATTGAGATTTTTTTTTTAATAAAAAAGAACCCAAAGATTTTAACTTTGAAGTTAACTTAGCTGCTGACACTCCACGTTGACATTGCTGTCATCCCACCATGCTTTACCCACTTACATTAATTAATACAAATAGAGATTAGTTCCCACTTCCCTCTGCTTCTTCTCAACTTGTCTCTGCCTCCCATTTCAATAACCCCTTGATGCCATAATACTTTACTCAACATTATCTTTAACCAAGATTTTCCATTCATTTTTTAATGCTGAATTTGGTCAAAATATTAATTTCGTGCATCACTTTATCTGATACATCCCCAGAACTGAATGAACAAACAGTTTCTAATACCTTTGATCCAAGAATTCAAATATGCAAGTCATTAAATGGGAAAATATGAAGAGGTTTCACGATAGAACCATGAGGACAAGCTTACTGTAACATTACTTCATCTTTTTGTACTACTACTACTACTTCTGAATGAATGAATGAATGATAGATCGATATAATAAGATTGAATCTGAGCGTCACAGTTAGAATACGCCAGAGAGATCCCTCGTCCTGTTTTTTCCTTCTCTTTCTTTCTTCTAGACAAGGTTAAAACTTGAGAGTTTGTGTTGGGTGTTACTAATCAACCCACCCTCTCCCTCTTTCTTTCTTTTTTCTCTGTCTTTTAACTTCACAGTTTCTGGCATTTTCCGGATTCTGTTTTTATCACTTCTCTTCTATGCTGTAAATGTAGACGAGTTTTACGGTAGATTTTTTGATGGGGAAGAAGGGAGGTACCTCATGGTTGACCGCTGTGAAAAGGGCATTTAGATCTCCAACCAAAGAAAGTAATAGACGAAGAGACGACCACCACGACCAAGAAGAAGACGAAGACAAGGTAATAACTCACTGACTGATTCTGAACTTCA
Organism: Senna siamea; assembly: GCA_031216115.1. Taxonomy (NCBI): domain Eukaryota; kingdom Viridiplantae; phylum Streptophyta; class Magnoliopsida; order Fabales; family Fabaceae; genus Senna; species Senna siamea. Next base: position 5,244,503 of record CM062357.1, read on the forward strand.
CTTCCTTTTTTTTTTTTTTTTTCTTATCATCCATTTCTGTTTCTGGGAAGGAAACATCGATTTTTCTTTTTCTGGATGTTTCGCAGAAGAGAGAAAAACGACGATGGATTTTCAGAAAGCCAGCGAATCAGGACGAGCACGCGCCGGCGAGTTCCCAACAAACCCCGACAAAGGACAAGCCTGATTCGGGTTCCACAACGGTTGACCATGTTCCTGTGACGACGACGCCGGCTGTTACAGATCAGAAGAATGCGCTTGCGGCGGCGATGGCGAGGGCGGAGGCGGCGATGGTCACCGCCCAGGCGGCGGTAGAAGTGGCCAGAATGACGAGGCCTTCGAATCAGGCTAGGGAGCACTATGCGGCCACAGTGATTCAGACTGCTTTCAGAGGATACTTAGTGAGTAAAGTTATTAGATCTGCAAGTTGTAATTTCTAAGTTCAAAGTTCAAACCTGCTATGTGTTTGATAAAATGACTGAAAAAAAAGAAAAGAAAGAGGCTAATTTTTAAACTGAATGAACTTTTGGGGTATGTGTTTCCAAAGGCAAGGAGGGCACTTCGAGCGCTTAAGGGGCTGGTGAAGTTGCAAGCTCTAGTGAGGGGTCATAATGTTCGGAAGCAAGCAAAGATGACGCTTAGGTGCATGCAGGCTCTGGTTAGAGTACAGGCTAGGGTGCTTGACCAGCGCTTTAGATTCTCACACGAAAGCAGTAGTAGAAAATCAACATTCAGTGACACCAATAGCGTTTGGGAATCTCGATATCTTCAGGACATTTGTGATAGGAAATCAATGGTGAGTGAAGTGAGCCTTTTTCATATGCTTTCAGAATCAGCAATTATGATATGGGTAAAAAGTAAACTGAAAACTAAAAAGTACTTCTTTGTGGTTATTCCCAAGTTGCTAATCAAACAACAGTTTCAAAACTGTTCACTGATGTAAATAGAATGTGTTGGTATTGGGTTTTTTGGTGACAGTCAAGAGAAGGAAGCAGTATTGCAGATGACTGGGATGAACGCCCACACACAGTTGAAGAAGTTAAAGCGATGTTGCAGCAGAGGAAAGAAGCAGCTATGAAGCGAGACAAGTCCTTGTCTCATGCTTTCTCCCAACAGGTTCATACATTACTCTGCTTTCCAGAACCTCCCCTTTTTTATTCTTCATTTTCTGAAATTCCTGAGCTGATTATTGTTTGGATTTTGTGTAACAATGTTGTAGATTTGGAGGAATGGTAGGAACTCATCAATAGGAAATGAAGATGAACTAGAGGAGAGACCAAAATGGCTCGACCGGTGGATGGCTTCGAAGCCTTGGGAGACCAGAGGAAGAGCTTCAACTGATCAGAGAGACACCATTAAAACTGTAGAAATTGACACTTCTCAACCTTACTCATATCTGGGAGCTAATTACAGAAGATCACACCCAAATTATCATTATAACCCACCCCAACCGCAAAGACACTCAGTGGCTTCCCCACTCCACAGAACCCACCAGAATGGTTCTCTTCACCAATCCCCTGCAACCCCATCTCCTGCAAAATCAAGGCCTATCCAGGTTCGGTCTGCAAGCCCTCGTTGTGGAAGGGAAGATAGAAGCTACCATACATCTCAAACACCAAGCTTGAAGTCCAATTACCATTACACCGGAAGCTTATGTCAAATTGGAAGGGTCGGAACAAGTAATGGTGGTGGGGCTACATTGCCTAATTACATGGCAGCAACTGAGTCTGCAAAGGCTCGAGTTCGGTCTCAGAGCGCGCCAAGGCAGAGGCCATCAACCCCAGAGAGGGACAGAGCAGGGTCAGTAGCAAAGAAGAGGCTTTCATTCCCTAATGCTCCAGATCCTTATGGTGTTGCAATGGGTTATGGGAGTTATGGGCATAGTTTAAGAAGTCCAAGCTTCAAGAGTGTGAGTGCTTCGCACTTTGGGTTGGAGCAGCAGTCCAACTTTTCTTCTTGCTGCACTGAAAGCCTTGGTGGTGAGATTTCTCCATCTTCAACCAGTGACCTTAGAAGGTGGTTGAGATGATTAGATGCAAACTCCGTTGACAAAGTTTGAGACATCTGAGTTGTTGACGGTGTTTTGTCTGAAACCATCCAGAGGGAGTAATTTAGGACTTTGATGCTAGACTTACCTTTATTTAACCCACTCACCTCAAAAAAAAAAGAAAATTATTCTTGCGTGACCTGAATCAGAAGTAGGAGCAGCAATTTTTTACTTGCTAGTTGCTAGGAAGCTGAGAACCATTGATGTGTGTTTATCATTCTTTTGAATCACTTTATGGAATGTGCTGTGAAAATAATTTGTAATCTAATGTTTGTTAGCTATTGCATTTGTTGAGAATTTCTCCCCCTCCAACCAAAATTTTTAAAGGACGCATTTAGCGAAAAATAAAAGCTAGAGACTTATTTGGATATTTAACGTCAAAAGTTACATTTGTTCTGTTGCTGAAATAATTAGGTTCTTCTGATTTTTATTTTTTGTCTATTCTGTTCTTTTGTAAAACACAAGAAAGGTTTGTTTTATTCTGGGGAGTGTCGTTTCTTGATTAACAGAGAGATTGTGAAATATTTTTTTAGGTTAGTGTTCTCCTGACATGACTCGAATCTTTGATTGATATCAACCCACTGACTTTTATTTTTTGTCTATTCTATCCCTTTGTAAAATGTAAAAGTAGTTCGTTTTATTTTAAGAGGTACCGCTTCCTAATTAACAGAGGATTTGCATAAATTTCTTTACGTCATTGTCCTCTTGACACAATTCGAATCTCTGACTAATATCAACCTACTAACTTTTACTTTCTGTCTATTCTATTTCCTTGCAAAATGCAAGAAGCATTCGTTTTATCATGCGAAATATCAACCCATTTTCCTCAACAATCTAAAGAGATAGTCTGACGCTATGGCTGCGAATCAAAACAACAGTGATACTGATAACATCGTCGTTTCTTCTGCCAATGTCTCTACAGTCGTGCCTCTTCCCCGACTATTCCCTAATACATCTAAAATTCAAGTCTTTGATGGAAAAAATTTTAAGCGGTGGCAGGAACGAATTTATACTGTCTTAGACATGGATGGAGTAGTCAGTGTACTCACTAAAGCTGAAACTTTGCCAGACGCTGATAATGCCCTGAAGGAATTCTGAAAATGTGCTAACAAGGTTTGCAGACATACTCTCATTAGCACTCTGTCTAATAATCTTTTCGATATTTAAAGTATCTACAAAGAAACCAACAAGATATGGGAGTCCTTGATCCTCAAGTATACTGTTGAAGATGCTAGAAAATAGAAGTTTATAATCAGTAACTTTTATATATGAGAGATGATTGAGGATAAAGATATCAAATCCCAAATTAATGAATATTGAAAACTCATTGAAGAACTTTGGGTCGAAAAGATTAATTTGCCTAACGAGTTCGTTGTTGGGATTTTGATTGAAAAATTGTTAGATTCATAGAACGATTATAAATAGCAATTGAGGTACAAATAGAAACAATTATCACTTACAGACTTGATCACTTATATCATCATTGAAGATACCAACCGAAAAACAATCCAAATAGCAAAAGGAAAGGAAATGGCTGCCAAAAGAAATTTGGTTGAAATGAAACAACGTAGGAAAAGGTATGATCCTAGCTTCAAGAATAAGCATAATAAGAAATTTGATTACAAACCATTGAATTCTATCCCTAAGTTCAAGAAAAAGGGCAGTTGCTTTGTGTGTGGTAAACCAGGATATCATGCGGCACAATGCAGGAAGAGAGTTGAGGAAACTTTCAAAAAGAGGATAATTCTCCTAGGCCAAATGTGAATTTGGTTAAAGGAGATGACAATAATGATGAAGTCATTATTGCAATGCTTTCTCAAGCCCTCCTCGTCTCTAATATGAGAAAATGAGTGGTAGACTCAGCAACTATCAGGCATATATGTGCAAACAAAGACATGTATTCTTCCTTTGAAGAAGGAGAAGATCAAGTTTATCTTGCTAACTCCCAAACTATTAAGGTTCAAGGAAAAAGGCAAAGTGGTGTTGAAACTTACATTTAGGAAGTCTTTGTTTTTGAATGATGTTCTGTATGTGATCAATGTTAGAGCAAATTTAATTTCTATGGCTATGTCAGGAAAGACTGGGTTAAAGTGTCATTTGAATTTGATAAGATTGTAATTACAAAAAATAATATACTTATTGGGAAGAGTTACTGTAATCAAGGTTTATTTGTGCTAAGTGTTGACAATATTAATAATTATATATCTTTTGCTTACTTGATTGATTCCTTTGATATGTGGCATGTTAAATTAGGACATATTAATAGAAAATATATAAAGAGGTTGCAACATCTTGGATTAATTTCTAAAATTAAAATTAATGAAACTAACTAATGTGAGGTTTGTGTAAAAACAAAATTGACTAAAAAATCACATTTTTCTACTCAAAGGGAAACTGAATTATTATTTTTAATTCAAACTGATTTAGGAGATTTAAAACAAACAAAAACCAGAGGTGGTAAAAGATACTATGTTACTTTTATTGATGATTTCTCTAAATATACTAAAGTATATTTATTGAGGAATAAGGATGAAGTTTTTGAAAAATTTACTATATATAAGGTAAACGTAGAAAATCAATTAAATAGAAAAACTAAACGACTTATATTTGATAGAGGAGGAGAATATTTATTATTGAATAATTTTTGTAAAAAAGAAGGAATAATTCATAAAGTAACTTCCCCATACTCACTTGAGTCAAATGGAGTTGTAGAAAGGAAAAATAGAATTTTAAAAGAAATGATGAATGCTTTGCTTGTAAGTTCTGATGCACCTGATAATTTATGGGGTGAAACTTTATTGTTTGCTTGTTTTCTACAAAATAGAATACTCCATATGAAAATTAATAAGACATCTTATGAGTTGTGGAAAGGTTTTGTACTAAATTTGAAATATTTAAGAATGTGGGGGTGTCTTACAAAAGTTTTATTACCTAATCCTAAGAAAAGAAAGATTGGTTCTAAAACAATAGATTATATGTTTATTGGTTATGCTCAAAAAAGTGCTGCTTACCGATTTTTAGTTTTGAAAAGTGTTATTTTGAATAAAAACACTATTATTGAAACAAAAGATGTAGAATTTTGTGAAAATATTTTTCCTTTGAAAGTTGAGCATATTCCTAGAAAAATTGAAAATTCTACTTCTTATCAAGAAAATTCAAATGAAGTTTTGGTTGTAAATTTGAGAAGAAGTAAAAGACAAAGAAAAGAAACTTTTTTTAGAAATGATTTTTATACATTTTTAGTGTAAGATGATCCTAAAAATTTTTGTGAAGCTATTTCTTCCTCTTAAGCTTATTTTTGGAAAGAAACAATTTAAGCTGAAATAGATTCTTTAAATAAAAATAAAACATGGGTTTTGGTAGAATTACCTCCAGGAGCCATACCTATTGGTTGTAAATGAGTGTTTAGAAAGAAATATTTTTCTGATGGGTGTATAGACAAATATAAAGCATGACTAGTTGCCAAAGGTTTTATACAAAAAGAAAATATTAATTAGTTTGATACTTTTTCTCCTGTAACAAGAGTTGCATTTGTGAGAATTCTTATTACTTTAGCTTCAATACATAAGCTTTTCATTTATCAAATAGATGTTAAAACAACATTTTTAAATGACGATTTAGAAGAAGAAATTTATATAGTACAGCCTGAAGGGTGTGTAATTCTTGGGCAAGAAAGCAAAGTGTGTAAGTTAATAAAATCTTTATATGACTTGAAACAGGCACCCAAACAATCGCATAAAAAACTAGATTTAATTTTGATAAGTGGTGGTTTTTCAACTATTGAAGTGGAAAGATATGTTTACACAAAAGTAGTAGAAATGATTGTGTGATTATTTGTTTATATGTGGATAATATGTTTACTTTTAGTACTAGTATGAATATTGTGATTGAAACAAAGAACTTTCTTACTTCAAACTTTGATATGAAAGACTTAGGTGAAGTAAAAGTGATTTTAGGTATTAAAATTACAAGGAATGAGAATGATATATTACTTTCTCAAGAGCATTATGTTGAAAAAATTTTGAGAAAGTTTGAACAATTTGATAGACTCCTTTGAGTATTCCTTATGATGCTAGTGTACATTTGAAAAAGTATAAAGGAGATCCAATTGCTCAATCTAAGTATGCACAGATTAATGGGAGTTTGTTGCATTTAATGAATTATACCAGGCCAGATATAGCTCATGATATATGTAAATTGAGCAGATATACTCTTTATCCAAGTAATGAACATTAGGAGGCTTTGATAAGAGTATCGAGATACTTAAAAGGTACCATGAATTATGGTATACAATATAGTGGATTTTTTGCTATATTATAGGGATACAGTAATGCTAACTGGATCTCAGATTCAAAAGAGACAAAATCTACTAGTGGCTATGTCTTTATTTTTTGATGGTAGTGCTGTCACTTGGAAATCAGCCAAGCAAAGTATTATAACCAAGTCCTCAAGGGACTTTGAGTTTGTTGCTTTGGAATTAGCCGGTAAGGAGACTGAATGGATAACAATTTTTTTATCAAATATTCCATTGGGTGACAAGCCAACATCATCAGTGTCATTAAATTGTGATAACCAATTTGCGATAACTACAGTTAAAAATAAAACCTTTAATGATAAAAGTAGACATATTTGATTGAGACACAATATTATAAGGCAGCTGCTAAAGAATGGAGTGATCTCAATCAATTTCGTAAGGTCTTAGTGAACCTAGCAGATCCATTAACAAAACCTCTTGGGAGGAAACAAATTGCTGAGATATCGAGAGAACGGGACTAAGACCAGCTTGAAATTAACAGCGATAGTAATCCAACCATTGTGATTGATAATCTTATGAATAAAGTTAAATAGGTAAGAACGAGTTGTTAGTTAGTTCTGCTAGCACTAAAATCCTTTTGTCCTTTTCTTGTGATGTATGAGAAAGTGCTAGAATGCAAATTGATGAGGCTGAGTGAAAGCTTTTAATGATTTCATAATCTTATGAGATGGTGTATTAATTGCAGGTATACTTAAATAAAATTACCTTTACGAATGTGGAGTGGGGTCGCTCCTATGAGATCGTGGTAAAATCTCTAGACCATTCGTTATGCACTAGGCATGCGCAGGGCTATTATAAAGCAAAAAACTGTAGTTAACAACAAAAATGTGGGGGGTATAATCTGAATTATAACACCTCTAGTACACATAAAGATTTATTAGTTTATAGAAGCAGGCTTCACTAACATCTCAGTGTATTAAGTGTTATTAGTCTAGTTTATATTCGAAAAAGACACTAGATACAATGATTATATCTATACATGTAACTCAGTGAAATAATTCTTTATTTGATACATATGGGGGATTATTGATAATTTTAATATGTAGTGTGTCAAATAAGTCCCATATTACTTGAGAAAGAAGAGGGACAAAAGTATAAATAATAGAATGTGACAATAGAGAAATAAATGGGTTGAGGGGAAGATGGCCCTCGCGCACACAACAACGGGCTACCGGAAGAAAAACACAGTTAAAAATTGACGATTTTTTCCCCTACACATGAAATAAATGCAGTACTGGGTCTCTTTTACGAAATATACTTTTATTAATTTTAATTATATTAATTTTAAACAAAATTCTAAAAGAACATGTCTAGTGAAAAATAGAATCTACAGACACGTCCAAAGGTTTATATGCAGATATTCAACGTCAAAAGTCACATTCGTTCTGTTCCTGAAATTACTGGGTTCCACTGACTTTTATTTTCTGTCTGTCATGTTCCTTTGCAAAACTCAAGAAGGGTTTGTTTTATCCTAGGGAGTGCCACTTCCTGATTAACATAGGGGTTGCAGAATATCTTTTTAGGTCAGTGTCCTCCTGACACGACTTGAATCTTTGACTGATATCAACTCATTTTCCTCAACAACATTTACCCCTCACTTTTGTTAAGAGACATGAACAAATCAATAATAATTATGGATTTTTTTTCACAATCAGAAAATACAATGTAAAATATAAAGTGGGAAATTCTTTACTCTTATATAGTATTACATGACTACTATTTGCATAATTACTCAACCTTTTACTTTTTACCATCCTAGAACTTGTACAAATTTGAAGCAGTGTCGTATACCCTGTACCTGGTTAACTTCTTATGGGATATATCATATATGACTTACAAGTTCCAAATATTATTGGCATTTAGCATATAATTAGCAGAATTCCTTAAGATAACTAGCTGTGTACAATAGAAGTTTCTATTTCATATGCCAATTTTATCAAACTACCCTAGAGAATCACTCAATAAAACTTTAAAATACATTATGGTCTATTTTAAAAAAATTTAAAATGTACAGAACCCTCTTGAACTTTAGCCTTATTGCACAAAACTTCCATGAATTTTAAAACTCAACAAGAAACCTCCTTAAACTTTTTAAAATCTTGCAAATAAATACATTCATAAGTTTTTCTGTCCATTTATTAATGGTCAATTGTCACATCATCAGAGTTGACTCTAAGTTAGATTTTTTTATGAAATGGACTAGGGGCAATTTTGTCTTTTTTCATTTTTCCCCATTTTTCTTCTTCACTGCCATCGCTTCTCCTTCTTCTTCTCATTTTTTATGAAACCGTTCTTCTTCTTTTTCTTCTTCTTCTTCTTCTCCTTATCCTTATCCTTCTCTTAACTCTCCCATGGCTGCCCACTCTATTAGTTCACGCTCCTAAGGTACAATGTCATATGTAAGAATAGAGGTCGGTGAGAAAGATGACAACAAATTTTCAGGCGGTTTGATCAAATTCGTAAGAGCATCGGCTCCTCTGAGACAAATGGCTTCTCTATCATATACTAGAGTAGCTTCCTCTACCATGTTAAACCTTTTGAGCTCATTGCGTGAAAAAGCCAGAACCAAAAATTGAGTCTAAGGATGATGAGGTCAAAAGCCCTTTTCTAGTGAAAAAGCCGCATCTGTTGATGGCACCGGGAATTGAAATCCCTCAAGATCATTGAATTAGTGTTTTCTCTTTTTTAGTATAAGATCATTAGATCAAAAGGAATCAAATTCAGAGTTTGTTCTTTTAATTTTTCAATTGTTTGGCCATTTGGGGATTTATTTGTTTTTGTACATACAGTACATGGATCCTTCGCTAGCTTAGACTTGTGTAATTTGTTCTTTTCCTTTCCTCTGTGTGTCTCTGTCCTCCTCCATCTATGATGGTCAGTTTCGTGTACTATATTTTGGGAGAGTTAAGAGAAGGAGAAGAAGAAGGATGGTTTCATAAAAAATGACAAGAAGAAGGAGAAATGATGACAATGAGAAAGAAGAATGGAAAAAGATGAGAAAAGATGAAATTGCCCTTAGTCCATTTCATAAAAAAATCTAACTTTGAGTCAACTCTGATAATGTGGCGATTGACCGTTAACAAATGGATGAAAAAACTAATGAATGTAATTATTTGTAAGATTTTAAAAATTTAAAGAAGTTTCTTGTTGAGTTTTAAAATTCAACGAGACCAACGTTCAAAGAAGTTCTTTGCATTTTAACTTTTAAAAAAATAAATAAAACATTACATTAAATAATTCATTTATTCTGAATTTACTTAATTTTTTCCTTTTAAAAAATTTTCACCTCAATTTGCTGTCTTCAAACTTTTTTCATAACACTACTTTGGTTTAGCTTGAGAGAGATTTTTTAAGTATATTTAGTTTTAGTGAAAAATAAACATATATAATTGTTATGCTATGCTATGATGAGCCTGGTGGCTGGAGCCAATAAAGGAAGGAAATAATGGATAGGGCAGTAAATTTATGACATGAGATCATGCATCTGCATGCCTTGCTGTCTCCTACATTTATTCATGCTTGGTTGGTTGAGGCACTACCTCACTACAGACTGTTAAAAAGTTGGCAGACATATGACATCAATTACATAAGAACTGTACTTTGCTGCAATGCATGCATCTACCTAAAGTCTTTTCTTCCATGAATCTCATAAAGCTAGCGATGTATCCATTCTAATATCTGTGTATGAAGTTGAAGAAGAAGAAGAAGAAGAATAGTTGTTGGGTGGTAAAAGTAACTGTAATGAATATGTCTTCTGAGTTGGGTCTTAAAAGTTAGACAGAGATGAAGTAATGATCTGAACTTCTGCATAATTTATGGTAGGCATTGGAAATTGCCAATTTCATGATGGAATGGATAGTACGAGAGAGAAGATGAAGAGCGGAGAGTGAAGAGGTGTAGAGAGAGAATGAGAGAGGGTCCATGGGGCCCATCTGTCTATTACTGAAAAGGATTTCTGAGAAGTACATATCCAGCCTCAGTTTATGTTTCATCGAACATGGACCGAGGTCCAAGTGAATAATGGATACTATTTACCGTGCGTGACTGCCAGCATAATTTGTTTGTTTTGTAATTTGTGAGTGTGTATATATTTATCTGTGTTATCATTATTATAATAGTTCTAAAGTTTTTGGGTGATTTACCTCATAAATTATTTATTATATTATATAAAATATAAAATAAAATATATAATATGAGAATATGAGATAGAGATAGTGAAAAATTAATTAAATTTTTATTATTTTAAAATTTAATAAATATATTATTTTATATTATATTTTAAAAATTAAAAAAATAGCATGTATTTTTATTCATGTTAAGTATCTAATAATTTTTAACGGCTATTATATGTTTTGGTTGTTAGTCTCTAAAATTATATATTATTTAATATAAAATAAAAAATAAAATACTTAATATGAAGAGAGGAGAAAAAAGAGAAAAAAAAAATATGGTAGAAAGTTATGACATAAGAATGAAAAGTTAAATAATTTTTTATTTTTAAATATAATAATTATTTTTTACATTATTTTTCAAAAATTAAAAGAAAAATTAGCATGCACTTTTGTGCTTGCAAAACTTTTAACATATTATAATGGTTTTAAAATCTTATGACTATTAATTTTTAAAATTATATATTATATAATATAAAATAAAATATATGATAAAAAAATGAGAACATGTGTATAAAAGGATATATATGATAAAGAAAAAGTAAAGATAACGAAAAATTATTACGAAAAAGTAAGATAACTTCTCATTATTTATTTTAAAATTTTAAACTTCTAGTATATATTATGATTTTGGAATGCTTTATTAGTAGTTTATAAAGTCTTATATAAATATATAGATATGAAAATAAAATAAAATATAAATTTAATATAAAAAATTAAACTATGCTAGAGAGCAAGAAGTTAAATAATTAATTCTTATTTTTTTAAATATAATAGAACTCATTAATTAATTTTGTATTAAAAAGTACTATAAGATAATAATAACATATATATATGTGTGTGTATTTATATCTATATTATAATGTCTTTAGAGTTTTTTAGTTATTGTTATCAAAAAATATATATTATATTATATAAAATATGAGATGTCAAGGGATGAAAAAGAGAAAGTAGGGATATGAATGATGGAAGAGAATAGTTGAAAGTGTAACACCCCAAAATTGTGCCACATTACGTGTGAAGTGTGCTTAACGTGAAGGAGGGATTTTGTCCACTTTATTAGCATAACTTCCACCCTTTGGTTAACTTGACCAAGTGGGTAATCTACCCACACAAGAACTTCCTTTTATATGTTATACATAAGGCACTCATGGGATAGCATGGAAGAGGGGAAGAGGGAGAGCAATGTGACCATTGGACAAAACACAAAACTTCAATAAAGAAAGAGGGAGGCTGCACGTGGAAGTGGAGGCTAATGGTTAATAATATTGATAATAATAATAATAACACTCACATGAGGTGAAGAGCTCATCCATGCAAACTAACACATACCCACATAGGTGAATCAAACGAAAAGGGAGAAAGGAGAAAAAAGAGAAGAAAAGAGGATTTGCAAGAGGCTTGGGAGAAAAATAGAGAGGGAAAACACGTGAAGCATAAAAATTTGGAAGGAGGAAGAAACAAAGGTGATCCAAAGAAAAAGGAAAGGGCAAAGGAATCAAGGTAGGTTGGCAATTTCTTCACTTTAATTCCATAAGTTAGCATTTATGTTTCAAAATATTGTTTCCATGGAACTAGAGTAGTCTTCTTCATCCTTGATCTTAGAATAAAGCTTGATGTTGAATGCATGATAAACTTAGGTGTTGGCTAAGTTGAATAAAATCAATGAGGTTATGAAACATTCATATGGCTAAATAAATGTATGTGATGTTGAAATAAGATGGACTAAGTTAGTTTTGGAAATTATTGCCATGAACACCTAAGAGATTCCTTAATAATGCATACCATTATGAGAAATGTGAATGGGAGGGTTATGACAAATAATGATCATTAATAAGAGGGCATGATTATGTGAATTATTAAACTCTTAGGAGGAAATTTTATGAGTTTTAAATTTCAAGAAAAGTAGAATTATTGTGGCCATTGTTCGTATTTTTGGGAAGGAAATTTATGTGAGCTTAAATTTCAAGGAAAGTGGAAAATATTATAGCTCTTACTATTACTTTGAAAGAAAATTTTATATGAGATTAAATCCCAAGAAAAATAGAAAATATTGTGACCATCCTTAATAATATGGTGGAAAAATTTATGTAGGAATGAATTTTAAGACAATTAAAAATTTTTATGTCCATAAGTAATATTCTCAGAGGGAATATTTTATAAGAATAGATTCAAAAAAAAATGGGAGATATCATTCCCATGATCAATATTTTGAGAGGAAATTTCTTAAAAATAAATTCAAAGAAAAATAAGAGAATATTAAGTCCATAAACAATATTATGAATGAAAATTTTATGGAATATTAAATTTTAAGAAAATTAGAAATATGATGTCCATAAACAATATTATAAAGGAAAGTCATGTAATATTAAATTCTAAAGAAAATAGAAAATATTATGTCCATAAATAATATTATGGATGGAGATTTATGTGATATAAGACTCCAAGGAAAAATAAAAAATACTATGTTCATAAATAATATTATGAAAGGAGATTTATGTAATATTAAATCCTAAGGAAAATGGAAAATGCTTTGTCCATAAATAATATTATGGATGGAAATTGACGTAAGATTAAATTCTAAGGAAAAACGCGAAATCGTAGGGAGGTTTCGAATTTATTCGAAAGCCTTACAAAAACGAAACCTTTCCTGGTTAATAAAAGGAAAAAAAATATAGTGACATCGCACCTTGCGGGGTCTCGAGTGTACACCGGCGGCCTAGGGAGGCGTGGCCGAAGGTGTTCCATGCCCATGACCTAGCGTTTGCGATCGTAGTGAGACCGTGGCCGAGTGTCCACGCATTACGAGGTATGACCAGAGGGGCTCCACACGAGTGGCCTAGAGAGGTGTGGCCGAAGGTGCTATTTACCCATAATCTAGTGTCCCGAGGATTGAATGTACGGGGATCGAAGGTTCACAATTTACGAGGTGTGACCAAAAGTGCTCCACACGGGCGGCCTGGAGAGGCGCGGATGAAGGTGCTCCGTGCTCGGGACCCAGTGCTCGCAAACACGCTATAAACGTGGCCGAGTGTTCACGAATTTCAAGGTGTAGCCGAAGGTGCTCCACACAGGTGACCTAGGGGGGTGTGGCCAAAGGTGCTCCACCCTTGGGACCTATTGTTCATATAACATGTACGCACGCGTTGACGACTTCACGATGATAAATTAGTACTCAGGAAAATACTGGTCATGTGAAAAGAACTTTTACTATTGCCAACTACTAAATTTATCATGCAATAATTACCTATTTATTGATGTGTACTTTTCTCCTAAATCAAGGATGCTGTTTGAAAATTTTTGGTGCTTACACCTTGATACATGTTAGTCTCTTTTAGAACTATATATTGCTAGGCTACTGGGAAACTCGTGTTTCTCACACATGTGCTAATATGTATCAGATTCGAACGCGTAAAAGGGACTCATGGTAGCAGTATCTTTTGGTTGAGAAGTCTTTTGTAAGCCCCCATTCTTTTGGATCCTAGAAGTACTCGGATGAAAATAGGACAGCTAAATTGACTGTATATATGAGTAGTTCGGGGAATACTGGAAAAAGCGGATATGTGAAGGACCGGTTTGGTACTATTTGGTGCGGGAGTCTGAGTGGCAGGCCTGTTGTCTCCTGACTTCCGCAGGACAAGTACTTCACATATCCGGGGATTGATACATTAGTTGTAATGAATATTTTTTTTATTAAACATGCATTATTGATCCTTGTGATAGACTGTATTTGCATCGTGTAGCGTAAACTTTTATTAATCCACTGTACATGTGAGTTTTTATTTTTATTTGAGCATAAAAGATCCTGAACCTATTGCGTATGACATAATTCGATGGTTTAACTGTTTAGACAATAATTAAAAGGACAAGAATAATGTACCGAACCTATCTATTGCCATCGAAATGAACAACAAGACTAGATAGGGGCGTTACAGAGAGTTAAATAACTTCTTATGATTTAATTTATTATTTTAAAATATAATAATTATTATTTCAAAAATTAAAAAAAATGTCATGCACTTTATACATGCTAAGACTTTAGTATTTAGGTCTTTCGATCATTAGTCCTTAAAATTAGATATTATATAATATAAAATAAAATATGTGATATGAAAAATTTGGAGAGAAAGTAAAAATAATAAGAAGTTATAACACAAAAATAAGAAGTTAATTAATTTATTATTTTAAAATATAATAAATATTTTTTACATTATATTTTAAAAATTACAAAACAATTAATGGACATGTACTTTTGTACATAAAAATTGTCTAGTGTGTGTGTATATATATTATAATGACTTTGAGTCATTTTAGTCATTGATTTTATAAAATGATATATCTTAAAATATAAATATAGAATAAAATATGTAATGTGAGAACATGAGTTATGAGAGAGAAAAATATATAAAATGAAAAGTTACAACTTACAAAAGATAAGTAGATTGAATAAATTTTTTATTTAATTTATAATTTCAAAATAATAATAATAATTATTTTATATTATATTTTAAAAATTAAAAAAAATTAACATTCATGCAAAGGTGTGTGTATATATATTTACATATACATATACATATATATATAGTTATGAGTTATTTACAAATTTTTATACATAAAATATTTTTAAAAATATAATTTTATATTCCTAAATTCATATCCTTTCATAGGTATTTTCTTCCCTTTCAAGATGAAATTTTTATATTTGAAGTCAAATCTTTTTATTTGTAATTTTTTTTAAAAGTTATATTCTATCATATGTATTTTTTGTCTTTTTAAAATATAACTTTTCATATTTAAGAGGTCATATTTATTCACTAATAAAAGATATATCTATTCATGATAACTGTAACATTTGTTAAATTCACCATTTAAAAATATAACTTCTCGTGTTTAAAATTATATCTTTTCAAACTATTTAAAGTCATATCTTTTTAAGTTGTGTGTACAATTTTTTTTTTCAGACATTTCAGCATTACCTCCGTCAAGTCATGTTTTTCTTGAGTATTTGTTAAATTCCCAACATCTGTGAATGGTATTATGTTTACTCATCATTTCCTCTGTGTGCGGTGTTCGAATCTCCTCTGTGAGCGATATTTCTTCTACGCGGTTTCTCTGTATCTTTCTTTTTTATTATGGTTGCTCTTCCTCCTTTGCCTAGATTTTATGTCCTTGATTATTTGTTCTTTGCTAAACCAAAAAAAAAAGAAAAGAAAATGTAGGACCTTTTCATTCTTCCTATGTGCTTTCATTTTTTGTTTCAGTGTGAATTTATTCGTTGGTGTATGATTTGTACTTCACTTTTTTTGTTTGGTGAAACTGCACTTTACTTTTTACTACTACGAAGCTTTTGAAACAATCGTTATATATTTATAATAAACCTTTCCTATTTATTTTACTTTTTTCTTCTTTTCTTTTATCGCAACGGTCTATATTATCGTGTAATTACAAGAGTAAATTTATACTTTCTTTTCCTTCAAGTATGAGAAGTTTATATATCTTTCTACCATAAATACTTTTACAAATTTACTGTTTCACTTTTAATTCCATTTAACCATAAATAATAAATTAGTGTTATTTAATAATCCTTAAAATAATATTACATATTGATAGTCGCATCATCTAATTAATGAAAAGAATATTTTAACCATTATTTATCAAAAACATGGGAAACATTTGATAAAAAAATCATTTTTAATTATTATCAAATGATGCTTCAATTTTATGATTATCGATCATTTATGAGGGACAAAAGAGAAGACATTACATCAATTGGAAATTATCATAAATCAAGCGAAATAAGATTCAAATTGATTAGTTAAAAAAATAATAAATATTTGGGTTTATTTCATTTTTTTTAATGAATTTTTGACTCCTTGTTTCAATCAAATTGTGATTCTTTCTGTAGGAGAAATGAAGTGTGATGAGATTATTCATAATCCACATAAGAAAAGAAGGATATATGCTTAGATTGCTTTCAAATCATTTGATATGTCAACACTCAATTCTCACCAAACATGTAATCTCTCATCAATTTATCCATTAATTTTATCTTAAAATTTAATAAATCATTTAATATTTATTTGAAGTCTCATAATACCAAATGTGACTAAAAAAAAGAAGCATTTAGATATGAAAACACATGTATTTTCTTTCAATTTAACCATGTATAGGAATTATATATTTTTTATCAGAAAATATAATTAAAATTTTTATGTATTATTTAATTATATATTATTATTTTGAAATGTATTAATTTATATTATTTAATTTTATTAATTATGTAATTTTTATGAATTTTATTTTTAACGTAATTTTAATATTTAGTGTGGTAGAAATTAGTACAATCATCTTATTTTAAAATTATGAAAAATAAACTTAAAACATAAAACCAAAAAAATATTTTTCGCTTGTGATTATTTGTGATTTAATTTATTTTTTGATTAATAGGATAAATAAATTTATAATAAAAATTTTAAATTTATTTTATTTTATCCATTCAAACAAATTTTTAATGATCCAATAGTTAAACCTGATCTCACTCTTCATCGGTTCAAATGACCGGTTCGAGTATAAAAATTATGATTTGGACAGCTTACAGCTAGCATACACGTTTTAAAAAGAATGAAATACAACAATCATGCATTAATTACATATTATAGCGCCGCATAAATAGGTATTCTTTGAAAAGTCTCCACCCCAGCCTTAAAGGTCATGCACTATATCAAAGTCAAAAAGTTCATCATCTTCTAAATACCTGGATATATGTACACACGACAACACATAGCAGATATACTTCACCAGAAACAAAAAGTTTGATCAACGAAAATGCTCAAATCTGTTCTTATCATCTTCCTATTCCTGCATGAGGTTTTCTCTTCTCCACAAGACCCCATCAAATGCACTTCAAACGACACAAACTGCACCATCACTAACTCCTATGGTGCCTTCCCTGATCGAACCACTTGCCGAGCAGCCCAAGCACTGTACCCAACCACAGAGGCAGAGCTGGTATCAATGGTGGCATCAGCATCGAAGTCCAACACAAAAGTAAAAGCAGCCACCAGATTCTCTCACAGCATCCCAAAGCTTGCATGCCCTGGAGGCCAAAACGGGATTCTTATAAGCACCAACAAGCTGAACCGTATAGTGAACGTTGACGTGGAAGCCAAAACCATGACTGTAGAGAGTGGCGTCACTCTAAGAGACGTTATCAGTGAAGCGGCCAAGAATGGATTGACTTTGCTTTACACACCGTACTGGTGGGGCCTAACCATGGGGGGCTTGTTGGCCACTGGCGCCCACGGGAGCTCGCTGTGGGGAAAGGGAAGTGCCATTCATGAGTATGTGGTCTCGCTAAGGATTGTGACGCCGGCGGGACCTGAAGATGGGTATGCTAAGGTTCGGAGTCTTGGTGAGTCTGATCATCAACAGCTTAATGCAGCTAAAGTTTCAATTGGGGTTCTTGGGGTTGTTTCACAGGTATATATATACACTTATATCTTATATAAGACCAGATTTATATGATTTTTTTTTAAATTTTTGTTATCATGGAAAGAACAAATCTTGAGTGACATAAATAGTATGAATTATATATATGTCAGTTTGTTATTAAAAAACCTTAGCATAAAAGATATAAAATTTGTACTTGAATTTATTATATATATATATACATAAATATTGGTCTAATTATTGTTTTTGGATCAAAATTATGCAGTTAACCCTGAAATTAGAACCTATGTTTAAACGTGCTCTCACTTATTTGACCAAGGATGATTCGGATTTGGGAGAGCAATTGGTTAATTTTGGTAAAGAGAATGAGTTTGGCGATGTAATATGGTATCCAAGTCAGAAGAAAGTTGTGTATAGAGTTGATGGGCGTGTCTCCCTTAATCATACGGGTAATGGTGTCTACGACTTCATCCCATTTCGTCCCACTCCCACTGTTGAATTAGCTCTTCTCAGGGTCACAGGTTAATTGACTTGTTATTTCTCATTTTTGGACTTCGAATATATTATTAGATATTAAACGTGAATATATTTTTCAATGAAAATTTTAATTGCAGCTTTTTACATTGTCAAAAGTTAATTCTTTTTGTTAGATTCCTTATAACTAAAATCGAATTAATTACAAGTTGAATCTTTCTGTATGATCTTGTAATAGAGGAACTCCAAGAAGCGCTAAGGGATGCTAACGGCAAGTGCCTTGGCGCAAAGGCAGTAACCGGTGCGCTGAATATTGCTGCATTTGGACTCACCAACGACGGTACCGATCATCACTCGATACTGATAATTTCTACAAACACAGTACCATCACTAGTTTTTTCCTTCATCAATCAAAACAAGTTACATTCAAAATTCAAAAGCATTAAAAATTAAAACTTGTTAGTTTTTTCCTGCCACAAACAGGTTTAACTTTTTCCGGGTATCCCGTGATTGGATTCAACAACCGCATGCAATCGTCTGGGACATGCCTGGACAGACAAGATGACGATAAGATATGCCCCTGGGATTCCGCACGCCATTATAAGTACTTTTACGAAACAGCCTTCAGCATCGCCTTGTCTAACATCACCAGCTTCATCAAAGACGTGCAGAAGCTAGTTGAATGGGAGCCACAATCACTGTGTGGCTTAGAGCTCAACAATGGAATCCTCATGCGATATGTCAAAGCTTCAAGTGCCTATATGGGAAAAACACAGGATGCTGTGAATTTCGACATCACATACTACCGAAGCAAAGACCCATTGACTCCCAGGCTTTTCGAGGACATTCTGGAAGAGATTGAGCAGATGGGGTTATTCAAATATGGAGGATTACCCCATTGGGGAAAGAATAGGAACTTGGCCTTTGATAAAGTAATCAACAAGTATCCCAATGCAGACAAGTTTCTCAGTGTAAAAAATGAGTATGATCCACAAGGGATTTTCTCTAGTGAGTGGACAGATCAAGTTATTGGGTTGAAAGAAAGTGTGATGATAGTGAAAGATGGGTGTGCCTTGGAAGGATTGTGTATATGCTCAGAAGATAGTCATTGTGCACCAAGCAAGAACTACTACTGTAGGCCAGGAAGGGTTTATAAGGAAGCAAGGGTTTGTGTTTATATTGAAACAAATTTTAGTAAAGAAAAAAATCGGCAGAGTAACTCCAGAAAACTTAAGGGAGAGGATCCAAACTTGTCCTTAACAGTGGGAGGAGAGTGACTTGAAGGATGAGTTGTAATATTGGAGGACGAATTCTAAATCAAACGGGATTTCCATAAAGCGATTGTACAATTCCACATCTTATATGCGGTATTGATTAATTAAATAAAGAAGTATGCTTCTCATTTGTTCCAAAAAATTCCAATCATGAAATTTTTTGTATACTTTTTAATAATATTTTATCGATACTTATCAAGTCATTTAATCCAATTTTTCTTGTATTAATATTATGTTATTATTTTGAGGTTATTTTCTTATTTTGATTATTTATTAGAAATTATGTTATGTAAATTTTAAAAATCCTAATTTTAAAATGTTCATTATATAATGTAAATGAGGTAAAATGAAAAAGGCCTAAATATAACTTAAGATGAAGGCCCAAATCCTTCTTAATTATTTGGTGCCTAGCCTAGTCCAATACAGAAGAGATTTAACTAAACTTCGATAGGAGTACTGAACTCTTTTGAAGCAAGACACTTACTCCAAGCCCATCTAAGAATTGGGCCCAATCTTTTAGAGGCAAAAAATAATATAACCTTCAACAATGAATTGTAAAAGGAGGTTACAACAGTTTATTTTCATAATTAAAAATGAGATGGGTTTACTATTTTGTGTTTTAAAAAAATTTAAATGCCATTGATTAATATTAACAAAAATATACTCATTAACATTTTTCATTAGAAATTTGTGAAAGGCTTTATTTTTGAATTTCAAAGTAGTGATTTAGTTATATTGTTGATAAATATTGGTGTTGAAAAATTGGACTAGACTGAAAAAATTAATAAATAAATTAAATAAATTGGTCAAAATTGGTTTTTGAATGATTTAATGGGTCTGAAAAGAATTGGTCAATTCTTCATGTATTTTCTAATCGTCTATAACAAGAAAGCCAAAAATAAAAAATCAAACATGAAAAAAAAGAGAAAAGAAACAAAAAAAGAAGATCAAGAAAAAAAAAAAAAAGAAGAGATAAGACTTGCAAAAGATAGAGAAAGACTTAACATAAAATAGAAAAAAATGATTAAAAAAAAGAGGAGAAGAATGAGGCATTAGAAAAAAGAGAGAGGTAGGAAAAAGAAAAGGACGTTTGCATTGAGTGAATTTTAAGATGAAAAAAAAAGTGTAATAAATAGTTTGTATATCATGACATACTTTTAAATATTTTTAAAAAATTGGTAAGTATTTTATTAATATATTTAAAAAATATAAGATATATTTTATATCATAATATTATATATAATATTTAATAATTTGTATTATTTAATTTACTATTTTAAAATATAATTATCAGTTTTTAAATTATTTTCAAAAATTAAAAAAAAATTAGCACATATTTTTGTGCATACTAAATTTTTAATATATTATAATAATTTTGAGATATTTTGATCATTAATTTTTAAAATTATATATTAAATAATATAACATAAAATAGGAGAGAATATATTTGCAAGACAGTATATATGCTGAACAAAGACATCCCTCCTCATGTTCACCAGATTGATGAGGTTTAATTTGTAAGAGGAAGTAGATAGTGAAATAAAGCATGTGTACCGTTAAGGAACCAGGTTGCTGACTACTTTGCCAAGTTAAGCCATGACAAGCCCATTCTTAAGCATTTTTTCACCATCCCTTTGGGCGAAGCCTTGTTCGCAGGAGAATTGAGAGGCGTCCTGCGTCTGCGTCTGCGTCGCCGTGTTGTGTAAGCTTTATGCTTTTCTTTGTTTACCAAAAAAAGAAAAAAGTTTTTCCTCCTGTATAGAATTACAACAACTGACATTCTGGAATTACGGTAAATGGCATTTCAAAATTACGATAAGTAACGCTCTAGAAATCTGACAGTGAAGTTCTACATTTTTTCACAATAATTTAATAAATATAAATATTAAAAAAATTTAAATCATTTAAAATTAATTTCTTAAACAAAATAAAAATATCTCAAAATTAAATCTATGTCAATCTAAAATCTCTATTGATTTGTAATCTACTTCAAATTATAATAAAATTTGAATTCAACATTCCATAATTTTTATATTAAGTTCTATAATTCGTAATATAATTATTAGTATAAGTTAATGTAAATGTTAAACATTATATTTAATAATACTAATTTAAAATCAATAATTGTGTTTTACTATTGGAGAATAATGATCATAATTCAACAATTTAAGTTTTTATATTTATAATGTCTATAGGACAAGTTCAACACTATAGGACGTATTAAATTTTGCATTATCAAAATAAAATGCTTATTTTGATTACTCTTTAATTAAGATGTATGAAATTATTTTTCCACCTCTTTTTATTTAATAACATCCTCCATATCTCTTCAATAATTCAATTTATTACTTATGTGTTTGTGTGTGTGTGTGTATATGATTCTTCATATCTGAAAATTCAAAAAGTCATCCTAAATACGTATCATATATATATATATATATATTAAAATATTTCTATTCTATTTTTGTAGGTTAAAAAATTTATTTTTATTTGTCATATATATATATATAATTTGTCAAGTTAAGTTATACAACCGTTCATTCGTCTATTCATCAGTATTATTTAAAAAAATTGACCAATTGGACAAGCTATTATTAATTATTTTCTTACTTTATATTTAATATTAAAGAGTAACCTATGTAAGACTTAGTAATATAAAGAAGACATATTATGTTATAGGTGGCTGAAAATCACAATGATGAATTTCTCTTGGAATCACATCATACTGGAAAGACAGACGAAAGAAAGACAGTAAGTGTCTATAATTCGCTAAATTTTTTAGTTTGAGTTATTAACATAAACATTATTTGTAATTAAATATTAGCATATGCTAATTAATATAATTTATAGTGTTAACTAGCTGAACTTATTATTTTATAAATTATGACATGAACCATTGTGCATTTAGGATTCAAATACATTGATAGTTGAAAATAAAAGGAAAGATTTAATCTCAAATGGTGATGAGCGTATTGAAAAAGATTTGCCACTTCTTAAAAGAATTAAAATTTAGAAAAATGATCCTTAGTGCTTGGAATTATTCGAGTTGCCCACATTCAAGGTCAACATCATTGTTTATTTTGAGACCATTTTCGTATAACTGCATTCGTGTTTATTAATTTTGGATGTAGTTTTGGGATTTTTATTGGATTAATGAAATTAAATTGTTAACTTTGTGTCCAAATCAATTTATCTCAAACATAGTTAATTTCTGATTTATTGTTTTTTCAAGTTCTATGCAAATTTCACATTTGCCCGTACTCACTTTTTAGATCTGCATATGTCTTAAGAAAATAAAGAGTAAAATATGATCAATAAATGATGCATGAATACAGTTTTAGTTTATAATTTTTAATATAACTTGTAATACTAATTTTCTCTTAATATATATAAAGCTAAAATTATATTACTACAAAAATTTAACTTTTTATATTAATTTATATAATCTATCTATTATTGATTATTTACATTATATAGGTTCAAAATCTTTTTTGTCATAGTCTCACAAAATAGTATATTTTATCATATAACACAAAATAAACTATGTGATATAAGTAGAGGTTCAAAACAAGTTAGTTCCACCTGCATGGGCCTTTGTCATGAGTCACGGGTTAAGTGGGTTGAATTAAATGGGCTCAATTTTTAACGAGTCAAAAATCACTTAATCCAATTTATATTAGTATTTATACAGGTTGATCCATTAATTCACAAGAATTTTTTTAAAAATTTCAAATCTTTACTTTTTTTTTCTATAATGATTAGTAAAATGGATAAAAATATTAATTTTAACACATAAAATAGATAAATGATATAATAAATTCATAATTACAAATATAACACAATTTCAAAGTTATTAAATAAATGCAAATAAATAAAAATATAAAATAAAGTCTAACAAATAACAAATAATATAGGCTTTTTAAATTTTTTCATTTAGAATATTAAAATCTAGTCTTGTTGCATAAGTTGAAGTATCATTATCAATATCTTCAAAGTAAAAATTTAATTTTTAAAAAATTAAAAACATATCCACAAGTTGCTTGTATAATAAGTGAGTTAAATGAGTCAAGTTACTTTTAAGATCAGTATTATACAAACTAAAAAAAATCAAAACTCAACCCACTTAATTGGTGGGTTAAACGGATCAACCTCGTATAATAAAAAGTTATAAAAGATGAGTTGATTAAATAACTTTATATTATTTAATTTATTATTTTAAAATTATAATAATTGTTTTATATTATATTTTAAAAATTAAAAAAGAAAGACATGCACAAATGACTCTAGAATTTCAACAAGTGACTCTCTAAATTTTTTTCACCATAATTTAGTAAATATAAATTTTCTAAAAAAATTTGATTCATTTAAAATTAGTTTTTTAATCAAAATTAAAAACAACTCGATCTTAAAAGATTGAAAGTCTTCTCTCATTCTTTTAATATCATATGAAATTTCAAGAATAAAATTTTTTAGATGATATATAAATAATATTTGAAAATATACAAAAATTAAAATAACAAGTATATCTTTTAAAAATATCACACCGGAGGATTGCGGTCCATAAAAATCATGCATGGCTTTATGAAAAGGTGACATGACATCTTTTATTAAAATTTAGATGAAAAGAAATTAATACATGATATTCTTTACGTAAAATAAAAAATTTAAGAAGTTTCTAAGTCAAATTTTAAAATTTATGGTATATATCTTAAATTTTAAAAGAATTTTTTGTATTTTAATCTAAGAATTTGAATAAGTTTTGGTATAATTTTATATTAAAATTTTTGTTTAACTTATGAGATTTAGATATATTGTTTATTTAAGATAATTTTATAGTTAATTTTATTTTTATTACAAAAAAATGATTGATAATATCTTTAGTTTTATGGTTTTTATAACTACTATATATTTGTTAAATTTTGATTTATTTTTAAAAAAGAATGTTTAAAATTCAAAAAAGAGAATATCATGTGTCTTATTTATTATTCAAAAAAGAGAATATCTTTAGAAAATCCTTTTTCTTTTTAAAAATTGAAAAAAATTATTTTCTTTAGAAAAATCTACAAACAAAGACATTATTTTAAGAAATAAAAAAATAATAAAGTAGAAAAATTAAGAGAAAAAAAGTGAGGCTCACATTTACAACTAAAATCACTATCACATACTTCAAATTTGGTTTTTTTATGACTCTTTTAGCCACTGTTTTTTTTTTCTTTTGTTGCTAAAAATGATCAAAATCATCAATCCTTACCCACTTATAAGTCATGGTTTAATTTATCTATCACTCGAACTCCGTGGAATTTAATTTTTGTCATATCTTTTTTCTCTCTCTTTTTCTTATATATTTTTATTTGAGTTATTTAATTATTTTTTTCACATTTTCAATAATAAATAATTAAAATAAATTTAAGATCATATTTAACTTTCTCAGAACTCATTTAAAAACTATTCCTTGGAACAAGTGTTATATAATGCCTAAAAAATTTCCATCACAATTAACTCTTCTAATGGATTTCCTAAAGTTATTAAGAAATTTTACATGCTCACTTTTTTTATACAATGTAGATAAATAATAAGATAAATTAAAAGTATCAAGATTTAAAATAATATATAAAAATTAAATACTATAACATGATTTTGACATTAATTTATCTTACTATCTAAAAATAAGAAATAATCATTCTTTTATTATATTTATAATTTATGTATTCTTTTTAAATTATCTTAGAAGAAATTTAATAAAAATATTTTTATTTTTTATTAAAAACATTAACCTATCAAGACCCAAACTAACCTATACAAGCATATTTTGGTTTGATTCGAATTTTATGATAAATTTTATAGAATTTAATAGTATCTTTTTTAATTTTTATATGAATTTTAGATATATAATAAAATTTCAATACTTATTAAAAAAATTTCATTATATATTTTTTTATGATATATATTTTATAAAATTTTTATTTTACAATTTAATTATTAAGAACATATATCTTTATGTAAATAATATTTTTGAATTCATATAATAATATTTTACAGGTAATCTTTGAATTTAAAAGATAAAAAAATCATCGTTATCATATTTTATATATATATATATATATATATGTGTGTGTGTGTGTGTGTGTGTGTGTGTGTGTGTGTGTGATCCTAGAAATTTGAAATTGCAACAAGTAGAATAAGCTCTTAAAAAACTAGAAGTACATGCAAAAAAAAAAAGGACTAAAAGAAATCTTTTAGTTTTGCCTCAAGTTTTAATTTTATCATTTAAATTTTAATAATTTTATTTTAGTCTTTTAACTTTAAAAAATTAATCAAAATTATTTTAATTCCTATAACTGTTAATTCATCTAATGAAAATGTTGAGTTTAAGCCAGTTTTAATATCTACATTTCATTATTATTATCAAAATTATCTCACTATAAATCTTATAAGTAAAATTGACTCAAACTCAACATTTAATATTAAATGAATGAATGGTGTTAAGAATTAAAAATTAATGATAAATAATAAAAGGGACTAAAATGAATCTTTTGCCTATACTTAAAATTTATTAATTTTAATATCTTTTTAACCAATTATATTTTTACGTGCAAACAAATTAAATAGTACCACAAAACTTAATAATATTATGATAAAAAATAAAATTATTTATTCTATTAAATAGTACCACCATACATTGTGCTAACTTATATTAATTCTTCCTTCTTGGGAAGCTTTTGTAAAGTGCTCAGATTGACAAGAAATATGAGAATTCAATTAAGTTTCACGGCTAATAACTTTGATGAGCTGAAAAAAATTTTAGAATGAATTTTGAAAATTGGTGATAGGAGCATTTTAGAGCCTAATGATGGAAAAATTGAAATCTAAATTCTAGAAGATTTTCTTATAAAAGACAGAACATCCTATTAAGGTTATTATTGATTTAACATATCCTTCCTTCTTATATCACTTCAATGACTTAAAATATTTTCAAGACAAAGCTATCATTTGTCCCACACTAGAGAATGTTGATGCAATAAATGAATACATGTTATCACTTTGTCTTGATGATAAAGAGATTTACTTAAGTTTAGATAATGTTTGAAAATGATATTCTAATATTGAATCTTCTAAGGATTTTTATACTACTGATTTCTTAAACAATATTAAAATTTTAGGGTTGCTAAGTCATGAATTGAGACTGAAAGTTGCCACCCTTGTTATGTTATTAAAAAATATTGATATATCATTGTTGTCGTACAACAAGACTAGACTAATAATTAATTATCTTAGTGGATATCTATAAGCTAAAATCATATTGAGCAACAATATTGGTGAGAAGGTTTTGATACTTTGAATAATAATTAATCAATTTGATTCAAGATTACCATTTCAGCTAGAGAGAAGATAATTTCTTTTGATTATTTTGTTTGCAATGACTATTAACAAAAGTTAAGGACGATCTTTGAAAAATGTTGCATTATATCTTTCATGACCTACTTTTTTAATCATGGACAACTATATGTGAAAATTTCTAAAGTAAGTAAAAGGGGTTTAAAAATTCTTATATGCAATAAAAATGGAAACATTACTAACTACTCAACATATAATGTGTTGTATGGGAAAATCTTTGAGAATGTAAAATAGGATATTTACATCATGGAGTTGTCCCACGCATAAAATACTTATGTTGAATTTACTAAGGTTGAATTAAGATTTTTTTTTTATGTTTTTTTTACTTATAATGATTAACTATGTTTTTTTTTTTTTTGTATTTTATGATATTTCCACCATGTTAAATGCATGCATTATTAAATATATTATACAATATTAGTAATAATAATTTTTTATTTTTATGTCTTAATATATAAAATAATATATTACTCTGGGGCATGAGCTCAATACTTGTTATAATATACTAGAGGCTTCACATGCGCAAATGTACATATTTTTTTCTTTAATTTTTAAAATATAATATAAAATAATTATTATTATAATTTTAAAATGATAAATTAAATAATAAAAATTTATTTAATCCATTTATTTTTTATAACCTCTTATTAATTTTATTTTCTCTCTCTTATTTCTTCACATCATATATTTTATTTTATATTATAAAATATATTATTTTATAAAATTATGACCAGAAGTGTCCAGAGTAATTATAATATACATATATATATATATATCTATCTATCTATCTTTTGGCTTTTATGCATGTTATTGCTTATGTTTGATTAAAATTAATAATAAAAGTGACGCTTTGAATTCCATGTAACAATTTCAGTGCATTTTATTATTTATTTTTAAATTAAAATAAATTAAATATTAAAAAAATCATATTAGATAATTAAATATCAAAACATGTTGTTTTACTGTATCGCTTTGTAAATTTTCATGTTAGTAATAGTATTGAAAGTTTTATATGTCATTTAATATGGTAATTATGTTACTGACTATTCATTTATTTTTACAGTAAAAAAAGAGATGCAATTAAGATGATAATATCTATCAAGTTATATAAATTAAAGGTCTAATGATATATTATTTTGGTGTTAATAATGAATTCCAACTTTCAGTTTAGTTGTCATATATATGGTGTCCCTAGTGTTAAAGTTTAGGGACTAAATTGATGAACATCTCATAGTTTTTGGAGTCGAAAGTTTTTAGATACAATTGAGAGTAAAATAAAAAGTTTAGGGACTAAATTGATGAGGAACCAAAAGGGCACTTTTCCCTCATTAAAAAATATTATTAAAATTACATAAATGTACAACATTATTAGGCAAAACTTTCTCTTCCAAAGAGACATAATTACGAAATTTCATAATTCTATATATTTTGTTTTCCTATTTTTCTTTAGCATCCTAATCATTGTAATTGAAACAACTCTAATTTACAATGTTCATGTTTTCACAAATTCTATTACATACAAACCAGACACAACTTTTCAATCCAACTTCAACCTCCTTCTATGTTCTCTCTCTTCCAATGCCATAATCAACAATGGCAACCCTAACATCATTAACAACTTGTTCCTCTACTTTAGTGTCACCCTCACTGTCACCTGCCATGAGTGCATCACTATCGTTGAAGATCAAATAAAACGATGGTGCCTAGAATAAGAAGTTTGCAAAAGGGGAAGTAAACTTCACAAAAATTAGAGAAATTATTTGAATCAGTATAGTGCACGTCAGAGTTCTTAATATTTGATTGTAATGTGTTTCAGGAGCAGTTATCGCCACCGTTCCTTACTTTTGCGATAGAAAATGAGTGAGGGTGTTGCTTGCTAGTTGCAATATTATATATGAACTCTACCCATTCTTAATTCTACCCTATTATCTACTCCTCCAGTCATTTAATTAGACATTTTGGTGATTATGTCCCTTTGGATGAGAAAAGTTTGCCTGATGTTATATATTCCTATAACTGTAACAATTGTTTTTAATTATGTAAAAGTATATTTTTGGTCCCCCAAACTATGAGAATTTGGTGATTTTCTCTTTGGAGGAAAATTTTTTACTTAATATTGTACATTTATACAATTTTAATAATTGTTTTTAATTAGAAAAAAGTGTCATTTTGGTCCCCCAAACTATATAATGTCTATCAATTTGGTCCCTAAACGTGTGTTAGTGCTCTTAATTGCATCAAAAAAATTTGAGTGTATTTGCATTGTCAGCAATGAAGTCCATGTGAGGTGCCATGTATGTAGTTGCCGTTATTGATTTAGATGGATTTAGGGTGAAGGGAAAAATTACTAGCAATTGAACATTTTTAGGATGTAATTGAGAGTAAAAAAAGGTTTAGGAACCAACTTGATAAACACCCCATAATTTAAGGACTTAAAAAGATACTTTTGTCCTAAAAAAATTATGGTTATTTTTAACCCATTTAAAAATAAATTGAGAGTAATAGAATGGTAACAAGATAGAGGAAAATGAGCTAGAGATCTTGACATTATCTAAAGATAGATGGAGATTACAGGAAATTTCTCTCCATATTCCTCTTTGCGTCATATATATTGAGACTAATTAACTTAATTATTATTGTTTTAGTCTTATTTAAACCTTTCTTCAAGTTTAATTATACTCTAAAAAAAAATATATGTGTGATTCATATATGATTCTATCATTAGTGTAATAATATATAAAAACAAGATTTATTTGTCACACTCTAGAAATAAAAGGGTGACTGGCATCAGAGTCACGAAACGATCGATGATCTAGTAAGCCGAAATAAAAGAAATTGGATACATATAATTTATGATATTATCATTCAAATGTCTAAGAGAATTCTACTGAACATTCAAGAGTCTCCCCTAAAACTTGATCATTTACAAATTTATACAATAATCCCAAAGCCTATATAGTAATTTAACTAGAGAGTTCGCTCTCAACTATAAAAATAGTATAACTATACAACACACACACATATATAGCGAATATAATAGATCCTATATGTGATCAAGGAGTTAGGTAGATTTTAAAATATTATTTTATAAAAATTTTAAATAAATAATAGCCCACGTACGAAGTGGGATCAACGAAAGGTAATGTAGTCTTGAACTACAAGGACAGAGACAAGTCGTAGCTACACTTCTATATGAAAAATGGCATAACAAGTCGTACAAGTTTTTTGCAAACCCTGGTATCACATAGATGATTTCATAAATGAATGTTTCAACAAGTAAATATCACAAATTAATTTATCAATCTATTCAAAATTAAATTCCTTTCTTGCAAGCTTATAGAATGTGTGTGTATATAAATATATATATATATATATAATATAGTTAAGAAAATACATCAACAGAACCAAATAAAACATAAATGAGTACAAAGCTCATAAGAGTAAATTAACTATAAAAAAAAAACACAAAGCTCATGAGAGTAATTAACCATAGAAAAACCTATAACTTATTATAATTTAAAAGAACATTTTTTTCTTGAAATTCAAATTTTTTTAAAAAATTTTGCTTATATAATTTAGATAGATTCAATCTACGTGCATTACCAACACTAGGGGTGAACATAACTCAAATTAGACCAACCGAACCCGACCAAACCCGCTTAAATTGTTATACTCGGTCTGTTCGGGTTATGTCCCGCAGGTTGATACGGGCTAGATTTTTAAAAAGAGTCGGTCTACTTGGGTGTTTGGGTTAACCCAAATTGAACCGAATAAAACCCAACCCGCCCGACTTTGTCTACATCCCTAATAGAAACGGTGCCGTCCAGGTTTTAAAATGAAAGAGAAAATAAAAAATGTGTTTTGTGAGCGTGCTTTGCACTCTGCCACTATGAAGCTGAGGCAATTACGTCTGCCTTATGTCTCCTCATTTTTAAGTTCCCTCCAAATCTCCAACCCGTGCCCTAGAGTCTAGATTGAGATAGAATAGAAGATTGAAGAGTGAAAATATTGAGATATCGTGACACTGGACGGTTGCAGTGGTGGAGCTTGGATGTTTGACTCAAGTATTCGACTTCAGTTCATCTTCTTCATTCTTACAATCTCGGTCTCGGCAATCTCTGACTCTCACTCTCTGTTATTCTAATTTGATTGTAACTTGTAAGTAAAAGAATTCTCACACTCATATTCTCATAGACTTATACTCTGTTTTCTGATTTCTGACTCACTTTTGAGTTTTTCCATATCTGATAAAGAGGAACAAAATAAAAGGGGTATAATATCATCTTATTTTCTTTGCTTATTTGTTGTATCCATTCATTAATAATGAAACTAATGCAAACATTAAAGAAGAGATAATGAATACGTCCCTGTTTGGTGGAGCTTCGATGTTCAGTTTAAATATAATATATTGCAATCCTAGACCTCAGTTCTCGGCTTCTCCCTCTTTTATATATATATATATATATATAAAACCTTACATTTATATCCTTTGTCCTTTTCTAACTCAATGATTCACTACTACAGTAGACAAAAATATAATAATTATTTATTGATGCTAACAAATCCTCCACAATAAACTATATTTAATTTTGAAGCATGCATGAAAATTGATTTTATAATTTTGAATGTCATGTTTTTTTATAGTATTATTAAGTAAGAAACTAAGCATCATTGCACCAATATAAGAATAAGACCAAACATTTTTTCACTGCATGATTTGACATCTGAACTTTTGTGAAGTAAGCACATTAGTGCAAATCATGGCAATATATGCTTTACCATAACTTGTACTTTAGTCCATCCTAAAGATAGAGTTAATTAGTTCACAAATTTATTATTTGAGTACATGATACTAGTTGAAAAGACAAACATAATGCTAGTTGAGACTTGAGATAGTGATTAAACTAGTTAATAATTTTTCTATTCTAAGAAAATAATTAAGGGTGAATTTTTTTTATAAATAATTAATTTTGCAAATGCTTCTTTAATTTAACAGCTTTGTTGTGATGGCTGGAGATTCTTCAAAAGAACAAGAGACAACTCAAGAACAAGGGGATGATTCTAAAAAAATAAGTGGCAAGAAGGGAAAAAAAAGAAAAAAGAAAGCCCCCTACAAGTGGAGCTCAAAAGACTTCAATGGCTTGGGATCACTTCACTAAAGTTATGGATGATGAAGAAGAACATATTGCTGAATGTAAGCATTATGGTAAAAGGTATAGGTGTGATCCTAAATTTCGTGGGACTTCTAATTTATTGCATCATTTGTCTAAATGTACTAAATATATATATCCTTATGCATTAAAAGATTCCAAACAACAAGTGCTTGGATTTGAACCTAAAAAAGATGGTGGAGGAAATAATATGATTAAAACCCCACAAGTTTATGATGTAGAAGAATGTTGAAAAGCTTTAGCAGTGTTTGTTATTGCTGATGAGCAACCATTTAAGGTTGTTAATGGGATTAGATTTAAGTATCTCTATAGTAGGCTGCATCCTCAATTTCATGTTCCTTGTTGTTTTATTGTGGTTAGAGATTGTTACCAACTTTATTTGGATGATAAATTAAAGTTGAAAACATTTCTTCAATCTAATTGTGCTAGGGTATGTCTCACTGCTAATTTTTAGACTTCAGTTCAAAATTTAAACTATTTGACACTCACTGCACATTTTGTGGATAATGATTGGAAGCTTCAAAAGAGAATTCTCAATTTTGTCTAACTCCAAATCATAAAGGGGACATTATTGGAAAGCATGTTGAGAGTTGCTTGAATGAATGAGGGATTCAAAGAGTTTTTACTTTAACTGTGGATAATGCTAGCTCGATCTAATGATGTTGCAATAGGACACATGAAAAAGAGAATGAAGACTACAAGTAATTTAGTGTTGGATAGTGATCTTATGCATGTTAGATGTTATGCACACATTCTAAAATTAGTTATTAGTGAAGGTTTGAAAGAGATGCACTCCTCAATTGCTTCTATTTGTAATGTTGTATGATTTGTTAGATCTTCTCCTTCTAAACTTGCAAAGTTCAAACTTTGTATTAAGCAAGAACAAATTACTTCTCAAGGTCTTTTATGCCTAAATGTTTCAAATAGGTGAAACTCAACTTATTTAATGCTTAAAGCTGCTTAAAAGTTCCAAATGGCATTTGAAAGGCTAGAGGATGATGATAATACTTACATTGATTATTTTGATGAGAAGACTATTAGTCCCTCTAATCATGATGATTGGAAAAATGCAAATGTATTCATCCAATTTTTAAAAGTATTTTTATTATGTGACTTTAGAATTGTTTGGTTCTTTATATGTAACTTTAAATTTGACCTTTCCTTAAATTTCTTTAGTTCAATGTGAGTTATTGAAATATGTTTCAAGTGATGACCCTTTTGTTGAGTGGGATGGCAATTGAAATGAAAAAAAAAAAGTTTGACAAGTATTGGGGGAAGGTGGAAAATATGATCCCTTTGTTGTTCATCGCTAATGTGCTTAACCCTAGGTATAAGCTTGCTTATTTGAGGTAGTCATTTGATGATATTTATGGTTTTGTTGCATCTATTGACATGATATCCAAGGTTAAAGTTGATTTAGAAAGATTGTATCAATGGTATTGTCAGTTCTATAAGCCAAAAAATTCCTCTAATATTAAGGGACAATCTTCAATGTCTATGGGTATTATCAATCAAGATGTTGAAAAGGATAAGCCAACTCAAAGGGTATAGAAGCGGCTTTTAAATCACATCTAAGGGAAAAAGGCTCTATTAAAGCTAAGAATGAAGTGGAAAGGTATTTGGCTAAAGCTATTGTAGATTCTGATGACACTTTTGATGTTTTAGATTGGTGGAAATCTAAAGTGTCTAAGTTTCGAATACTTTCTTGCATTGCTCGAGATGTTTTAGCTATGCCTTTGTCAACTATAGCTTCTGAGTCAACCTTTAGCAGAGGTGGTCGAGTTTTAGATGTATTTAGGTCATCACTTTCTCTAAAAATGACTGAGGCTTTAATTTGTGCACAAAATTGGCTAAGACCTACTATATTCCAATTTGACATTCCGGAGATTGAAGAGATGAATCAATGTGAAAAGAGTGAGAAAGGTAATAAATTTTTAGTTTATATAATAATTTTTATCTCATTAATTTAAATTTTGTGTTTATGTAATTGTTTTTAATATTTTGCAGAACTTGGTTATGCTAAACATGTAGTTGGCCACTTTATGGAAAAGGATTAACAACCTATGGTTGTTGGTTAGGTTCTTGACATCTTATGGTATATGACTTATATATATATATATATTTTTAATCATCTTAATTTAATTATGTTTTTATAAATATATTTTTATTTATAGGTTTTTGGAGATGGCAGTGACAATATTCATTATTTTGAAGCTTATGTCATTCTTTTTGTTTTGGCAATTGGGAATAAAAATGAAGGTGCCTATGTTTTTTTATTTGGCATCTTGAAATGATTTTTCTTTTTAGGTACAAGGCATCTTATAAGATAGGTGGCGGTGGTACAGATGTATATGGTTAATATATTGCACAGTTGATAGTTAATGCTTGATTAAGTGTAAAGGAAAGGTGCCTTTTATTTTGTTACGAAGCACCTTATATATATCAAGATTCAATTGTATAGGTGTAACAGTCCAGCCGCCCACTTACAGATATTGTTCGCTTTGTCCCACCTCTGTGGACTCACGATTTTGTCCTTCCCCAACCTAAGGGGGGAAAACGCGTCTACAAGGGAGAGGTATTAGGGTTTAGGGTTTGTCCCACCTCTGTGGACTCACGATTTTGTCCTTCCCCAACCTAAGGGGGGAAAACGCGTCTACAAGGGAGAGGTATTCACACCTTTATAAGGCATGCTTCGTTCTCCTCCCCAATCGATGTGGGACTTTACAATCCACCCCCTTTAGGGAGCCCAGCGTCCTCGCTGGCACACCGATCTGGGCCCCAGCTCTGATATCAAATGTAAGTCCAGTTGCCCACTTGCAGATATTGTTCGCTTTGTCCCACCTCTGTGGACTCACGATTTTGTTCTTCCCCAACCTAAGGGGGGAAAACGCGTCTACAAGGGAGAGGTATTCACACCTTTATAAGGCATGCTTCGTTCTCCTCCCCAACCGATGTGAGACTTTACAATCCACCCCCCTTAGGGAGCCCAGCGTCCTCTCTGGCACACCGATCTGGGCCCCAGCTTTGATACCAAATGTAACAGTCCAGCCGCCCACTTGTAGATATTGTCCGCTTTGTCCCACCTCTGTGGACTCACGGTTTTGTTCTTCCCCAACCTAAGGGGGGAAAACGCGTCTATAAGGGAGAGGTATTCACACCCTTATAAGGCATGCTTCGTTCTCCTCCCCAACCGATGTGGGTGTTACAATAGGTCTATATGAATTCTAAGTTGTAAAGGAATTAAGAGATGCACTACTTTGAATTATTGGGAATTGGGATGCAAAACATTAGTACATTTATGATGATTATTATTAAAGGTGCATTTGAATTATTATTGTATTGATTTTTATTTATTTTTGTTTATCATTTTATTGAAATCATTATATTAGAGAATGGAATAATTTTAGTTGACAAAGTTACACTATAAAATGATTTATTGTCATCTAAATTCTTTATTTAAATTTAATTTGACAAATAAAGTAAGTCTAAGTCAAATTACGATTTAAATAAATATACAAATATACAATCATATAATAAATATAAGTGCTTTTAAGTTTTAAGGACATATGACATGAGACATTATATTACATTTTAACAATGTAATATTTTAATTGATTATGATTAATAAGATAGTTGAAAAAATATATATAGATATGCATGTAACCTAATCAACCTGACCCGCCCTAAACCCGAATTAACCTGACACTTTCGGGTTCAATGAAGTAACGGTCGATTTTTGGTTCCCATATTTTGGACTCGAAGACCAGTCAAGCGGGTTGGTGACCCGACAACACCTAACCTAACCTAATCGCTACTCACCCCTAGCTAACACATGGGGCTAGCAATACCCTTGCTAGTTGGGGTATCTAAGATGCACCAAAGGCTAATGAATACTTCCATTAGCTATAGGGTTCTGTATCAAATAATTTTTCAATAAAATACTCTAAATACATATTAATTTAAATTCACTAAATCACTTCACATTTTCAAAATTAGAGTAAATAAATAACAGATATCCACCAATTGAAGCAAAATGCATAGAATTATTTCAATAATATGAACTCATAGAACAATAATTTTATAAAAACTAAAGATATAATTTAATTTTAAATATATTGTAGCATTATGTGTAATATTCATGTCTAAGATAAGAAGCAAAATATCATCCCCCATAAGGAGTTCATCAATCGGATAGTGAACCGAGAATAAAATTATAGAAATTTAGTTTGTTCTCCATATTAAGCTAATAGGCTGAAATTCATCACACTTGCTTAAAGAATGTAAAAGGATGTATAGTAAGTATTATCCACTCACACATAACCCAAACACAACATATATATATATGCTCCACAATTCTTCAATTAGACGTCTATGCTAGGTGCATCCACCGAGGTTCCTGAATTTGTAAGTGTCATTGAGAAATCATTCCCTCTTTCAAATAATTTACTAACATCTCTTATTTAGCTAAGTCTCTTAATAACCATGATAAAATATCATTCAATTTTTCTATGTTCCTTTATAAGTTGCAACTCTAAAACTCAAATAGATTTATAAAATTTAAGTGCTAACTTATTTTATTTATATTTTATATTTTTATTTAATCCAAGAATTAATTCTGCAACATCTTACTTTCTCACATTATAATCCAAAATTCCTAACCATCATTATAATTTACAAAACAAATATTTCAATTAAAAATTGCCTTTGGGGAATAAATTTGACAAACCAAAGAGTGTAGAAATCTCCTCAACACTTCAATTGAAGCTTAGAAATCACAATCTAAAAATCCCAAAATTTGAAACCCTCAATAATCCACTACCAAGCAAAATGAGGCAAAAAGAATGAATGTGAGGAATAATAACTTGCAAAGAAGGATTAAGAGGAAGGAAGAAGTCTCAAACTAAAAAAAATGGAGTTTAAGCTCACTTCGTTACCATTTTCATGGTATCACCATGTTGAGAGAGAAAGATGGATTTGAGGAGAGAGAGGAATGCCATTGTTGGTCAGTGGAGAAGATGGTTGGTGACTTTTTATGGCGACTGATGATGGATTCCGACGAGAGAGAGTGAGAGAGATGGAAAGAGCTTCACTTTAGAGAGAATGAGTGGGAGAGGAAGAGAGAAAGAAAAAGAAAATGTGGGGGTGAGGTGTAGTGTGTGTAAAGAGAAGAGAAGAGAAAAGGGAAAAGAAAAGCAGAAAAGCAAAAAAATAAAAGGAAAATAAAAGAAAATACATGAGGAAAAAAATGCATGTATTAATATTTTAGGTATCTAAAATTAATCTTTATCCAAAAAAATTATAAAAATAACAATAGCTCCCAAGAATAATTTTATATCTAAAAAATATTTATTTATTTTACTTATTTTATATTTAATTAATTTTCTAAAGATAATAAAATACTGGATTATTACATTATCTACAAAAAATTGTATTAATTAATAAAAATACAAGATAAAATTATAATTTCATACAAAGTTAAAAGAACAAAAGGATTTTTCTGTGATGACCAAAAAAGTCGTGATTGAAAATTTACCTTTTGTGGTGACATTATGTGTTACTCAAATAATGACAATATTTGCCACCTAAAAAAGTCTTTAGAGATGATTTTTTTATTGACACGAAAGACTCTTTGATGGTGACATATATAAAGTCATCATTAAAATATTTTTAATAACAACATAAGAAGTTACCATCAAATGACTTTCAAAAATGACATTTATAAAGTCGTCACCAAAGAGTTATTAGTGTAACTATCAAATATCAAAAATGACTTTTAAAATTTTAGTTCAACATACCCATTACACCTTTTTTATTAGCCCTATTGGTTAACTAGCTTTGAGAATAGTAACATATCTTCTCTGCTTGTTGTTAATATAAGAGACATATATATATATTAATTAGTTTTTCATAAAAATTTTATTAGATGTGGTCTTAGTCAAAATAATGTTAGCTATTAAATATAGACACCTCATCTAATAATAAAAATTTAAACTTTAATTTATAACATGAGAGATTAATTCTTTTTACTAGACTCAACCTTTATTCGTTAAACATTTATATATTTTAACTCTTAGTAATCTTGTAGATGCTACCTCATGAGCTCTTCAATAAGTTCATGTTGCATGTTTATTTGCCTTCTAATAATTTTTTTTACCTATTAAAATTAAATTATACCCTTCCATCTTCTATGATCAAAGTATGAGTGTCAAATGGTCGCAAATTTTGTTAGTCTTTTCAGCTTGTTGATAATTAAGTATATATCTGACTCCTAAATAATAATAAAGTGGATTATCTGCCTCCTTTAATTTGATAATTAAGTATCACCAAATTTCTTAGCTATATTTTTTTTTCTTTTTTTTCATAGGTATATTTTATTAAAGACAATTTTATTTGAGATATTATTGAATATTAAATATAAGTACCTCTACTAACAAAAATTTAAATTTTAATTCATCATATTAACACATTATCAAGAACTAATCAATTTTATTAGATTTAATTCTCGTTGATAAATTTGTCCTTAGACTTAGAACAAGATAATTTTTTGTCCTTTTTCAAGAATAAGTTCATGAATATTTTGTAATGCCCCTATCTAGTCTTATTGTTAATTCCAATATCAAAAGATAGGTTCGATACATTATCCTTACCCTTAATTTGATTAGTGTCTGAGCAGTTATAACATTCAATTATATTAAGTAGATTAGGTTTGGGATCCTTTACTCAGAATAAAAACTTACATGCACAGCGGAATAAAAATACTACACTATACAACGAAAATTAAAAACCTTCATGTAATTCAAATAAATACAGGTCCAATAATTTTCATTACATGCTGATAAGTCACATCCTTGGATATACGAGATATACGAAGTACCCAACCATCAGAAGTTAGGAGACAACAGGTCTGTCACTCAAACTCTTGTATAAATAAAGGATGGTCTGGTCCTTTAGATATTTGTTTCCCCTGTATATCCCAAATATAACTCATGTATACGGTCAACTATTGTCCTATTCTAAATCAGACCTAGCTAGGACCTAAAATAGGGGATTACAAAAATCATACTCAATCAAAAAGAGACTGTTACCTCGCGGCCCTGCTACGCGTCTGTATCTGATACATATTAGCACATAGATGAGAAACACAAATTTTTCAGTAGCTCAGCAATTCATAGTTTAAAAGAAACTAATATGTACCAGGGTGTAAGCACTAAAACATTCTATCTACATCCTTGATTTTAGGTGTAATATTACACATAACTGTAAACTGGCAATCATTGCATGATAAATTTAGAAGTTAACGAAGATTACATATCTTTTTAAATAACACGTATTCTTATAAGCTTAATGGTTTATTATAGAATTATCATAGTGTTTATGCGTGTTACGTGAACACTAGGTCACGGGTGCGGAGCACCTTTGGCCACACCTCCCTAGGTCATCCGTGTGAAGCACCTTCGGCCACACCTTGTAATTTGTGGACACTCGACCACGTACATAGCGTAATCATGAGCACTAGGTCATGGGCATAAAGCACCTTTGGCTATATCTCGCTAGGCCGCCCTTGTGGAGTATCTTTGGCCACATCTCGTAAATCGTGGACACTCAGCCACGTATAGAGCATAATCATGAGCACTAGGTCCCGTGTGGAGCACCTTTGGCCACACCTGGTAAATCGTGGACCCTCGGCCATGCATAGGGCATAATCAAGAGCACTAGGTCGTGGGCATGAAGCACCTTTGGCCATGCCTCGCTAGGCCGCCTGTGTGGAGCACCTTTAACATTTCTTATGAAAAATTCAATATTTAAGGAATAGTTTCTATTTTCCTTAGAAATAATTTTTAAGGTAAATTTTCCTATATAACTCTAATAATCTCAATATTGATTTCCTTTCTTGAAAGTTGATTCTAATGTACATTTTTCTTCTAAGAATTTCAATAATTTTGATAATAATTTTCCTTTTCTTGAAAATTAATACAAATGTGTATTTTTTCTTCTAAAATTCCAACAACTTCAATAATAATTGTCTTTTCTCGGAATTTAATTCTAATGGGCATTTTTCCTTCTAAAATTTTAATAACTTCAATAATAATTTTCTTTTCTTGGAAATTAATTCTAATGTGCATTTTTTTTTCTTATAAAACTTCAATAGTAATTCATAATAAATTTTCGTTGCTTGGAAATTAATTCTCATATATATTCTCTTTCTAAAAATTTTAATATTTTTAATACTACTTTTCTCTTTCTTGGTATTAGTTCTATTGTACATTTTCTTTATAGGAATTCTAATAATTTTCTTAATAATTTCCTTTGCTTGGAAATTAATTCCTATGTATATTTTCCTAGTAATTTTCCATAATCACATGCATTTTTACTAGCAATCATAAATGTTCAATAACCTCATTAATTTCATTATGGAAATAACAAGTCCATTACAATACTAAGAATAGTAAACCAAACCATTAAATAAATTTCTAAATCTAAGTACTCTCATGATCTCAAGGAAGCAATAATTTAGAGATTAGCATTAGCCACCTTCCATCCTTATCATGCAAGCTCCATTAAATTTTTTCCTAAATCAAGAGTGTAGACATGGTTCAAATTCCATGGAAGCTATATCGTTGAACATGCATACTCAATCATGGAATAAGAATTTAACAAATTTCCAAACTATCTTGAAAGTGGGTTAGAGAAAATATTCTTGGTCTTTCCTTTGATTTCCTTGGTTTTTTCCTTGAGTTCTTCTTTACTTCCTCCTTCCTTGATCTCTCAATTCTCTCTTGATGCCTCACCTTCTCCCTCTCTTTTCTCCCTTCTTCTTTTCTTTCTCTCCCTTCCCTTATTTTCAAGTGTGGAGATTATGGTATGCCTCCCTCTTTTTTCTTTCATTTCCTTATTTTCCTTTTTGGGTTGCGTGTAAATTGGTTTTCCTTCTTTTTTCTTCTTTCCTATACATTAGGTGCATCCCGCTAGCCACTAGTTTTGTACAAAATTCTACACCTATTAGATTGCTTGTTGCCTTAGTATTCATTTTCTTGCAAGTTTACATTTTCCCACTTTCACAAGCAATTTTAGTACATATATATATATTTAATTCTCTTCCCACTTTCCATTTCCTTTTCTTTCTCTTTTTTTTTTAAGAAAAGTATGCACACTTTTGGATATATATATGCACAAAGTGTACTTGCAAGTACACTTTGTCTTTGCTTGCACACTTAGTATTTTTCTTTCTTACAAGTTTAGATTTGTCCACTTTTACAAGCAACTAACCTTTACAAGCAACCTTGATATTTCTTTCTTTTTTTTCTTTTTTCTATTCTCTCTTTTCCTCCCTCATTTACATGACACTTACACACACCTATATATTTTTTGTTGCATTTCATTTTTCTTCTTACTTGGTACTTAGGCTAGGTAAATAAAGAAATCAAAGAATTAATTCTAAACACCAAATTTTTCTTCTTTAAAAATAATTCATCTAATTAATTAGCAAGCAAGTAATTCAAACTAATTAATTAAATAACACTATTAATTTAGGCTAATTAAATTATGGGATGTTACATATTTAATTATTGGCTGAAACTGAATTATATCATACCTTATGTTTTTTTAACTTTCATATAACTGATCCCTCTTTTAATTGTTAATTATGCCAAGGGCATTTAAAATTTGTTTTAAATATAATCATGCGTGTGAATTTATATATAAATTAATTTGTCAAAAACCAGGTTTCACCATTTTTCCAAAATACAAACCACAGGAAATACACATTATTTCTACAAAAATATCAATTAGTAATAATGTCGATTCTATCTAGCAGTGGCAGCAAATGCTTCAACGTACCGTTCCCTTAATTGCACATGAAAAAGTTTAATAACGTATGGGTAGAAGATGCCTTAGATTCCAGCCAGTACTGTTCATATGAATTTCATATATAGGTGTTATAATGGGGAGCGGAACCCCTGCTGGGCGATGAAACGACGTCGTTTCATCGCATTTCATTTTTTTTTGCAGGTAATGAAACGACGCCGTTTCGTCGTATAATTTTCAATTCCTCGCCGAAAGCGTCACAGCTCTTTCTCCTTCACTGTCTCTGTAATTCCCAATTTCAGAGAGAATGGATTAATTCCTTTCTTACTTCTCCTTCATGGCTTCCACCTCCACTACACAACCATGTCCTCACACTTCTTCAAGACGACGTGACGACGATTCCGATTTCAGTCTCAAAGAATGGGCCGCAAAAGCTCGAATCTCTCGCGACAATGCTAATTCCAGAAGGTTCTCTTCTTCTTCATACTTTTGTGAAGACACCAGATCCTTTAGATCCAACTTCACCGTCTCCAGCACTGCTTCTTCTCCTGGATACACCTTCAAAGGTACCAAATATTATTAATAAATTAATAAGAAATAAAACTCATATAAAAACAATTTCATTCTTGCTTTTGTTTTTCCGTTACAGATGAAATAGACCCTTCCACCTACTCTTTCACGACTGCTCTTAAAGGTAATTGTGTCAATTTGAGTTATGAATAAATATTAGTGTAGGAAATTTGAGAATACTGAATGGGGTGTGGTATGGTGTGGTCTAGTGCAGCATTGTAAGCAAGGTTATTAGGTTGTTATCAGAGCTGAGAGTGTTTATCACCACCAGAAGGATTTGCTTTGAATTCAAAGTGGAACGAAGCAGAGAAGTATATATGCAATCCACTCTCGGGGAAGGTACCATTGGAATGTATATCTGCTAAAACGCTCGGTGGAAGGTCGTTACGATACTCACCAACGTAATCACTATGTCTGATCCTCTTGTTTATTCTTCTTCAACTTCAACCCACCATTTTCAAAACAAGCCATCATCAACGAATTACACACCACAACATGTCACTCCTCAATTCCCAATTCCAGGTTCATAAATCATAATTTATATATATATATGTATATATATATAACAATTTATTACTAATGAATTCTTCTTTTTTCTATTTAATTTTTCTGTATGCAGAGAAGAAAACAGAGGGGATGACAAGAGATGTGGGCACTCAAAGTACACCACCATTTCTGAGTTCGAGCAGTCCAAGCCCTGCTTTAACTCCACCTATAATAGAGAGGTCAATAATGTATGCGTGTGAATGTGAGTCTTTCATTTTTTTTATGATTTTAATCAGAATGAGTTACAGGGAAGAATTTTTTTTTCCTTAACATCTTTGGGTTATTGTTAGATTTCTTGCCTAAGTGGGAATCTTGATCATTTGCTTGTTCTTGGAAAAGGCATAAAGTTAATCAAAACTTCATGTGTTTTTGAGAAAGGGATGTCTGTCTTTGCCATTAATGCAAGGGAATTTTGCTAACACACGTAAAATGCCTTTGCTCTGCCAAAAATGTTACATTAGCTTGTGAATATAACATTTTGATTCCCAAGTTTTGAATTTCAACTTTTCCTATCTGAGGAAGCATACACAAAAGTAAACTTCACTTTTAAGAAAAATAAAATAAAATGAAATGAAATTATCTTTTTTAAAAAAGAAAAAGAAAAAGATGAAGAAGTACCCTCATGCCTAGGTTGCATTTCCCTAGTTAAGAGAATCCAAAACTAAATGTCCTTTAATGAGATTGTACCCTTCCATAGTGGGGCACTTGTAGAGATATATTGGCCCCTCTATGTTTCATATGCACATGCCTACTCTTGTCCCTTCATGCCATTCCCTCAAGTAGCATCTATTTATTTTTTTTCTAAAAAAGATATAATTCTTAAACAATTAGATATTACAAAAATTTATTGAAATGAATATATGAGTGAACTTTCACTATCTACTGCCTTGGCCATGAAAGAGTTCTCTTCTCTCATGCAAATAACCCAATGACTCATTTT
Source organism: Senna siamea (assembly GCA_031216115.1). Taxonomy (NCBI): domain Eukaryota; kingdom Viridiplantae; phylum Streptophyta; class Magnoliopsida; order Fabales; family Fabaceae; genus Senna; species Senna siamea. The sequence continues at coordinate 5,288,654 of CM062357.1, forward strand.
GCATTTAATAAGCAATTTTAGAACCTTGAATGCTCAAATCATATCTGTCTGTACTACAATATTTTTTCCCTTTCACATAGTTCTTGCTCTTGTCTCATTTGAAGCCACTAGCTAAGCTAGGGATTGTGAATCCAAGTACTTGGCTAGCGATTAAGTACTGTTTCAGTTAGCTGATAGAACACTTGACATTTAATTTTAAATGTACATGAAATAAGAGAAGTTTATGTTCTATAATTTACAGGGCAGTTAATAGAGCACTGCTGGTAAAATAAGAATGAATATGACTCAAAATAGAATATTTTTGTTTGAGTCCTTTTCTAACAGCTATTAAGTTTACATTGTGCACGTGTGATTAATTTATGGCTTCATTACCTTGACTGTGTCAAGATGCATATCCTGCCTATCCTGTTTCTCCTCTTTACATTGTTGGAAAAGATAAGGACATGATTTAATTGAAATCAGAATCACTTGTATCAATTAGAGTTGAATAGACTTTAGAAAACCTATAGTATCTTACTAGTACCTCTCCTCGAAATTAATATGATTTTGTATGTTCTAATGGTTTTTATTTGCAAATGAAGCTGTGGGACATGCAAGAAAAAAAATGTATTGGAGTGTTGATGGGGCACACGGGGGAAGTGTGAAATCTATGTGCTCTCATCCAACTAATGCTGGTAATGGATAATGTTTTTATGTTATCTACATTGTTTTGTTTCTTGAAGCGTAGTCTGGATTTTTAATTGCTACAAGATGATATATATCACATTTACTACCTCCCAGGCTGCATTACATCAGTTCTTTATCTCAAGGATCAGGTTTCTATAGCTACTAATTATGTAAGGAACACAACCAACAGCAACGCTAAGGCTTCCATGCTTTTCTTGTGCAGCAGGTTGCAAGCACAAGGTTGACTAGGTGAAACAGATTCCCAATTGAAGGAACACAACCAACACCAATGACTTGCAAGAATATTTCAAGTAAAGAAGATTCCCAATTAGCAGATTTCAAGGATATTTCAAGTGAAGCATTATGTAGACTAGGTGAAAAGAAATTTTCTAGGATGACTGATAATGTTAATGATGAACAGATGAATGTTGTAGCAATTTTGTAATTTTTTTCCCTGTCATTAGGATTGGAAGTGTACTATAGTTTAGGATTGAATTTGTAGCAATTTTCAGATGTCATTGTATAACTGAAGTGATTTTGAGTAAAATAAAAGCTGATTTCATTCATTTACAGCTTTTACATCATGACAATAACGGAGAACTTGCCTCAAAATACGACATTGCACCTTTACAAGAATTGTTATTGTGCTACAAAATGCGTAATTGTTCATTTACAATTGGAAAATAATAACACCTAGTAATCTTCATACATTGTCCTAATGAACTTGGCTTGAAACTCCAATATCCTGCAAAGAAAGTAAAGAAACATTAAGGACACAATTCCATTTATCTCTTATATAACTTAAATTAATATACTCACTATAGATTGGTCACTTTGAGATACTGTGATGGTTGGTTGTGAAGTGGACCTCGAAACCCTTCTCTTCGGATGTCGCTCCTCAACCCAGTTCTTCATTCGCCTCTTCCTCTTAAGTCCAAGCCTCTTTTTGATGTCAGTTGGCTGCGACACCCCGATAACATTAGGTGAAATAAAATCATCTGGGAGCTCATTTGTTCTGTGCATTTTTTCCTTCCGACTGGTCATAACCATCTTGGTTGCTTCGTCTATAGCCTGACGAACTATAGAGAATTCCTCATCATTACCTGCGACCTCAGATGCAAGCTTGACAAAGTCTTGGCAGAGAGATCTATACTGAAGCGTGCGACCCAATTTTGGGTCTTCCTCGATCTCTTTTCCTTTAATATCATATATATTCCCAGTTCTTGCCTCCTTTGTCCACCTCTTCAATATATACATGTATGGAAGCTTCTTGACATCGTTCACATCGAGCACCTTTAGAGCATGGCAACACAATATTCCAATGCTCTCAAACCGCCTACAAGTGCAACCAACTGATTTTTCGTCATGATGAAACAAAACTTTCCACTCTCCTTTGTGATCAACCATGTTAATGAAATATTCAATAAATGGCTCACATTCCCTTCTTTCTTTAACACAGCAAGCATCCTTCAAATCAAATTGATTTTGAAACAAATCAAAGATGGTGGGCGTGTAAATTTTTACAAGTTGCTTTAACATGGGCGAGCTTGGGTTATGTAATCTCGGCAATCTTTCTTTTGCCTCGAATTCACATTTCAGCTCATTATACCTCTTGTCTTCAACTACCCATTCGAAATGTCTAAAAAATTAAAGAATATCAACATCCGGATTTAAGCACCTTTTTACATCTGCATTCAAGCTTTCACTGAGTTGCGTGCTTCGTATGCCTAATGTAAATACTCTCCTCATATGACAAGCTGCCCATTTCTCTTTCAAGGCATAAACTGCTCCTATCCACTTGTTTTCTTGGACATTATAGCAAGAGAGTAATTGACTCCAAGCCTCTTCGAAATCTATCTCTTCATCGTACTCATAGATACAGGCTTTGAAGTCTCGTAAGAAATGCGACCTGTGCTTCATCAAATTACCCAAATGCTTGATGCCATTTTGCATCAAATGCCATGTGCACAGTCTGTGACAAGTGCCAGGAATAACCTCTTGTATGGCCCTCATCATTGCTTGATCTTGGTCTGTGAAGATTGTTTGAGGCCTTTTATGATTGTGTGCCTCTAGGAAGGTCTCAAACAACCACTTGAAAGATGCTATTGTCTCATCATATAATAACGCAACACCAAAAATAACTGCTCCTCTATGATGATTGAAGCCTGAGAACAAAGCAAGCGCCCTGTGTGCGTTGTTAGTGCAATACGTTGTGTCCAGAGAAACAACATCACCAAAGTGACCATAGTCTAAAAGCATTCTTGCGTCGGCCCAAAATATGTTCGTTATTTATTCCTCTGCATCCATCTGATATGCATGAAAATAAGATGGATTGATCGAGAATTGCTCTTGAAAATAACCCAGTAAGCATCCTGCTTCCCCATACTCCAAACTTTTTTGTCGTCGAGTGCGCAGATAATTTTTTTGATCCAAACGTGTATATCCAAGATTCACGCGTCCTCCGACATGCTTGCTCATCAATGCAAAACTAGTTCTCTGTTGAATCCCAACGTCATCAGCAAGCTCAAGTTCATGTGCTTGGACATCAGAAACGTGTCGTTGAGATGTCAGCATGTGTGTAGTTTCTGCTAGGTGGAGTTCATGATTGTGCTCTTCTATAAATTCATTCACTACAAACTTCCCAATTAAACTACGAAGCAGAATTCTTAATTTGCAGTCAGTTCTAGTCTCAGGTCTTGGATTACTTACTAAATAACCCCTCTTGTCTTTTTCTCGTACCCCTTCTTTACTACATACAAATCGGCAAGATGTTATTGACCCATTCTTTTTGCTCTTATTTGCATAGTCTTTTCTAACACCAAAACCCATTTTACTACCATAATCTGACCAAAATTTCCAAGCACTTTCTATGCTATGGAATTCCATCCCCACTTTTGGCTTCCAATGAAGATCAATGTCAGTATTTTCCCTGCAATACATACAAAATTTTTTTATTACATTATTAATTTATTGATGATTGTACCCTATAGATATGTATATATATATTTAAAAATTGTTATAACAGCAAAAATACACAAGAAATATATGATGCAAATATAAATATGCTATATGCATAATGAGATGCAATTGGCAAAAAAACACAAATATATGCTTCCTCAGATAGGAGAAGTTGAAATTCAAAACTTGGGAATCAAAATGTTATATTCATAAGCTAATGTAACATTTTTGCATAGCAGAGGCATTTTCTGTGTATTAGCAAAAAATTCCTTGCATTAATGGCAAAGACAGACATCCCTTTCTAAAAAAAAACACAAATATATGTGCATAATGTGATGCAATTGGATCCAACCTTATCAACACAATCAAACTATATTTACAAATCAATTTCTTGGACAATCAAACTATATTTACAACCTTCGACATGTATTGTTAGCCAAATCAAACTATATTTCATACATTTCAAGCATCACCATCACCATACATTTCCAAATCAAACTAATGTTAGCCACCATACATTTCAAGCTTTTTCAGCATACCACGATGCCAAAAAACACTGCTGATGAAGACGCAGAGGAGACAGCAGACCACGATGCCGAAAAAAGCTGCTGATGAAGACGCGGTCGAGACGCTTCAATGCCACACGGTTCAAGATGCTGATGAAGACGACAATTTTCGACAGACCACAACGGCAGAGAAGGCGACGGCGCTGCAAACGAGACGGTGCCGTGAAGTGGACGCTGCAGGAAATGGCATGCGCTCACGTAGACGAAGAAGCTTGCTGATGAAGAAGGAGACGCGCGCGCGGGAATTTTACACATTGCCTTTTTTTGTTTTTGCTGCTAAACGAGTAACGACGTCGTTTTGCCTGCTAGAATTGAAAATTATACGACGAAACAGTGTCATTTTTGCCCGCGAAAAACCGAATTAGTAACGCAGCGAAACGGTGTCGTTTCATTATCTGCAAAAAAAAAAAATGAAATGCGACGAAACGGCGTCGTTTCGTCGCACAGCAGGGTGCCCAGCAGGGAGGCGCCCAGCAGGGGATCCGCTCGCGTTATAATGGTTCTGAGTAATCTCATAAAGATAATATATTTTTAATATAAAATATAAAATAAAATATTTGATATAAAAATATGGGGGAGAGAAAATAAAAATAATAAAATAAAAATAAATTAAATAATTTCATATTATTTAATTTATTATTCTAAAATTATAATAATTATTAGTTTATATTATATTTTAAAAATAAAAAAATGCACGTTTGTGCATGTAAATGTCCAATATCATATATAATTTTAGGTATCTTATCTTTTAATCTCTTAAATTATATATTATATGATACATTAAAATACGAGAGAATAAAGTTGACAAAGTCAATTCTCTTTGGCAGCATCATAATGTGTTCTCACATGATGTTATTATGATATAAACCACCACGTACGTGGAATATTTAAGATATAATTAATTATACTTTGAACAAAAATGCAAAGAATTCCCCTCAGTTGAATTAGGGGGTTAATTGTGCAGTTTATCTCTTTTTATTTTAAAAATTGACAAAAATCCCTATTAATATTTTAATTTTGTACAACATATATACTCTATACATTAACATTTTTATCTAAATCCTTCTCATGTCAACCAAAATTTGAGGATTACTGCATAAATTTGAAATTTTTGAGAGTCTTTTGTCAAACTAATTGAATAGAATAAATTGCACAATTCCAATAGCATTTTTTGACCAAAATAGTAACAAGTAATTGTGTATGTTCCATCCAAATAAAAGTCTAATAAGAGTATTTTATCAATTACTTTTAAAATTGTAGGGGATTTTTTTCTTTTTGACCTAAAATTATTTAGCATTTTAATACTTACATAATTACTTTTAGCAAAATTAAGACGAAAAACACCACAAATGGTGAAGTGAAGTAGAATAAAATAACTAGTAAATTACAGTAGCAGCTCTTGTAGTTTGGTTAAGTTACATTTAATAGCCTTATTGTTTCAAAATTTAACTTGTCTTTTTAACATTTGATCGATATGATATATATTAATTTTTTAATTTATTTTTTATCAATAAAATTAATTTTCATCAATATATATTATACATTTTTAATTAAATTTATTTAAATATATATTTTACTATTCTATTAAAAATTTTATGTTGGAACTCAATATTAATTAACTTGTTTTTCTTTATTGCTATATATATAAATATATATTTAAAAAATCACAGTATCTTATATTGTGCAGGAGAGTTAGACTCATTGATCATTGACAAAAAATATTATAGTAGAAGAGTTGCGAATGTATTAAACAAAAAGGTTATTAAGTAAAGTTTAGAATTTAGCCATATTTCGAGGTGTGTAAATGTAATTTACTGTAAAATAAAACGACAAATAATAAATATTTAAAACCCGAGGTGCATTTATAGGAAAATTTGAAGAGAGTCGGATGAGGCGCTTTTATTAATATGGCGTCCGGATTCTCTGCCGTAAGGCGTGCGGCGTCTCTAAATAAAAGTCTAATAAGAGTATTTTATTAATACCATAATTTTTTTAAATTAATTATTTAAAAAAATTTTATAAAAACAATAATAATTAATATAATAATATTAAAATATATTTTAACAACAAAAAAAATCACTACTAATAAAAAAATCGTCACTAAAAATCCTAACCACAGCTCTTACAACAAAGGATCCAAAGTTATTAATATGATGTACGAAGTAGGGATGACAATCACGGGGTGTGGCGCTTGTCTGTCCGTTATTTTCATCTTTATTTTTCACGTCGAAAAGGAATTTTTTTATTTTTTTATGAAAATTTAAAAACTATCGATATTTTTAAACTTAAAAAATTTAAATATCAATAATAATTCATCAAAATAATAATATAAATTTTTTAATATATATAAATATTAATAAAAATATTTAATTCTATCAAGATAACAAAAAATTAATTATAATTTTTAAATTTTTAAATAAATTAAAGAACTATAAAAGATAATTTTCAAAAATTTTACTATTTTTTAAAGTTACTTATTTTTAAAATTTTTTTTCATTAATAAACAGTAAAGAGAGAAGTTACAAAAAAAATATTTAAATAAATATATATACATTTAAAAATATCTATATAAACTTTTAGGGATGGAAACTCCACAAGAAAAGGAGCATGATCCTCAGCCCCATCTCCAAGTTTGCTTCAGAAAAATTTAATCCCTCATCCTCATCTATACGAAAAAAAATTCTCATATTCAAATTTTTAAATGAGACAATCCCTCATGGGGATTCCCAAATCAGAAGAATTTTGTTATCCTAGTAGTGGGCGAAACAATTCATTTTTCTTTATTGAAACTTCAAATTTTTTTTTTTTGAAAAAAAATGATGCGATCTAATTGGATGTAGCAATTTATTAGTGGAGTGAAATCAGTTTGAGGATAAATTTCTAATATTATTCTGTAATATTATGCCATATTTCGTTTTGTTTGTTTTTCTCTTATAGACCAAAAAAAAAACTCTTTTAAAAGCAGGCAAATGGTTAAGTTAATTGAAAAAATAAAAAATTATAAAAATTATAATCCTTCAAAAATACACTGTAATTTGTTTGGTGTACAAGAGAAAAAGAAAAAATTAACTCTTGCCAAACACAACATGTGTAATTAATAAAGAGGATTAGAACAATCTCTATGGCGAGTCCTTCCATAGTTCTATATGTTCAAATTAACTAAATTGTGAGAATTAAGTTTAACAAAGTTAACAACACACTTGTTAACTTACCTTAAAGATATAAAGAAAGGTGAGAGTTTAAAAGATAAGATATTGTATAAAAGAAAAAAAAATTTAGGTACCATTTTTAAATTTTATTTTTTTAAAAAAATTAACATGATTTATAACTCATAATTTTTTATAATTATTTTTATTTTATATTCTTTATTTTGATTAAAAAAATTTACTAACAAAATTATAAATAACTATATATAAATTTATTACTCACGATCAAATTCCACTCAATATTCCATTAGACTTCAAATATGTAATAATTAAAGCATCTTTCAAACTATCCTCGCAATTAACTACCGGATAACACATTCACAAAGAGTTTACAGCTTATAGCATACAAGTTTTAAAAATAGTTTAATACAACAAATTAAACATGCATTAGTTAATTTCAGGATATAGGGCGGCATAAATAGGCATTCATTAAAAAGTCTAGATCCCTGCCTAATTAACCTTAAAGGTCATATACTGTATCAAAGTCAAAAATAATTTCATCATCTTCTAAATACCTTTACACACACGCACACACACGACATCACATAGCATATATACTTCACCAGAAACAAAAAGTTTGATCAGCGAAAATGCTTAAATCTGTTCTTATCATCTTCCTATTCCTGCATGAGGTTTTCTCTTCTCCACAAGACCCCATCAAATGCACTTCAAACGACACAAACTGCACCATCACTAACTCCTATGGTGCCTTCCCTGATCGAACCACTTGCCGAGCAGCCCAAGCACTGTACCCAACCACAGAGGCAGAGCTGGTATCAATGGTGGCATCAGCATCGAAGTCCAACACAAAAGTAAAAGCAGCCACCAGATTCTCTCACAGCATCCCAAAGCTTGCATGCCCTGGAGGCCAAAACGGGATTCTTATAAGCACCAACAAGCTGAACCGTATAGTGAACGTTGACGTGGAAGCCAAAACCATGACTGTAGAGAGTGGCGTCACTCTAAGAGACGTTATCAGTGAAGCGGCCAAGAATGGATTGACTTTGCTTTACACACCGTACTGGTGGGGCCTAACCATGGGGGGCTTGTTGGCCACTGGCGCCCACGGGAGCTCGCTGTGGGGAAAGGGAAGTGCCATTCATGAGTATGTGGTCTCGCTAAGGATTGTGACGCCGGCGGGACCTGAAGATGGGTATGCTAAGGTTCGGAGTCTTGGTGAGTCTGATCATCAACAGCTTAATGCAGCTAAAGTTTCAATTGGGGTTCTTGGGGTTGTTTCACAGGTATATATATACACTTATATCTTATATAAGACCAGATTTATATGATTTTTTTTTTAAATTTTTGTTATCATGGAAAGAACAAATCTTGAGTGACATAAATAGTATGAATTATATATATGTCAGTTTGTTATTAAAAAACCTTAGCATAAAAGATATAAAATTTGTACTTGAATTTATTATATATATATATACATAAATATTGGTCTAATTATTGTTTTTGGATCAAAATTATGCAGTTAACCCTGAAATTAGAACCTATGTTTAAACGTGCTCTCACTTATTTGACCAAGGATGATTCGGATTTGGGAGAGCAATTGGTTAATTTTGGTAAAGAGAATGAGTTTGGCGATGTAATATGGTATCCAAGTCAGAAGAAAGTTGTGTATAGAGTTGATGGGCGTGTCTCCCTTAATCATACGGGTAATGGTGTCTACGACTTCATCCCATTTCGTCCCACTCCCACTGTTGAATTAGCTCTTCTCAGGGTCACAGGTTAATTGACTTGTTATTTCTCATTTTTGGACTTCGAATATATTATTAGATATTAAACGTGAATATATTTTTCAATGAAAATTTTAATTGCAGCTTTTTACATTGTCAAAAGTTAATTCTTTTTGTTAGATTCCTTATAACTAAAATCGAATTAATTACAAGTTGAATCTTTCTGTATGATCTTGTAATAGAGGAACTCCAAGAAGCGCTAAGGGATGCTAACGGCAAGTGCCTTGGCGCAAAGGCAGTAACCGGTGCGCTGAATATTGCTGCATTTGGACTCACCAACGACGGTACCGATCATCACTCGATACTGATAATTTCTACAAACACAGTACCATCACTAGTTTTTTCCTTCATCAATCAAAACAAGTTACATTCAAAATTCAAAAGCATTAAAAATTAAAACTTGTTAGTTTTTTCCTGCCACAAACAGGTTTAACTTTTTCCGGGTATCCCGTGATTGGATTCAACAACCGCATGCAATCGTCTGGGACATGCCTGGACAGACAAGATGACGATAAGATATGCCCCTGGGATTCCGCACGCCATTATAAGTACTTTTACGAAACAGCCTTCAGCATCGCCTTGTCTAACATCACCAGCTTCATCAAAGACGTGCAGAAGCTAGTTGAATGGGAGCCACAATCACTGTGTGGCTTAGAGCTCAACAATGGAATCCTCATGCGATATGTCAAAGCTTCAAGTGCCTATATGGGAAAAACACAGGATGCTGTGAATTTCGACATCACATACTACCGAAGCAAAGACCCATTGACTCCCAGGCTTTTCGAGGACATTCTGGAAGAGATTGAGCAGATGGGGTTATTCAAATATGGAGGATTACCCCATTGGGGAAAGAATAGGAACTTGGCCTTTGATAAAGTAATCAACAAGTATCCCAATGCAGACAAGTTTCTCAGTGTAAAAAATGAGTATGATCCACAAGGGATTTTCTCTAGTGAGTGGACAGATCAAGTTATTGGGTTGAAAGAAAGTGTGATGATAGTGAAAGATGGGTGTGCCTTGGAAGGATTGTGTATATGCTCAGAAGATAGTCATTGTGCACCAAGCAAGAACTACTACTGTAGGCCAGGAAGGGTTTATAAGGAAGCAAGGGTTTGTGTTTATATTGAAACAAATTTTAGTAAAGAAAAAAATCGGCAGAGTAACTCCAGAAAACTTAAGGGAGAGGATCCAAACTTGTCCTTAACAGTGGGAGGAGAGTGACTTGAAGGATGAGTTGTAATATTGGAGGACGAATTCTAAATCAAACGGGATTTCCATAAAGCGATTGTACAATTCCACATCTTATATGCGGTATTGATTAATTAAATAAAGAAGTATGCTTCTCATTTGTTCCAAAAAATTCCAATCATGAAATTTTTTGTATACTTTTTAATAATATTTTATCGATACTTATCAAGTCATTTAATCCAATTTTTCTTGTATTAATATTATGTTATTATTTTGAGGTTATTTTCTTATTTTGATTATTTATTAGAAATTATGTTATGTAAATTTTAAAAATCCTAATTTTAAAATGTTCATTATATAATGTAAATGAGGTAAAATGAAAAAGGCCTAAATATAACTTAAGATGAAGGCCCAAATCCTTCTTAATTATTTGGTGCCTAGCCTAGTCCAATACAGAAGAGATTTAACTAAACTTCGATAGGAGTACTGAACTCTTTTGAAGCAAGACACTTACTCCAAGCCCATCTAAGAATTGGGCCCAATCTTTTAGAGGCAAAAAATAATATAACCTTCAACAATGAATTGTAAAAGGAGGTTACAACAGTTTATTTTCATAATTAAAAATGAGATGGGTTTACTATTTTGTGTTTTAAAAAAATTTAAATGCCATTGATTAATATTAACAAAAATATACTCATTAACATTTTTCATTAGAAATTTGTGAAAGGCTTTATTTTTTGAATTTCAAAGTAGTGATTTAGTTATATTGTTGATAAATATTGGTGTTGAAAAATTGGACTAGACTGAAAAAATTAATAAATAAATTAAATAAATTGGTCAAAATTGGTTTTTGAATGATTTAATGGGTCTGAAAAGAATTGGTCAATTCTTCATGTATTTTCTAATCGTCTATAACAAGAAAGCCAAAAATAAAAAATCAAACATGAAAAAAAAGAGAAAAGAAACAAAAAAAGAAGATCAAGAAAAAAAAAAAAAAGAAGAGATAAGACTTGCAAAAGATAGAGAAAGACTTAACATAAAATAGAAAAAAATGATTAAAAAAAAGAGGAGAAGAATGAGGCATTAGAAAAAAGAGAGAGGTAGGAAAAAGAAAAGGACGTTTGCATTGAGTGAATTTTAAGATGAAAAAAAAAGTGTAATAAATAGTTTGTATATCATGACATACTTTTAAATATTTTTAAAAAATTGGTAAGTATTTTATTAATATATTTAAAAAATATAAGATATATTTTATATCATAATATTATATATAATATTTAATAATTTGTATTATTTAATTTACTATTTTAAAATATAATTATCAGTTTTTAAATTATTTTCAAAAATTAAAAAAAAATTAGCACATATTTTTGTGCATACTAAATTTTTAATATATTATAATAATTTTGAGATATTTTGATCATTAATTTTTAAAATTATATATTAAATAATATAACATAAAATAGGAGAGAATATATTTGCAAGACAGTATATATGCTGAACAAAGACATCCCTCCTCATGTTCACCAGATTGATGAGGTTTAATTTGTAAGAGGAAGTAGATAGTGAAATAAAGCATGTGTACCGTTAAGGAACCAGGTTGCTGACTACTTTGCCAAGTTAAGCCATGACAAGCCCATTCTTAAGCATTTTTTCACCATCCCTTTGGGCGAAGCCTTGTTCGCAGGAGAATTGAGAGGCGTCCTGCGTCTGCGTCTGCGTCGCCGTGTTGTGTAAGCTTTATGCTTTTCTTTGTTTACCAAAAAAAGAAAAAAGTTTTTCCTCCTGTATAGAATTACAACAACTGACATTCTGGAATTACGGTAAATGGCATTTCAAAATTACGATAAGTAACGCTCTAGAAATCTGACAGTGAAGTTCTACATTTTTTCACAATAATTTAATAAATATAAATATTAAAAAAATTTAAATCATTTAAAATTAATTTCTTAAACAAAATAAAAATATCTCAAAATTAAATCTATGTCAATCTAAAATCTCTATTGATTTGTAATCTACTTCAAATTATAATAAAATTTGAATTCAACATTCCATAATTTTTATATTAAGTTCTATAATTCGTAATATAATTATTAGTATAAGTTAATGTAAATGTTAAACATTATATTTAATAATACTAATTTAAAATCAATAATTGTGTTTTACTATTGGAGAATAATGATCATAATTCAACAATTTAAGTTTTTATATTTATAATGTCTATAGGACAAGTTCAACACTATAGGACGTATTAAATTTTGCATTATCAAAATAAAATGCTTATTTTGATTACTCTTTAATTAAGATGTATGAAATTATTTTTCCACCTCTTTTTATTTAATAACATCCTCCATATCTCTTCAATAATTCAATTTATTACTTATGTGTTTGTGTGTGTGTGTGTATATGATTCTTCATATCTGAAAATTCAAAAAGTCATCCTAAATACGTATCATATATATATATATATATATTAAAATATTTCTATTCTATTTTTGTAGGTTAAAAATTTATTTTTATTTGTCATATATATATATATAATTTGTCAAGTTAAGTTATACAACCGTTCATTCGTCTATTCATCAGTATTATTTAAAAAAATTGACCAATTGGACAAGCTATTATTAATTATTTTCTTACTTTATATTTAATATTAAAGAGTAACCTATGTAAGACTTAGTAATATAAAGAAGACATATTATGTTATAGGTGGCTGAAAATCACAATGATGAATTTCTCTTGGAATCACATCATACTGGAAAGACAGACGAAAGAAAGACAGTAAGTGTCTATAATTCGCTAAATTTTTTAGTTTGAGTTATTAACATAAACATTATTTGTAATTAAATATTAGCATATGCTAATTAATATAATTTATAGTGTTAACTAGCTGAACTTATTATTTTATAAATTATGACATGAACCATTGTGCATTTAGGATTCAAATACATTGATAGTTGAAAATAAAAGGAAAGATTTAATCTCAAATGGTGATGAGCGTATTGAAAAAGATTTGCCACTTCTTAAAAGAATTAAAATTTAGAAAAATGATCCTTAGTGCTTGGAATTATTCGAGTTGCCCACATTCAAGGTCAACATCATTGTTTATTTTGAGACCATTTTCGTATAACTGCATTCGTGTTTATTAATTTTGGATGTAGTTTTTGGGATTTTTATTGGATTAATGAAATTAAATTGTTAACTTTGTGTCCAAATCAATTTATCTCAAACATAGTTAATTTCTGATTTATTGTTTTTTTCAAGTTCTATGCAAATTTCACATTTGCCCGTACTCACTTTTTAGATCTGCATATGTCTTAAGAAAATAAAGAGTAAAATATGATCAATAAATGATGCATGAATACAGTTTTAGTTTATAATTTTTAATATAACTTGTAATACTAATTTTCTCTTAATATATATAAAGCTAAAATTATATTACTACAAAAATTTAACTTTTTATATTAATTTATATAATCTATCTATTATTGATTATTTACATTATATAGGTTCAAAATCTTTTTTGTCATAGTCTCACAAAATAGTATATTTTATCATATAACACAAAATAAACTATGTGATATAAGTAGAGGTTCAAAACAAGTTAGTTCCACCTGCATGGACGCCTGTCATGAGTCACGGGTTAAGTGGGTTGAATTAAATGGGCTCAATTTTTAACGAGTCAAAAATCACTTAATCCAATTTATATTAGTATTTATACAGGTTGATCCATTAATTCACAAGAATTTTTTTAAAAATTTCAAATCTTTACTTTTTTTTCTATAATGATTAGTAAAATGGATAAAAATATTAATTTTAACACATAAAATAGATAAATGATATAATAAATTCATAATTACAAATATAACACAATTTCAAAGTTATTAAATAAATGCAAATAAATAAAAATATAAAATAAAGTCTAACAAATAACAAATAATATAGGCTTTTTAAATTTTTTCATTTAGAATATTAAAATCTAGTCTTGTTGCATAAGTTGAAGTATCATTATCAATATCTTCAAAGTAAAAATTTAATTTTTAAAAAATAAAAAAAATATCCACAAGTTGCTTGTATAATAAGTGAGTTAAATGAGTCAAGTTACTTTTAAGATCAGTATTATACAAACTAAAAAAAATCAAAACTCAACCCACTTAATTGGTGGGTTAAACGGATCAACCTCGTATAATAAAAAGTTATAAAAGATGAGTTGATTAAATAACTTTATATTATTTAATTTATTATTTTAAAATTATAATAATTGTTTTATATTATATTTTAAAAATTAAAAAAGAAAGACATGCACAAATGACTCTAGAATTTCAACAAGTGACTCTCTAAATTTTTTTCACCATAATTTAGTAAATATAAATTTTCTAAAAAAATTTGATTCATTTAAAATTAGTTTTTTAATCAAAATTAAAAACAACTCGATCTTAAAAGATTGAAAGTCTTCTCTCATTCTTTTAATATCATATGAAATTTCAAGAATAAAATTTTTTAGATGATATATAAATAATATTTGAAAATATACAAAAATTAAAATAACAAGTATATCTTTTAAAAATATCACACCGGAGGATTGCGGTCCATAAAAATCATGCATGGCTTTATGAAAAGGTGACATGACATCTTTTATTAAAATTTAGATGAAAAGAAATTAATACATGATATTCTTTACGTAAAATAAAAAATTTAAGAAGTTTCTAAGTCAAATTTTAAAATTTATGGTATATATCTTAAATTTTAAAAGAATTTTTTGTATTTTAATCTAAGAATTTGAATAAGTTTTGGTATAATTTTATATTAAAATTTTTGTTTAACTTATGAGATTTAGATATATTGTTTATTTAAGATAATTTTATAGTTAATTTTATTTTTATTACAAAAAAATGATTGATAATATCTTTAGTTTTATGGTTTTTATAACTACTATATATTTGTTAAATTTTGATTTATTTTTAAAAAAGAATGTTTAAAATTCAAAAAAGAGAATATCATGTGTCTTATTTATTATTCAAAAAAGAGAATATCTTTAGAAAATCCTTTTTCTTTTTAAAAATTGAAAAAAATTATTTTCTTTAGAAAAATCTACAAACAAAGACATTATTTTAAGAAATAAAAAAATAATAAAGTAGAAAAATTAAGAGAAAAAAAGTGAGGCTCACATTTACAACTAAAATCACTATCACATACTTCAAATTTGGTTTTTTTATGACTCTTTTAGCCACTGTTTTTTTTTTCTTTTGTTGCTAAAAATGATCAAAATCATCAATCCTTACCCACTTATAAGTCATGGTTTAATTTATCTATCACTCGAACTCCGTGGAATTTAATTTTTGTCATATCTTTTTTCTCTCTCTTTTTCTTATATATTTTTATTTGAGTTATTTAATTATTTTTTTCACATTTTCAATAATAAATAATTAAAATAAATTTAAGATCATATTTAACTTTCTCAGAACTCATTTAAAAACTATTCCTTGGAACAAGTGTTATATAATGCCTAAAAAATTTCCATCACAATTAACTCTTCTAATGGATTTCCTAAAGTTATTAAGAAATTTTACATGCTCACTTTTTTTATACAATGTAGATAAATAATAAGATAAATTAAAAGTATCAAGATTTAAAATAATATATAAAAATTAAATACTATAACATGATTTTGACATTAATTTATCTTACTATCTAAAAATAAGAAATAATCATTCTTTTATTATATTTATAATTTATGTATTCTTTTTAAATTATCTTAGAAGAAATTTAATAAAAATATTTTTATTTTTTATTAAAAACATTAACCTATCAAGACCCAAACTAACCTATACAAGCATATTTTGGTTTGATTCGAATTTTATGATAAATTTTATAGAATTTAATAGTATCTTTTTTAATTTTTATATGAATTTTAGATATATAATAAAATTTCAATACTTATTAAAAAAATTTCATTATATATTTTTTTATGATATATATTTTATAAAATTTTTATTTTACAATTTAATTATTAAGAACATATATCTTTATGTAAATAATATTTTTGAATTCATATAATAATATTTTACGGGTAATCTTTGAATTTAAAAGATAAAAAAATCATCGTTATCATATTTTATATATATATATATATATATATATGTGTGTGTGTGTGTGTGTGTGTGTGTGTGTGTGTGTGTGTGTGTGATCCTAGAAATTTGAAATTGCAACAAGTAGAATAAGCTCTTAAAAAACTAGAAGTACATGCAAAAAAAAAAAAAAGGACTAAAAGAAATCTTTTAGTTTTGCCTCAAGTTTTAATTTTATCATTTAAATTTTAATAATTTTATTTTAGTCTTTTAACTTTAAAAAATTAATCAAAATTATTTTAATTCCTATAACTGTTAATTCATCTAATGAAAATGTTGAGTTTAAGCCAGTTTTAATATCTACATTTCATTATTATTATCAAAATTATCTCACTATAAATCTTATAAGTAAAATTGACTCAAACTCAACATTTAATATTAAATGAATGAATGGTGTTAAGAATTAAAAATTAATGATAAATAATAAAAGGGACTAAAATGAATCTTTTGCCTATACTTAAAATTTATTAATTTTAATATCTTTTTAACCAATTATATTTTTACGTGCAAACAAATTAAATAGTACCACAAAACTTAATAATATTATGATAAAAAATAAAATTATTTATTCTATTAAATAGTACCACCATACATTGTGCTAACTTATATTAATTCTTCCTTCTTGGGAAGCTTTTGTAAAGTGCTCAGATTGACAAGAAATATGAGAATTCAATTAAGTTTCACGGCTAATAACTTTGATGAGCTGAAAAAAATTTTAGAATGAATTTTGAAAATTGGTGATAGGAGCATTTTAGAGCCTAATGATGGAAAAATTGAAATCTAAATTCTAGAAGATTTTCTTATAAAAGACAGAACATCCTATTAAGGTTATTATTGATTTAACATATCCTTCCTTCTTATATCACTTCAATGACTTAAAATATTTTCAAGACAAAGCTATCATTTGTCCCACACTAGAGAATGTTGATGCAATAAATGAATACATGTTATCACTTTGTCTTGATGATAAAGAGATTTACTTAAGTTTAGATAATGTTTGAAAATGATATTCTAATATTGAATCTTCTAAGGATTTTTACACTACTGATTTCTTAAACAATATTAAAATTTTAGGGTTGCTAAGTCATGAATTGAGACTGAAAGTTGCCACCCTTGTTATGTTATTAAAAAATATTGATATATCATTGTTGTCGTACAACAAGACTAGACTAATAATTAATTATCTTAGTGGATATCTATAAGCTAAAATCATATTGAGCAACAATATTGGTGAGAAGGTTTTGATACTTTGAATAATAATTAATCAATTTGATTCAAGATTACCATTTCAGCTAGAGAGAAGATAATTTCTTTTGATTATTTTGTTTGCAATGACTATTAACAAAAGTTAAGGACGATCTTTGAAAAATGTTGCATTATATCTTTCATGACCTACTTTTTTAATCATGGACAACTATATGTGAAAATTTCTAAAGTAAGTAAAAGGGGTTTAAAAATTCTTATATGCAATAAAAATGGAAACATTACTAACTACTCAACATATAATGTGTTGTATGGGAAAATCTTTGAGAATGTAAAATAGGATATTTACATCATGGAGTTGTCCCACGCATAAAATACTTATGTTGAATTTACTAAGGTTGAATTAAGATTTTTTTTTATGTTTTTTTTACTTATAATGATTAACTATGTTTTTTTTTTTTTTGTATTTTATGATATTTCCACCATGTTAAATGCATGCATTATTAAATATATTATACAATATTAGTAATAATAATTTTTTTTATTTTTTATGTCTTAATATATAAAATAATATATTACTCTGGGGCATGAGCTCAATACTTGTTATAATATACTAGAGGCTTCACATGCGCAAATGTACATATTTTTTTCTTTAATTTTTAAAATATAATATAAAATAATTATTATTATAATTTTAAAATGATAAATTAAATAATAAAAATTTATTTAATCCATTTATTTTTTATAACCTCTTATTAATTTTATTTTCTCTCTCTTATTTCTTCACATCATATATTTTATTTTATATTATAAAATATATTATTTTATAAAATTATGACCAGAAGTGTCCAGAGTAATTATAATATACATATATATATATATATATCTATCTATCTATCTTTTGGCTTTTATGCATGTTATTGCTTATGTTTGATTAAAATTAATAATAAAAGTGACGCTTTGAATTCCATGTAACAATTTCAGTGCATTTTATTATTTATTTTTAAATTAAAATAAATTAAATATTAAAAAAATCATATTAGATAATTAAATATCAAAACATGTTGTTTTACTGTATCGCTTTGTAAATTTTCATGTTAGTAATAGTATTGAAAGTTTTATATGTCATTTAATATGGTAATTATGTTACTGACTATTCATTTATTTTTACAGTAAAAAAAGAGATGCAATTAAGATGATAATATCTATCAAGTTATATAAATTAAAGGTCTAATGATATATTATTTTGGTGTTAATAATGAATTCCAACTTTCAGTTTAGTTGTCATATATATGGTGTCCCTAGTGTTAAAGTTTAGGGACTAAATTGATGAACATCTCATAGTTTTTGGAGTCGAAAGTTTTTAGATACAATTGAGAGTAAAATAAAAAGTTTAGGGACTAAATTGATGAGGAACCAAAAGGGCACTTTTCCCTCATTAAAAAATATTATTAAAATTACATAAATGTACAACATTATTAGGCAAAACTTTCTCTTCCAAAGAGACATAATTACGAAATTTCATAATTCTATATATTTTGTTTTCCTATTTTTCTTTAGCATCCTAATCATTGTAATTG
Source organism: Senna siamea (assembly GCA_031216115.1). NCBI lineage: Eukaryota > Viridiplantae > Streptophyta > Magnoliopsida > Fabales > Fabaceae > Senna > Senna siamea. The sequence goes on from CM062357.1 coordinate 5,307,894, forward strand.
AAACAACTCTAATTTACAATGTTCATGTTTTCACAAATTCTATTACATACAAACCAGACACAACTTTTCAATCCAACTTCAACCTCCTTCTATGTTCTCTCTCTTCCAATGCCATAATCAACAATGGCAACCCTAACATCATTAACAACTTGTTCCTCTACTTTAGTGTCACCCTCACTGTCACCTGCCATGAGTGCATCACTATCGTTGAAGATCAAATAAAACGATGGTGCCTAGAATAAGAAGTTTGCAAAAGGGGAAGTAAACTTCACAAAAATTAGAGAAATTATTTGAATCAGTATAGTGCACGTCAGAGTTCTTAATATTTGATTGTAATGTGTTTCAGGAGCAGTTATCGCCACCGTTCCTTACTTTTGCGATAGAAAATGAGTGAGGGTGTTGCTTGCTAGTTGCAATATTATATATGAACTCTACCCATTCTTAATTCTACCCTATTATCTACTCCTCCAGTCATTTAATTAGACATTTCGGTGATTATGTCCCTTTGGATGAGAAAAGTTTGCCTGATGTTATATATTCCTATAACTGTAACAATTGTTTTTAATTATGTAAAAGTATATTTTTGGTCCCCCAAACTATGAGAATTTGGTGATTTTCTCTTTGGAGGAAAATTTTTTACTTAATATTGTACATTTATACAATTTTAATAATTGTTTTTAATTAGAAAAAAGTGTCATTTTGGTCCCCCAAACTATATAATGTCTATCAATTTGGTCCCTAAACTTTTTTTTTTTGCTCTTAATTGCATCAAAAAAATTTTGAGTCTATTTGCATTGTCAGCAATGAAGTCCATGTGAGGTGCCATGTATGTAGTTGCCGTTATTGATTTAGATGGATTTAGGGTGAAGGGAAAAATTACTAGCAATTGAACATTTTTAGGATGTAATTGAGAGTAAAAAAAGGTTTAGGAACCAACTTGATAAACACCCCATAATTTAAGGACTTAAAAAGATACTTTTGTCCTAAAAAAATTATGGTTATTTTTAACCCATTTAAAAATAAATTGAGAGTAATAGAATGGTAACAAGATAGAGGAAAATGAGCTAGAGATCTTGACATTATCTAAAGATAGATGGAGATTACAGGAAATTTCTCTCCATATTCCTCTTTGCGTCATATATATTGAGACTAATTAACTTAATTATTATTGTTTTAGTCTTATTTAAACCTTTCTTCAAGTTTAATTATACTCTAAAAAAAAATATATGTGTGATTCATATATGATTCTATCATTAGTGTAATAATATATAAAAACAAGATTTATTTGTCACACTCTAGAAATAAAAGGGTGACTGGCATCAGAGTCACTTAAACGATCGATGATCTAGTAAGCCGAAATAAAAGAAATTGGATACATATAATTTATGATATTATCATTCAAATGTCTAAGAGAATTCTACTGAACATTCAAGAGTCTCCCCTAAAACTTGATCATTTACAAATTTATACAATAATCCCAAAGCCTATATAGTAATTTAACTAGAGAGTTCGCTCTCAACTATAAAAATAGTATAACTATACAACACACACACATATATAGCGAATATAATAGATCCTATATGTGATCAAGGAGTTAGGTAGATTTTAAAATATTATTTTATAAAAATTTTAAATAAATAATAGCCCACGTACGAAGTGGGATCAACGAAAGGTAATGTAGTCTTGAACTACAAGGACAGAGACAAGTCGTAGCTACACTTCTATATGAAAAATGGCATAACAAGTCGTACAAGTTTTTTGCAAACCCTGGTATCACATAGATGATTTCATAAATGAATGTTTCAACAAGTAAATATCACAAATTAATTTATCAATCTATTCAAAATTAAATTCCTTTCTTGCAAGCTTATAGAATGTGTGTGTATATAAATATATATATATATATATATAATATAGTTAAGAAAATACATCAACAGAACCAAATAAAACATAAATGAGTACAAAGCTCATAAGAGTAAATTAACTATAAAAAAAAACACAAAGCTCATGAGAGTAATTAACCATAGAAAAACCTATAACTTATTATAATTTAAAAGAACATTTTTTTCTTGAAATTCAAATTTTTTTAAAAAATTTTACTTATATAATTTAGATAGATTCAATCTACGTGCATTACCAACACTAGGGGTGAACATAACTCAAATTAGACCAACCGAACCCGACCAAACCCGCTTAAATTGTTATACTCGGTCTGTTCGGGTTATGTCCCGCAGGTTGATACGGGCTAGATTTTTAAAAAGAGTCGGTCTACTTGGGTGTTTGGGTTAACCCAAATTGAACCGAATAAAACCCAACCCGCCCGACTTTGTCTACATCCCTAATAGAAACGGTGCCGTCCAGGTTTTAAAATGAAAGAGAAAATAAAAAATGTGTTTTGTGAGCGTGCTTTGCACTCTGCCACTATGAAGCTGAGGCAATTACGTCTGCCTTATGTCTCCTCATTTTTAAGTTCCCTCCAAATCTCCAACCCGTGCCCTAGAGTCTAGATTGAGATAGAATAGAAGATTGAAGAGTGAAAATATTGAGATATCGTGACACTGGACGGTTGCAGTGGTGGAGCTTGGATGTTTGACTCAAGTATTCGACTTCAGTTCATCTTCTTCATTCTTACAATCTCGGTCTCGGCAATCTCTGACTCTCACTCTCTGTTATTCTAATTTGATTGTAACTTGTAAGTAAAAGAATTCTCACACTCATATTCTCATAGACTTATACTCTGTTTTCTGATTTCTGACTCACTTTTGAGTTTTTCCATATCTGATAAAGAGGAACAAAATAAAAGGGGTATAATATCATCTTATTTTCTTTGCTTATTTGTTGTATCCATTCATTAATAATGAAACTAATGCAAACATTAAAGAAGAGATAATGAATACGTCCCTGTTTGGTGGAGCTTCGATGTTCAGTTTAAATATAATATATTGCAATCCTAGACCTCAGTTCTCGGCTTCTCCCTCTTTTATATATATATATATATATATAAAACCTTACATTTATATCCTTTGTCCTTTTCTAACTCAATGATTCACTACTACAGTAGACAAAAATATAATAATTATTTATTGATGCTAACAAATCCTCCACAATAAACTATATTTAATTTTGAAGCATGCATGAAAATTGATTTTATAATTTTGAATGTCATGTTTTTTTATAGTATTATTAAGTAAGAAACTAAGCATCATTGCACCAATATAAGAATAAGACCAAACATTTTTTCACTGCATGATTTGACATCTGAACTTTTGTGAAGTAAGCACATTAGTGCAAATCATGGCAATATATGCTTTACCATAACTTGTACTTTAGTCCATCCTAAAGATAGAGTTAATTAGTTCACAAATTTATTATTTGAGTACATGATACTAGTTGAAAAGACAAACATAATGCTAGTTGAGACTTGAGATAGTGATTAAACTAGTTAATAATTTTTCTATTCTAAGAAAATAATTAAGGGTGAATTTTTTTTATAAATAATTAATTTTGCAAATGCTTCTTTAATTTAACAGCTTTGTTGTGATGGCTGGAGATTCTTCAAAAGAACAAGAGACAACTCAAGAACAAGGGGATGATTCTAAAAAATTAAGTGGCAAGAAGGGAAAAAAAAGAAAAAAGAAAGCCCCCTACAAGTGGAGCTCAAAAGACTTCAATGGCTTGGGATCACTTCACTAAAGTTATGGATGATGAAGAAGAACATATTGCTGAATGTAAGCATTATGGTAAAAGGTATAGGTGTGATCCTAAATTTCGTGGGACTTCTAATTTATTGCATCATTTGTCTAAATGTACTAAATATATATATCCTTATGCATTAAAAGATTCCAAACAACAAGTGCTTGGATTTGAACCTAAAAAAGATGGTGGAGGAAATAATATGATTAAAACCCCACAAGTTTATGATGTAGAAGAATGTTGAAAAGCTTTAGCAGTGTTTGTTATTGCTGATGAGCAACCATTTAAGGTTGTTAATGGGATTAGATTTAAGTATCTCTATAGTAGGCTGCATCCTCAATTTCATGTTCCTTGTTGTTTTATTGTGGTTAGAGATTGTTACCAACTTTATTTGGATGATAAATTAAAGTTGAAAACATTTCTTCAATCTAATTGTGCTAGGGTATGTCTCACTGCTAATTTTTAGACTTCAGTTCAAAATTTAAACTATTTGACACTCACTGCACATTTTGTGGATAATGATTGGAAGCTTCAAAAGAGAATTCTCAATTTTGTCTAACTCCAAATCATAAAGGGGACATTATTGGAAAGCATGTTGAGAGTTGCTTGAATGAATGAGGGATTCAAAGAGTTTTTACTTTAACTGTGGATAATGCTAGCTCGATCTAATGATGTTGCAATAGGACACATGAAAAAGAGAATGAAGACTACAAGTAATTTAGTGTTGGATAGTGATCTTATGCATGTTAGATGTTATGCACACATTCTAAAATTAGTTATTAGTGAAGGTTTGAAAGAGATGCACTCCTCAATTGCTTCTATTTGTAATGTTGTATGATTTGTTAGATCTTCTCCTTCTAAACTTGCAAAGTTCAAACTTTGTATTGAGCAAGAACAAATTACTTCTCAAGGTCTTTTATGCCTAAATGTTTCAAATAGGTGAAACTCAACTTATTTAATGCTTAAAGCTGCTTAAAAGTTCCAAATGGCATTTGAAAGGCTAGAGGATGATGATAATACTTACATTGATTATTTTGATGAGAAGACTATTAGTCCCTCTAATCATGATGATTGGAAAAATGCAAATGTATTCATCCAATTTTTAAAAGTATTTTTATTATGTGACTTTAGAATTGTTTGGTTCTTTATATGTAACTTTAAATTTGACCTTTCCTTAAATTTCTTTAGTTCAATGTGAGTTATTGAAATATGTTTCAAGTGATGACCCTTTTGTTGAGTGGGATGGCAATTGAAATGAAAAAAAAAAAGTTTGACAAGTATTGGGGGAAGGTGGAAAATATGATCCCTTTGTTGTTCATCGCTAATGTGCTTAACCCTAGGTATAAGCTTGCTTATTTGAGGTAGTCATTTGATGATATTTATGGTTTTGTTGCATCTATTGACATGATATCCAAGGTTAAAGTTGATTTAGAAAGATTGTATCAATGGTATTGTCAGTTCTATAAGCCAAAAAATTCCTCTAATATTAAGGGACAATCTTCAATGTCTATGGGTATTATCAATCAAGATGTTGAAAAGGATAAGCCAACTCAAAGGGTATAGAAGCGGCTTTTAAATCACATCTAAGGGAAAAAGGCTCTATTAAAGCTAAGAATGAAGTGGAAAGGTATTTGGCTAAAGCTATTGTAGATTCTGATGACACTTTTGATGTTTTAGATTGGTGGAAATCTAAAGTGTCTAAGTTTCGAATACTTTCTTGCATTGCTCGAGATGTTTTAGCTATGCCTTTGTCAACTATAGCTTCTGAGTCAACCTTTAGCAGAGGTGGTCGAGTTTTAGATGTATTTAGGTCATCACTTTCTCTAAAAATGACTGAGGCTTTAATTTGTGCACAAAATTGGCTAAGACCTACTATATTCCAATTTGACATTCCGGAGATTGAAGAGATGAATCAATGTGAAAAGAGTGAGAAAGGTAATAAATTTTTAGTTTATATAATAATTTTTATCTCATTAATTTAAATTTTGTGTTTATGTAATTGTTTTTAATATTTTGCAGAACTTGGTTATGCTAAACATGTAGTTGGCCACTTTATGGAAAAGGATTAACAACCTATGGTTGTTGGTTAGGTTCTTGACATCTTATGGTATATGACTTATATATATATATATATTTTTAATCATCTTAATTTAATTATGTTTTTATAAATATATTTTTATTTATAGGTTTTTGGAGATGGCAGTGACAATATTCATTATTTTGAAGCTTATGTCATTCTTTTTGTTTTGGCAATTGGGAATAAAAATGAAGGTGCCTATGTTTTTTTATTTGGCATCTTGAAATGATTTTTCTTTTTAGGTACAAGGCATCTTATAAGATAGGTGGCGGTGGTACAGATGTATATGGTTAATATATTGCACAGTTGATAGTTAATGCTTGATTAAGTGTAAAGGAAAGGTGCCTTTTATTTTGTTACGAAGCACCTTATATATATCAAGATTCAATTGTATAGGTGTAACAGTCCAGCCGCCCACTTACAGATATTGTTCGCTTTGTCCCACCTCTGTGGACTCACGATTTTGTCCTTCCCCAACCTAAGGGGGGAAAACGCGTCTACAAGGGAGAGGTATTAGGGTTTAGGGTTTGTCCCACCTCTGTGGACTCACGATTTTGTCCTTCCCCAACCTAAGGGGGGAAAACGCGTCTACAAGGGAGAGGTATTCACACCTTTATAAGGCATGCTTCGTTCTCCTCCCCAATCGATGTGGGACTTTACAATCCACCCCCTTTAGGGAGCCCAGCGTCCTCGCTGGCACACCGATCTGGGCCCCAGCTCTGATATCAAATGTAACAGTCCAGTTGCCCACTTGCAGATATTGTTCGCTTTGTCCCACCTCTGTGGACTCACGATTTTGTTCTTCCCCAACCTAAGGGGGGAAAACGCGTCTACAAGGGAGAGGTATTCACACCTTTATAAGGCATGCTTCGTTCTCCTCCCCAACCGATGTGAGACTTTACAATCCACCCCCCTTAGGGAGCCCAGCGTCCTCTCTGGCACACCGATCTGGGCCCCAGCTTTGATACCAAATGTAACAGTCCAGCCGCCCACTTGGAGATATTGTCCGCTTTGTCCCACCTCTGTGGACTCACGGTTTTGTTCTTCCCCAACCTAAGGGGGGAAAACGCGTCTATAAGGGAGAGGTATTCACACCCTTATAAGGCATGCTTCGTTCTCCTCCCCAACCGATGTGGGTGTTACAATAGGTCTATATGAATTCTAAGTTGTAAAGGAATTAAGAGATGCACTACTTTGAATTATTGGGAATTGGGATGCAAAACATTAGTACATTTATGATGATTATTATTAAAGGTGCATTTGAATTATTATTGTATTGATTTTTATTTATTTTTGTTTATCATTTTATTGAAATCATTATATTAGAGAATGGAATAATTTTAGTTGACAAAGTTACACTATAAAATGATTTATTGTCATCTAAATTCTTTATTTAAATTTAATTTGACAAATAAAGTAAGTCTAAGTCAAATTACGATTTAAATAAATATACAAATATACAATCATATAATAAATATAAGTGCTTTTAAGTTTTAAGGACATATGACATGAGACATTATATTACATTTTAACAATGTAATATTTTAATTGATTATGATTAATAAGATAGTTGAAAAAATATATATAGATATGCATGTAACCTAATCAACCTGACCCGCCCTAAACCCGAATTAACCTGACACTTTCGGGTTCAATGAAGTAACGGTCGATTTTTGGTTCCCATATTTTGGACTCGAAGACCAGTCAAGCGGGTTGGTGACCCGACAACACCTAACCTAACCTAATCGCTACTCACCCCTAGCTAACACATGGGGCTAGCAATACCCTTGCTAGTTGGGGTATCTAAGATGCACCAAAGGCTAATGAATACTTCCATTAGCTATAGGGTTCTGTATCAAATAATTTTTCAATAAAATACTCTAAATACATATTAATTTAAATTCACTAAATCACTTCACATTTTCAAAATTAGAGTAAATAAATAACAGATATCCACCAATTGAAGCAAAATGCATAGAATTATTTCAATAATATGAACTCATAGAACAATAATTTTATAAAAACTAAAGATATAATTTAATTTTAAATATATTGTAGCATTATGTGTAATATTCATGTCTAAGATAAGAAGCAAAATATCATCCCCCATAAGGAGTTCATCAATCGGATAGTGAACCAGAATAAAATTATAGAAATTTAGTTTGTTCTCCATATTAAGCTAATAGGCTGAAATTCATCACACTTGCTTAAAGAATGTAAAAGGATGTATAGTAAGTATTATCCACTCACACATAACCCAAACACAACATATATATATATGCTCCACAATTCTTCAATTAGACGTCTATGCTAGGTGCATCCACCGAGGTTCCTGAATTTGTAAGTGTCATTGAGAAATCATTCCCTCTTTCAAATAATTTACTAACATCTCTTATTTAGCTAAGTCTCTTAATAACCATGATAAAATATCATTCAATTTTTCTATGTTCCTTTATAAGTTGCAACTCTAAAACTCAAATAGATTTATAAAATTTAAGTGCTAACTTATTTTATTTATATTTTATATTTTTATTTAATCCAAGAATTAATTCTGCAACATCTTACTTTCTCACATTATAATCCAAAATTCCTAACCATCATTATAATTTACAAAACAAATATTTCAATTAAAAATTGCCTTTGGGGAATAAATTTGACAAACCAAAGAGTGTAGAAATCTCCTCAACACTTCAATTGAAGCTTAGAAATCACAATCTAAAAATCCCAAAATTTGAAACCCTCAATAATCCACTACCAAGCAAAATGAGGCAAAAAGAATGAATGTGAGGAATAATAACTTGCAAAGAAGGATTAAGAGGAAGGAAGAAGTCTCAAACTAAAAAAAATGGAGTTTAAGCTCACTTCGTTACCATTTTCATGGTATCACCATGTTGAGAGAGAAAGATGGATTTGAGGAGAGAGAGGAATGCCATTGTTGGTCAGTGGAGAAGATGGTTGGTGACTTTTTATGGCGACTGATGATGGATTCCGACGAGAGAGAGTGAGAGAGATGGAAAGAGCTTCACTTTAGAGAGAATGAGTGGGAGAGGAAGAGAGAAAGAAAAAGAAAATGTGGGGGTGAGGTGTAGTGTGTGTAAAGAGAAGAGAAGAGAAAAGGGAAAAGAAAAGCAGAAAAGCAAAAAAATAAAAGGAAAATAAAAGAAAATACATGAGGAAAAAAATGCATGTATTAATATTTTAGGTATCTAAAATTAATCTTTATCCAAAAAAATTATAAAAATAACAATAGCTCCCAAGAATAATTTTATATCTAAAAAATATTTATTTATTTTACTTATTTTATATTTAATTAATTTTCTAAAGATAATAAAATACTGGATTATTACATTATCTACAAAAAATTGTATTAATTAATAAAAATACAAGATAAAATTATAATTTCATACAAAGTTAAAAGAACAAAAGGATTTTTCTGTGATGACCAAAAAAGTCGTGATTGAAAATTTACCATTTGTGGTGACATTATGTGTTACTCAAATAATGACAATATTTGCCACCTAAAAAAGTCTTTAGAGATGATTTTTTTATTGACACGAAAGACTCTTTGATGGTGACATATATAAAGTCATCATTAAAATATTTTTAATAACAACATAAGAAGTTACCATCAAATGACTTTCAAAAATGACATTTATAAAGTCGTCACCAAAGAGTTATTAGTGTAACTATCAAATATCAAAAATGACTTTTAAAATTTTAGTTCAACATACCCATTACACCTTTTTTATTAGCCCTATTGGTTAACTAGCTTTGAGAATAGTAACATATCTTCTCTGCTTGTTGTTAATATAAGAGACATATATATATATTAATTAGTTTTTCATAAAAATTTTATTAGATGTGGTCTTAGTCAAAATAATGTTAGCTATTAAATATAGACACCTCATCTAATAATAAAAATTTAAACTTTAATTTATAACATGAGAGATTAATTCTTTTTACTAGACTCAACCTTTATTCGTTAAACATTTATATATTTTAACTCTTAGTAATCTTGTAGATGCTACCTCATGAGCTCTTCAATAAGTTCATGTTGCATGTTTATTTGCCTTCTAATAATTTTTTTTACCTATTAAAATTAAATTATACCCTTCCATCTTCTATGATCAAAGTATGAGTGTCAAATGGTCGCAAATTTTGTTAGTCTTTTCAGCTTGTTGATAATTAAGTATATATCTGACTCCTAAATAATAATAAAGTGGATTATCTGCCTCCTTTAATTTGATAATTAAGTATCACCAAATTTCTTAGCTATATTTTTTTTTCTTTTTTTTCATAGGTATATTTTATTAAAGACAATTTTATTTGAGATATTATTGAATATTAAATATAAGTACCTCTACTAACAAAAATTTAAATTTTAATTCATCATATTAACACATTATCAAGAACTAATCAATTTTATTAGATTTAATTCTCGTTGATAAATTTGTCCTTAGACTTAGAACAAGATAATTTTTTGTCCTTTTTCAAGAATAAGTTCATGAATATTTTGTAATGCCCCTATCTAGTCTTATTGTTAATTCCAATATCAAAAGATAGGTTCGATACATTATCCTTACCCTTAATTTGATTAGTGTCTGAGCAGTTATAACATTCAATTATATTAAGTAGATTAGGTTTGGGATCCTTTACTCAGAATAAAAACTTACATGCACAGCGGAATAAAAATACTACACTATACAACGAAAATTAAAAACCTTCATGTAATTCAAATAAATACAGGTCCAATAATTTTCATTACATGCTGATAAGTCACATCCTTGGATATACGAGATATACGAAGTACCCAACCATCAGAAGTTAGGAGACAACAGGTCTGTCACTCAAACTCTTGTATAAATAAAGGATGGTCTGGTCCTTTAGATATTTGTTTCCCCTGTATATCCCAAATATAACTCATGTATACGGTCAACTATTGTCCTATTCTAAATCAGACCTAGCTAGGACCTAAAATAGGGGATTACAAAAATCATACTCAATCAAAAAGAGATCATACCTCGCGCCTTTACGCTGGCGTCAGATTCGATACATATTAGCACATAGATGAGAAACACAAATTTTTCAGTAGCTCAGCAATTCATAGTTTAAAAGAAACTAATATGTACCAGGGTGTAAGCACTAAAACATTCTATCTACATCCTTGATTTTAGGTGTAATATTACACATAACTGTAAACTGGCAATCATTGCATGATAAATTTAGAAGTTAACGAAGATTACATATCTTTTTAAATAACACGTATTCTTATAAGCTTAATGGTTTATTATAGAATTATCATAGTGTTTATGCGTGTTACGTGAACACTAGGTCACGGGTGCGGAGCACCTTTGGCCACACCTCCCTAGGTCATCCGTGTGAAGCACCTTCGGCCACACCTTGTAATTTGTGGACACTCGACCACGTACATAGCGTAATCATGAGCACTAGGTCATGGGCATAAAGCACCTTTGGCTATATCTCGCTAGGCCGCCCTTGTGGAGTATCTTTGGCCACATCTCGTAAATCGTGGACACTCAGCCACGTATAGAGCATAATCATGAGCACTAGGTCCCGTGTGGAGCACCTTTGGCCACACCTGGTAAATCGTGGACCCTCGGCCATGCATAGGGCATAATCAAGAGCACTAGGTCGTGGGCATGAAGCACCTTTGGCCATGCCTCGCTAGTCACTGTGTGAGCACCTTTAACATTTCTTATGAAAAATTCAATATTTAAGGAATAGTTTCTATTTTCCTTAGAAATAATTTTTAAGGTAAATTTTCCTATATAACTCTAATAATCTCAATATTGATTTCCTTTCTTGAAAGTTGATTCTAATGTACATTTTTCTTCTAAGAATTTCAATAATTTTGATAATAATTTTCCTTTTCTTGAAAATTAATACAAATGTGTATTTTTTCTTCTAAAATTCCAACAACTTCAATAATAATTGTCTTTTCTCGGAATTTAATTCTAATGGGCATTTTTCCTTCTAAAATTTTAATAACTTCAATAATAATTTTCTTTTCTTGGAAATTAATTCTAATGTGCATTTTTTTTTCTTATAAAACTTCAATAGTAATTCATAATAAATTTTCGTTGCTTGGAAATTAATTCTCATATATATTCTCTTTCTAAAAATTTTAATATTTTTAATACTACTTTTCTCTTTCTTGGTATTAGTTCTATTGTACATTTTCTTTATAGGAATTCTAATAATTTTCTTAATAATTTCCTTTGCTTGGAAATTAATTCCTATGTATATTTTCCTAGTAATTTTCCATAATCACATGCATTTTTACTAGCAATCATAAATGTTCAATAACCTCATTAATTTCATTATGGAAATAACAAGTCCATTACAATACTAAGAATAGTAAACCAAACCATTAAATAAATTTCTAAATCTAAGTACTCTCATGATCTCAAGGAAGCAATAATTTAGAGATTAGCATTAGCCACCTTCCATCCTTATCATGCAAGCTCCATTAAATTTTTTCCTAAATCAAGAGTGTAGACATGGTTCAAATTCCATGGAAGCTATATCGTTGAACATGCATACTCAATCATGGAATAAGAATTTAACAAATTTCCAAACTATCTTGAAAGTGGGTTAGAGAAAATATTCTTGGTCTTTCCTTTGATTTCCTTGGTTTTTTCCTTGAGTTCTTCTTTACTTCCTCCTTCCTTGATCTCTCAATTCTCTCTTGATGCCTCACCTTCTCCCTCTCTTTTCTCCCTTCTTCTTTTCTTTCTCTCCCTTCCCTTATTTTCAAGTGTGGAGATTATGGTATGCCTCCCTCTTTTTTTTCTTTCATTTCCTTATTTTCCTTTTTGGGTTGCTTGTAAATTGGTTTTCCTTCTTTTTTTTCTTCTTTCCTATACATTAGGTGCATCCCGCTAGCCACTAGTTTTGTACAAAATTCTACACCTATTAGATTGCTTGTTGCCTTAGTATTCATTTTCTTGCAAGTTTACATTTTCCCACTTTCACAAGCAATTTTAGTACATATATATATATTTAATTCTCTTCCCACTTTCCATTTCCTTTTCTTTCTCTTTTTTTTTTAAGAAAAGTATGCACACTTTTGGATATATATATGCACAAAGTGTACTTGCAAGTACACTTTGTCTTTGCTTGCACACTTAGTATTTTTCTTTCTTACAAGTTTAGATTTGTCCACTTTTACAAGCAACTAACCTTTACAAGCAACCTTGATATTTCTTTCTTTTTTTTCTTTTTTCTATTCTCTCTTTTCCTCCCTCATTTACATGACACTTACACACACCTATATATTTTTGTTGCATTTCATTTTTCTTCTTACTTGGTACTTAGGCTAGGTAAATAAAGAAATCAAAGAATTAATTCTAAACACCAAATTTTTCTTCTTTAAAAATAATTCATCTAATTAATTAGCAAGCAAGTAATTCAAACTAATTAATTAAATAACACTATTAATTTAGGCTAATTAAATTATGGGATGTTACATATTTAATTATTGGCTGAAACTGAATTATATCATACCTTATGTTTTTTTAACTTTCATATAACTGATCCCTCTTTTAATTGTTAATTATGCCAAGGGCATTTAAAATTTGTTTTAAATATAATCATGCGTGTGAATTTATATATAAATTAATTTGTCAAAAACCAGGTTTCACCATTTTTCCAAAATACAAACCACAGGAAATACACATTATTTCTACAAAAATATCAATTAGTAATAATGTCGATTCTATCTAGCAGTGGCAGCAAATGCTTCAACGTACCGTTCCCTTAATTGCACATGAAAAAGTTTAATAACGTATGGGTAGAAGATGCCTTAGATTCCAGCCAGTACTGTTCATATGAATTTCATATATAGGTGTTATAATGGGGAGCGGAACCCCTGCTGGGCGCCCTGCTGTGCGACGAAACGACGTCGTTTCATCGCATTTCATTTTTTTTTGCAGGTAATGAAACGACGCCGTTTCGTCGTATAATTTTCAATTCCTCGCCGAAAGCGTCACAGCTCTTTCTCCTTCACTGTCTCTGTAATTCCCAATTTCAGAGAGAATGGATTAATTCCTTTCTTACTTCTCCTTCATGGCTTCCACCTCCACTACACAACCATGTCCTCACACTTCTTCAAGACGACGTGACGACGATTCCGATTTCAGTCTCAAAGAATGGGCCGCAAAAGCTCGAATCTCTCGCGACAACGCTAATTCCAGAAGGTTCTCTTCTTCTTCATACTTTTGTGAAGACACCAGATCCTTTAGATCCAACTTCACCGTCTCCAGCACTGCTTCTTCTCCTGGATACACCTTCAAAGGTACCAAATATTATTAATAAATTAATAAGAAATAAAACTCATATAAAAACAATTTCATTCTTGCTTTTGTTTTTCCGTTACAGATGAAATAGACCCTTCCACCTACTCTTTCACGACTGCTCTTAAAGGTAATTGTGTCAATTTGAGTTATGAATAAATATTAGTGTAGGAAATTTGAGAATACTGAATGGGGTGTGGTATGGTGTGGTCTAGTGCAGCATTGTAAGCAAGGTTATTAGGTTGTTATCAGAGCTGAGAGTGTTTATCACCACCAGAAGGATTTGCTTTGAATTCAAAGTGGAACGAAGCAGAGAAGTATATATGCAATCCACTCTCGGGGAAGGTACCATTGGAATGTTTATCTGCTAAAACGCTCAGTGGAAGGTCGTTCTGATACTCAAACTAATGTAATCACTATGTCTGATCCTCTTGTTTATTCTTCTTCAACTTCAACCCACCATTTTCAAAACAAGCCATCATCAACGAATTACACACCACAACATGTCACTCCTCAATTCCCAATTCCAGGTTCATAAATCATAATTTATATATATATATGTATATATATATAACAATTTATTACTAATGAATTCTTCTTTTTTCTATTTAATTTTTCTGTATGCAGAGAAGAAAACAGAGGGGATGACAAGAGATGTGGGCACTCAAAGTACACCACCATTTCTGAGTTCGAGCAGTCCAAGCCCTGCTTTAACTCCACCTATAATAGAGAGGTCAATAATGTATGCGTGTGAATGTGAGTCTTTCATTTTTTTTATGATTTTAATCAGAATGAGTTACAGGGAAGAATTTTTTTTTCCTTAACATCTTTGGGTTATTGTTAGATTTCTTGCCTAAGTGGGAATCTTGATCATTTGCTTGTTCTTGGAAAAGGCATAAAGTTAATCAAAACTTCATGTGTTTTTGAGAAAGGGATGTCTGTCTTTGCCATTAATGCAAGGGAATTTTTGCTAACACACAGAAAATGCCTTTGCTCTGCAAAAATGTTACATTAGCTTGTGAATATAACATTTTGATTCCCAAGTTTTGAATTTCAACTTTTCCTATCTGAGGAAGCATACACAAAAGTAAACTTCACTTTTAAGAAAAATAAAATAAAATGAAATGAAATTATCTTTTTTAAAAAAGAAAAAGAAAAAGATGAAGAAGTACCCTCATGCCTAGGTTGCATTTCCCTAGTTAAGAGAATCCAAAACTAAATGTCCTTTAATGAGATTGTACCCTTCCATAGTGGGGCACTTGTAGAGATATATTGGCCCCTCTATGTTTCATATGCACATGCCTACTCTTGTCCCTTCATGCCATTCCCTCAAGTAGCATCTATTTATTTTTTTTCTAAAAAAGATATAATTCTTAAACAATTAGATATTACAAAAATTTATTGAAATGAATATATGAGTGAACTTTCACTATCTACTGCCTTGGCCATGAAAGAGTTCTCTTCTCTCATGCAAATAACCCAATGACTCATTTTGCATTTAATAAGCAATTTTAGAACCTTGAATGCTCAAATCATATCTGTCTGTACTACAATATTTTTTCCCTTTCACATAGTTCTTGCTCTTGTCTCATTTGAAGCCACTAGCTAAGCTAGGGATTGTGAATCCAAGTACTTGGCTAGCGATTAAGTACTGTTTCAGTTAGCTGATAGAACACTTGACATTTAATTTTAAATGTACATGAAATAAGAGAAGTTTATGTTCTATAATTTACAGGGCAGTTAATAGAGCACTGCTGGTAAAAAAAGAATGAATATGAATCAAAATAGAATATTTTTGTTTGAGTCCTTTTCTAACAGCTATTAAGTTTACATTGTGCACGTGTGATTAATTTATGGCTTCATTACCTTGACTGTGTCAAGATGCATATCCTGCCTATCCTGTTTCTCCTCTTTACATTGTTGGAAAAGATAAGGACATGATTTAATTGAAATCAGAATCACTTGTATCAATTAGAGTTGAATAGACTTTAGAAAACCTATAGTATCTTACTAGTACCTCTCCTCGAAATTAATATGATTTTGTATGTTCTAATGGTTTTTATTTGCAAATGAAGCTGTGGGACATGCAAGAAAAAAAATGTATTGGAGTGTTGATGGGGCACACGGGGGAAGTGTGAAATCTATGTGCTCTCATCCAACTAATGCTGGTAATGGATAATGTTTTTATGTTATCTACATTGTTTTGTTTCTTGAACTGTGGTCTGGATTTTTAATTGCTACAAGATGATATATATCACATTTACTACCTCCCAGGCTGCATTACATCAGTTCTTTATCTCAAGGATCAGGTTTCTATAGCTACTAATTATGTAAGGAACACAACCAACAGCAACGCTAAGGCTTCCATGCTTTTCTTGTGCAGCAGGTTGCAAGCACAAGGTTGACTAGGTGAAACAGATTCCCAATTGAAGGAACACAACCAACACCAATGACTTGCAAGAATATTTCAAGTAAAGAAGATTCCCAATTAGCAGATTTCAAGGATATTTCAAGTGAAGCATTATGTAGACTAGGTGAAAAGAAATTTTCTAGGATGACTGATAATGTTAATGATGAACAGATGAATGTTGTAGCAATTTTGTAATTTTTTTCCCTGTCATTAGGATTGGAAGTGTACTATAGTTTAGGATTGAATTTGTAGCAATTTTCAGATGTCATTGTATAACTGAAGTGATTTTGAGTAAAATAAAAAGAGATTTCATTCATTTACAGCTTTTACATCATGACAATAACGGAGAACTTGCCTCAAAATACGACATTGCACCTTTACAAGAATTGTTATTGTGCTACAAAATGCGTAATTGTTCATTTACAATTGGAAAATAATAACACCTAGTAATCTTCATACATTGTCCTAATGAACTTGGCTTGAAACTCCAATATCCTGCAAAGAAAGTAAAGAAACATTAAGGACACAATTCCATTTATCTCTTATATAACTTAAATTAATATACTCACTATAGATTGGTCACTTTGAGATACTGTGATGGTTGGTTGTGAAGTGGACCTCGAAACCCTTCTCTTCGGATGTCGCTCCTCAACCCAGTTCTTCATTCGCCTCTTCCTCTTAAGTCCAAGCCTCTTTTTGATGTCAGTTGGCTGCGACACCCCGATAACATTAGGTGAAATAAAATCATCTGGGAGCTCATTTGTTCTGTGCATTTTTTCCTTCCGACTTGTCATAACCATCTTGGTTGCTTCGTCTATAGCCTGACGAACTATAGAGAATTCCTCATCATTACCTGCGACCTCAGATGCAAGCTTGACAAAGTCTTGGCAGAGAGATCTATACTGAAGCGTGCGACCCAATTTTGGGTCTTCCTCGATCTCTTTTCCTTTAATATCATATATATTCCCAGTTCTTGCCTCCTTTGTCCACCTCTTCAATATATACATGTATGGAAGCTTCTTGACATCGTTCACATCGAGCACCTTTAGAGCATGGCAACACAATATTCCAATGCTCTCAAACCGCCTACAAGTGCAACCAACTGATTTTTCGTCATGATGAAACAAAACTTTCCACTCTCCTTTGTGATCAACCATGTTAATGAAATATTCAATAAATGGCTCACATTCCCTTCTTTCTTTAACACAAAGAAGCATCCTTCAAATCAAATTGATTTTGAAACAAATCAAAGATGGTGGGCGTGTAAATTTTTACAAGTTGCTTTAACATGGGCGAGCTTGGGTTATGTAATCTCGGCAATCTTTCTTTTGCCTCGAATTCACATTTCAGCTCATTATACCTCTTGTCTTCAACTACCCATTCGAAATGTCTAAAAAATTAAAGAATATCAACATCCGGATTTAAGCACCTTTTTACATCTGCATTCAAGCTTTCACTGAGTTGCGTGCTTCGTATGCCTAATGTAAATACTCTCCTCATATGACAAGCTGCCCATTTCTCTTTCAAGGCATAAACTGCTCCTATCCACTTGTTTTCTTGGACATTATAGCAAGAGAGTAATTGACTCCAAGCCTCTTCGAAATCTATCTCTTCATCGTACTCATAGATACAGGCTTTGAAGTCTCGTAAGAAATGCGACCTGTGCTTCATCAAATTACCCAAATGCTTGATGCCATTTTGCATCAAATGCCATGTGCACAGTCCGTGACAAGTGTCAGGAATAACCTCTTCTATGGCCCTCATCATTGCTTGATCTTGGTCTGTGAAGATTGTTTGAGGCCTTTTATGATTGTGTGCCTCTAGGAAGGTCTCAAACAACCACTTGAAAGATGCTATTGTCTCATCATATAATAACGCAACACCAAAAATAACTGCTCCTCTATGATGATTGAAGCCTGAGAACAAAGCAAGCGCCCTGTGTGCGTTGTTAGTGCAATACGTTGTGTCCAGAGAAACAACATCACCAAAGTGACCATAGTCTAAAAGCATTCTTGCGTCGGCCCAAAATATGTTCGTTATTTATTCCTCTGCATCCATCTGATATGCATGAAAATAAGATGGATTGATCGAGAATTGCTCTTGAAAATAACCCAGTAAGCATCCTGCTTCCCCATACTCCAAACTTTTTTGTCGTCGAGTCTTGCAGATAATTTTTTTGATCCAAACGTGTATATCCAAGATTCACGCGTCCTCCGACATGCTTGCTCATCAATGCAAAACTAGTTCTCTGTTGAATCCCAACGTCATCAGCAAGCTCAAGTTCATGTGCTTGGACATCAGAAACGTGTCGTTGAGATGTCAGCATGTGTGTAGTTTCTGCTAGGTGGAGTTCATGATTGTGCTCTTCTATAAATTCATTCACTACAAACTTCCCAATTAAACTACGAAGCAGAATTCTTAATTTGCAGTCAGTTCTAGTCTCAGGTCTTGGATTACTTACTAAATAACCCCTCTTGTCTTTTTCTCGTACCCCTTCTTTACTACATACAAATCGGCAAGATGTTATTGACCCATTCTTTTTGCTCTTATTTGCATAGTCTTTTCTAACACCAAAACCCATTTTACTACCATAATCTGACCAAAATTTCCAAGCACTTTCTATGCTATGGAATTCCATCCCCACTTTTGGCTTCCAATGAAGATCAATGTCAGTATTTTCCCTGTAATACATACAAAATTTTTTTATTACATTATTAATTTATTGATGATTGTACCCTATAGATATGTATATATATATTTAAAAATTGTTATAACAGCAAAAATACACAAGAAATATATGATGCAAATATAAATATGCTATATGCATAATGAGATGCAATTGGCAAAAAAACACAAATATATGCTTCCTCAGATAGGAGAAGTTGAAATTCAAAACTTGGGAATCAAAATGTTATATTCATAAGCTAATGTAACATTTTTGCATAAGCGAGGGCATTTTACTCGTGTATTAGCAAAATTTCCTTGCATTAATGGCAAAGACAGACATCCCTTTCTAAAAAAAAACACAAATATATGTGCATAATGTGATGCAATTGGATCCAACCTTATCAACACAATCAAACTATATTTACAAATCAATTTCTTGGACAATCAAACTATATTTACAACCTTCGACATGTATTGTTAGCCAAATCAAACTATATTTCATACATTTCAAGCATCACCATCACCATACATTTCCAAATCAAACTAATGTTAGCCACCATACATTTCAAGCTTTTTCAAAGAGACCACGATGCCAAAAACACCGCGATGAAAGGCCTTGAGGAGGCAATGAACCACGATGCGAAAAAAAGGCTGTGAAAGGCGGTCGAGGCGCTTCAATACCACACGGTTCAAGATCTTTGATGAAGGCGACAATTTTTAAACCAGACCACAATGGCGAGAGAAAGCGGACGGCGTATGCCAAAGCGAGGCGTCTTGGTGAAGTGGGACTGACTGCGGGGAAATGGCATGCGCTCACGTGAGCGAAGAAGCTGGCGATGAAGAAGGAGACGCGCGCGCGGGAATTTTACACATTGCCTTTTTTGTTTTTGCTGCTAAACGAGTAACGGCGTCGTTTTGCCTGCTAGAATTGAAAATTATCTGACAACGGTGTCATTTTTGCCCGCAAAACCGAATTAGTAACGCAATAAGCGGTGTCGTGTCATTATCTGCAAAAAAAAAAATGAAATCCGACGAAACGGCGTCGTTTAAATCGCCAAACAGGTGCCCAGCATGAGGCGCCAGCCAGATCCGCCCGCGTTATAATGGTTCTGAGTAATCTCATAAAGATAATATATTTTTAATATAAAATATAAAATAAAATATTTGATATAAAAATATGGGGGAGAGAAAATAAAAATAATAAAATAAAAATAAATTAAATAATTTCATATTATTTAATTTATTATTCTAAAATTATAATAATTATTAGTTTATATTATATTTTAAAAATAAAAAAATGCACGTTTGTGCATGTAAATGTCCAATATCATATATAATTTTAGGTATCTTATCTTTTAATCTCTTAAATTATATATTATATGATACATTAAAATACGAGAGAATAAAGTTGACAAAGTCAATTCTCTTTGGCAGCATCATAATGTGTTCTCACATGATGTTATTATGATATAAACCACCACGTACGTGGAATATTTAAGATATAATTAATTATACTTTGAACAAAAATGCAAAGAATTCCCCTCAGTTGAATTAGGGGGTTAATTGTGCAGTTTATCTCTTTTTATTTTAAAAATTGACAAAAATCCCTATTAATATTTTAATTTTGTACAACATATATACTCTATACATTAACATTTTTATCTAAATCCTTCTCATGTCAACCAAAATTTGAGGATTACTGCATAAATTTGAAATTTTTGAGAGTCTTTTGTCAAACTAATTGAATAGAATAAATTGCACAATTCCAATAGCATTTTTTGACCAAAATAGTAACAAGTAATTGTGTATGTTCCATCCAAATAAAAGTCTAATAAGAGTATTTTATCAATTACTTTTAAAATTGTAGGGGATTTTTTTCTTTTTGACCTAAAATTATTTAGCATTTTAATACTTACATAATTACTTTTAGCAAAATTAAGACGAAAAACACCACAAATGGTGAAGTGAAGTAGAATAAAATAACTAGTAAATTACAGTAGCAGCTCTTGTAGTTTGGTTAAGTTACATTTAATAGCCTTATTGTTTCAAAATTTAACTTGTCTTTTTAACATTTGATCGATATGATATATATTAATTTTTTAATTTATTTTTTATCAATAAAATTAATTTTCATCAATATATATTATACATTTTTAAAAAAATTTATTTAAATATATATTTTACTATTCTATTAAAAATTTTATGTTGGAACTCAATATTAATTAACTTGTTTTTCTTTATTGCTATATATATAAATATATATTTAAAAAATCACAGTATCTTATATTGTGCAGGAGAGTTAGACTCATTGATCATTGACAAAAAATATTATAGTAGAAGAGTTGCGAATGTATTAAACAAAAAGGTTATTAAGTAAAGTTTAGAATTTAGCCATATTTCGAGGTGTGTAAATGTAATTTACTGTAAAATAAAACGACAAATAATAAATATTTAAAACCCGAGGTGCATTTATAGGAAAATTTGAAGAGAGTCGGATGAGGCGCTTTTATTAATATGGCGTCCGGATTCTCTGCCGTAAGGCGTGCGGCGTCTCTAAATAAAAGTCTAATAAGAGTATTTTATTAATACCATAATTTTCTCAAATTAATTATTTAAAAAAATTTTATAAAAACAATAATAATTAATATAATAATATTAAAATATATTTTAACAACAAAAAAAATCACTACTAATAAAAAAATCGTCACTAAAAATCCTAACCACAGCTCTTACAACAAAGGATCCAAAGTTATTAATATGATGTACGAAGTAGGGATGACAATCACGGGGTGTGGCGCTTGTCTGTCCGTTATTTTCATCTTTATTTTTCACGTCGAAAAGGAATTTTTTTATTTTTTTATGAAAATTTAAAAACTATCGATATTTTTAAACTTAAAAAATTTAAATATCAATAATAATTCATCAAAATAATAATATAAATTTTTTAATATATATAAATATTAATAAAAATATTTAATTCTATCAAGATAACAAAAAATTAATTATAATTTTTAAATTTTTAAATAAATTAAAGAACTATAAAAGATAATTTTCAAAAATTTTACTATTTTTTAAAGTTACTTATTTTTAAAATTTTTTTTCATTAATAAACAGTAAAGAGAGAAGTTACAAAAAAAATATTTAAATAAATATATATACATTTAAAAATATCTATATAAACTTTTAGGGATGGAAACTCCACAAGAAAAGGAGCATGATCCTCAGCCCCCATCTCCAAGTTTGCTTCAGAAAAATTTAATCCCTCATCCTCATCTATACGAAAAAAAATTCTCATATTCAAATTTTTAAATGAGACAATCCCTCATGGGGATTCCCAAATCAGAAGAATTTTGTTATCCTAGTAGTGGGCAGAAACAATTCATTTTTCTTTATTGAAACTTCAAATTTTTTTTTTGAAAAAATGATGCGATCTAATTGGATGTAGCAATTTATTGAGTGAGTGAAATCAGTTTGAGGATAAATTTCTAATATTATTCTGTAATATTATGCCATATTTCCGTTTTGTTTGTTTTTCTCTTATAGACCAAAAAAACTCTTTTAAAAAGCAGGCAAATGGTTAAGTTAATTGAAAAATGTTGAAAATTCTCAAAATTATAATCCTTCAAAAATACACTGTAATTTGTTTGGTGTACAAGAGAAAAAGAAAAAATTAACTCTTGCCAAACACAACATGTGTAATTAATAAAGAGGATTAAGAACAATCTCTATAGCGAGTCCTTTCCATAGTTCTAA